>OZ007579.1:25004268-25151768 GCA_963931925.1 Onchidella celtica
TTTGTCTTCAGATAAGTTTTACTGCTCTCCCTTTGCGCGTTGACATCCTGAACATCCCGTCAGCATCCGTCAAATGGCAATATGATTTGCACACGGGTTAGTTTGTTTGAGCCGAACACATCGCAGGAAGTGATAACGTCATGTGTAGGCGGAAGTGGGCTATTATTAGAAACATACATCACTATCTTATTGATCGTAAATTTCGGATCAAACGCTCTCGTGAATTTACTCTTTAATTATAACCGCATTTACCGATTAACTCAGAAATAACAAACGGTTTTGTTTGTGTATAGCGATAGGAACAATGTTCGCTATCCCATAATTCTTTGTGCCAAATTTCAGGTCGGTGCGTTGTGTAGTTTCCGAGTCCATAGGACTATTATGGGTTTTGTTGTAGCTTTATTATATAGATATGGTAAACATTTTACATCAGTGGTTCTCAAAGTCCCAAGCCAAATTCCTCCCTTTACCATCCCAGGTTTCCTCAATTCGTCCCCCATTCTGAATATATTAAATACGCATCGCCACACAAGTACACATATTTACGGAGGTACGTATACACATAGCTACACAAGCACACATGTTTCTGGAGGTATGTACACACATCGCCATACAAGTACACACATTTACATAGGTATGTATATACGTAGCCACACAAGTACACACATTTGATTACGGAGGTGTGTGTACACATAGCCACACAAGTGCACACATTTACATAAGTACGTATACACATAGCCACACACGTAGACGTATGTACATAGGTATGCATACACATAGCCACACAAGTACACACATTTAGTTACGGAGGTGTGTATACACATAGCCACACAAGTACACACATTTAGTTACGGAGGTGTGTATACACATAGCCACACAAGTACACACATTTAGTTACGGAGGTGTGTATTCACATAGTCACATAGGCCCATACATTTACCTAGGCATGTTATACACATAGCCACACAAATACACACATTTACATAGGTACGTACACAAATAGCCACACAAATACGCAGATTTACGCAGGTACATATACAAATAGCCACACAAAATACGCAGATTTACACAGGTACATAATTATACAAATAGCCACACAAATACGCAGATTTTCGTAGGTACATGTATATAAAACACGCTTAGTCACGTACATACACACATTTCCGTAGGTATATCTACACACAACCACTCAAATACACACACTGATGCAGCTAAATACTGTTTACACGTAGCCACACAAGAACGTAGAACACATAAGCATACTTTTGAGGAGCCATTATTTTGGAGGATTCACGCTTCAGGCTTGTCTCCAGTCGCTGTAACTCCAGCTTGAAAAATTCCTTCTGTTTGGTACGTCCTTCTGACATTTCTGTGTCGTCATGGAAAAACAAGAAGTAAACATGAGCCATGATGTCAGCAAAAATCACGGGGTATTTTAAGATAACACTGCAACTTTCTCTTGAACCTTTTATAGTAAATAATATATGAGGTCATAATAACAATGTGAAGTTGCAAATAAAAAATATATGGTTGTCTTAAATAATATCAAGTTGGGACAAAAAAGAATAGGATAATAATTATAATAAAAGGAACCCTCCAATGCCCCCAGAAAAAAAAAAACTATTTGTCACAAACTTCAAAAGCATGCAAAGACAGAATCTGAAATAGTCAAATACATGAAAAAAATATGAATCTCTATTGTGAATGAACTCTGATCCCTTAGGTCACAATTTGGGAATGCCAGCAAGACAGTACAAGTGCTGTTTGTTTGTTTTTTCTAGTGAAGTAAAAATGAAAGAGGAGAGGGGGGGGGGGAGGGGGGGTAACAGCTACTGTGGTGGTCCAAAACATTTTCATCCATAGCTGAAGATTCAAACGTCTCCTCCAAGCCCCGCCCTATTTCCCTTCTCCATGCATGAACTTCATCAGGGACCGGGGTACCTTCCGTTTTCGATGAAAATACTTTGACCTGCTAGTGGATCGAGTCAAGCGGTCTGTTTTATTATACTTATTGTCAATGTATTCATTTCTTTTATCTATTGTTTTTTCTTACAGTTTTTAAAAAAGTCCTAGATTTGTTGGACATTTAGCAGGAACATTAAAGTTAATCCTATACCACTGACGGGCGGGTTGAATTGCGGCTGATGACGCGGGTGATGTCACTAACGGCATTAATTGGGAGGCGGGGAAAAATGAAAAACTTTGCTTTGGTTCCATCAAGAAACGGAACCAGCATATTCGCACAAGTACAGATGACAACTGTTGTTCGCCAAATATTCTGTTAAATCCTTGAAAGAATTTTATTTTCTGTACGGATTAGTTCAGGGCGAATGGAATATTTCTAATGCTCACGTACAGCGGATCTTAGTTCTTGTCTGTTCTATATCCATTTTCTGAAAAACTGAAGATCTTTTAGTACTGTATGTATGTAGAAGAGGTAGAACAAATTCACACTTGCTTAAAATGCGTTGTGGGACTTATCAAGCTGTTTCACAGTTCCAGTTTATTGTAACTCCTTATCATACTATACTAAAGCCACAAACGTTTAACGTGGAATTTCTCAGTTGTGCAAAACAAGAAATAAGGTCGAGATTTCTAACCAAACATGTATTCAAGGTCAGAACAGCTTTAAAGTAAAACCGAAAAAAGTTTGGTTTTTTTAATCGTCGTTTTCCACTTCCTTAAATTGGATCCTTCGCACGGTGTGGCTTCATGAGAGGGCCAGCAACTGCTTAATTTCCTAATGAAAAAATAAGCAAGGAAAGTCGGCCAGGTAAGATCAATAAATCAAAACCTGGCACGTGGCATTGGTGGCATTTTGTAGGGAGCGGGCGAAAAAAAAAAAGAAAGGAGAGGGAGTAAATCCCCCTTCAAAGTTCCATACTCCAATTTTTGTCTGCCCGTCTGCCCGTCTGACGTGCATTATTCAAATAATTATACTGATTTTACTCCGTCTAACTGATCACCTGAAGTCTTGACTGTCATTCATAGGGTAAAATCGATGGTTTCGGCCAACACACCGCACAATTCCTTTTTTTTTTCTTTTGTTTCGATGGAAAGGAAAAAGCAAACGATCCCGTTTTACATCATGTGTAAAATTATCTTATCATACAACCCAAACGAAATTCTAATACAATATACCAGTGCTTCTCAACGTGGGTGATATGGCCCCCACCCTCCATCCCACGGGTATTTGGGAGCAAATACATGGTAGTCACTGACTTGTTGAACATCACGGGACGATGGGTTTTATGAACAGGAAAGGCCCTTTTCTTTAGTACCTTTGACAGAGAATGCTTCTTTTTTTATTATGAATAAGCAACATGCCTACTGTCGTAAAGAAAACTTTGAGGAACTTTACATCATTTAGTATTATTGGGGTTGAGTAGGTATTCTCTTGGGCGGTGTGTGTTTGTGGGAGGGGGGAGGGGGGGCTGAAAGAGGTTGAGAACCACTGCCATACACTGTGACTGTGATCAAGCTGTGTATCTCAATTCGCTCTTTCGTGTCGCTCTCAGCGCGAGTGCTCGCCCTGAACATTAAATAATCTGACTGTCCGTTAATGTACACGGATATGAAATTAATGAGAGATAAGATATTAGTCTCGGTATTCAGTGTTCAGTTACAAAATCACAACATGACGGCAAAATGCAATAAAACGTGTTTGGATTATGACATGCTGTGATGTTTCCACTTTCTCTCACTAACTTTCTTCTGACACCAGCCGTGATGGGCACGGCACAAACACACTAAATAATCGACTATCTCTCTTCTATAAGTTATAACAAACGATATCTGTATTGCTTACATATATACAATAATTATTAATTCATTCAATAATAATAGGAACATAGGTCATACAATGTCATGTGAATTTCGATGGAATGAAGTTGATGCAAATCAGTACATGCTAATTAAATGGCTTCGTAATATTCAATTTCTAGCACATTTTATAAAACACATGGGAACATTCAGCATAAGGAAACCTCTCCTTTAGGGGTGTATGGCGCTATCTGGGCACTGGTTCTTCCTCTCTACCCTGGCTTGACTGCGCAGTTAGATCAACAGGTATCGGCAGGTACCAATAGGTCGGGAAGCCAAGAAGCCACGATGTCGTTAATCAAAGTACAAGAAGTTGAGAAGCCAAGAAGGTGTTGTTCTTCCTCCTCTGTAGAAAAACAATCGCAAAGTCCTAATCTACTGCTGGAAGGCATGACTTCCATACTTACTCCATGACGGATATTCATCATTAACACTTTTAACCGCTGACACTGTTATAAGTCAGGCTGCAGCTCCCATACTCCATAGGCTCCCATATAGGCAATAGAATAAACGATCAATACAGTTTTAATGATATTTACACGTTCCCCACGAAGAATAACGCTCTCTCTAACGGACCCCATCCTATAAGGTTTCGTAACATATATATAACGGCGTTTCCGTGACTCTCTCAGAGGCAGTAGTTATACCAAAGTAAACCCACTAGATTTAGGTTCTACAATCATGAACATTAAGTAAAATACACATACATCGTACAATTAACTTACCACTCAGCAACAGCCCAAATGCCGACAAGATACCAAAGATACCACGCTCTGACAAAGGATGTTTGCGGGTTCCCTGACCTTCCCCACTCACAAGACTAGTACAAAGTTACAGTTGCAGTTGTGGTCTCCTCTTCGGCACGAAGCTGGTGAGTGCTCTCAGCGGTCTGAAGTTGGAAGGAGCGTTCGGGGATTTATACCCAGTCAGGTAGCGTCCCAAGACGCCCACCGATTGTGCATTAGTTATCCTAATAGCCACCCCCGTCGGCTCCACGTCAAATACTATTGAAACAGCTCTACCCCCCCAAGCAATTCCCAGGTGATCTGATCGACAAGTACGGCGGTCAAGTAAACACTACCCTTTTCGGGTGTCAAAGCGCTTCAGTTGCATCCCATACTTTCCCCCTCTGGCCTACAATGACTCTGTCTCCCCGCCGTTAGCTATCTTCCCACGCTAGCTATACCTTGCCTGTCTGTCGCCCTGTTACAATTGCTAACTTAAATGATCCAGGATGGTAATGGAATTTTATGAGATTTAATATTTATAGAGATGTTAGCGTATTAAGGTGATTTCCTGAATCAAGCAAATTAAATCATCATGAATGCATTGTTACTTAAACATGGGTGATATACGGACAAATGAAAGAAAGAAAGAAAAAAATATCAGCCTGACACAAAGATAGATAAGGGACAGGTGCGTAGACAGACAGGCGGGTAGACAGACAGACAGACAGACAGACAGACAGACAGACAGACAGACAGGCAGGCAGGCAGGCAGCCAGACAAACAGACAGACAGACGACAGACAGACGGATAGACAGACAGGTAGGTAGGTAGGTAGGTCGGTAGGTAGGTAGGTCGATAGGTAGGTAGGTCGGTAGGTAGGTCGGTAGGTAGGTAGGTAGATAGGTAGGTAGATAGATAGATAGATAGATAGATAGATAGATAGATAGATAGATAGATAGATAGATAGATAGATAGATAGATAGATAGATAGATAGATAGATAGATAGATAGATAGATAGATAGATAGATAGATTGATAGAAAGATAGATAGATAGAGAGAGAGAGATAGATAGATAGATAGATAGATAGATAGATAGATAGATAGATAGATAGATAGATAGATAGATAGATAGATAGATAGATAGATAGATAGATAGATAGAGAGATAGAGAGAGAGATAGATAGATAGATAGATATAGATAGATAGATAGATAGAGAGAGAGAGAGAGAGAGATAAATAGATAGATAGATAGATAGATAGATAGATAGATAGATAGATAGATAGATAGATAGATAGATAGATAGATAGATAGATAGATAGATAGATAGATAGATAGACAGACAGACAGACAGAGAGACAGACAGACAGATAGATAGATAGATAGATAGATAGATAGATAGATAGATAGATAGATAGATAGATAGATAGATAGATAGATAGATAGATAGATAGATAGATAGATAGATAGATAGATAGGTGATATTACATATTACACATCTATATTAGGAAATGATCCAGAAACAGGTAAATATACGGAAAAGACAAGCAAAAGAAAGAGAAAGAAAAAAGCAAGTCATAATGCAATATTAGAAAGTTCCTGTATGAAATTGTGAAGTGCACAGCTAAAGAATACCAAGTGAGTAGAGTGAGCAGTGTCACACTCACGCCTGTGTACACAATTATTGTGTTGAGCAAATAACTTTCTTCCCCTCCCAGTCTCAGAGTAGCATTTCCCTCAATGATTCTGACAGGATTTCGTGTTAATTCCCTGGATTTGAGCAAGCGCCATGGAACAACAATTTAATAACAAAGCCCCGCCTGTGTGTCTCTGTGATATAGATTAAAGTTGTTTTTTTTTTTGTTACAGTTGAGAAAGTGTGGAAAATCAATGAATGATTGAATGAATGATGAATAATCTATGAGTGAATGTACTATTGAATACACTGTATCAAAAAATGATTGAATGAATGTGCTGTTAAATATATTGTGTACAGGAACAATGGGTGAATGAATGAATGAATGATAAAGGGGTGAATAAACGAATGGAAGATTGACTGCATGTACGGGGCCTGAATGAATGAAACAATAAATCCCTGCAAAGGGGCGGGTGAATGAACGAGTAGTAAAGACTCTCTCAAAACGACAAACCACTATTCCCAGTCAAAAACAATCCCAACTCTCAAAGCGTCAAACCACCAGTCTCAGTCATACAATCCTAACACGCATAGTATCAAATCACCAGTCTCAGTCATACAATCCCAACTCAGCTCCAGTCACATAATTCCAATTTGCAAAGTGTCAAACCACCAGTCACATACCAAACAACACCCTGGAATAGCAGAAATGTCTGACAGTCGGACGTCTCTAAACTGACCGGGCAACTGTTGACTCAACAAATCAGGTAACCATAACTGTGCCCACATTACAGGGCCACCTCAAGTGTCTAATCATTCTTTCTTCAATTACATACAATGTGGACGATATTGAGTATTCCGTAATGACAGGTGGGTGTCGATGAAAGGCAATATAGCACTGAAGTTAATCACGCAATGGCAAATAATATTTATTGTAAGATAAGAGTGTCTTCTTCCTTCAAAACGTCACCAGCGCTCATTTTGAGTAGACGATTATTTAGATATTTTGAATGGAATGTGCTAGAATGCAGAGATTTGCCCCCACAGAATGCGCACTGTTCGCACTTTACCCCCCCCCCTCACCCCCACCTCCCCCGTGGCACTCTGACAAAGCTCGCTGTGAAGACTAGCCTAACTAGATTGACACTCGTAGGTTACCCAGAAGAAGCCATGTAAGTGCCAAGAGCCCTCGGATAATAAACAGACCTAACAGAACATGATATGTTCGTCTTGCTTCACTGCTCATCCGGACAATATGGTTTGTACAACCTGCCATGAACCCACACGTTATTGCTGTTTTACAAATAACGGTTTCCAATCAGAGCGTTTTATTAATAATATCGCATACTCTTATACAATAACCAACCATGCAGTAAAAACTTCAGAACAACTCAAGCAATAATTACAACAACGAAAATGTTCTCATTAGTGATTGGGAATTTCACAGAAATCGATACATAGACCCCAGACCAGAGGGGTCATTTCGGTTCTGTATCAGGCATTTCTCTGTTGTTCTAACTTTAACTTGAAAAGACTCATTTTGGTCATTGACCGAGTAAGTAGCTATCAGAAAAATTTCACGGAATGTTCAATTCTCTTTAGTGATTGAGCACTTCATCAAAATCGATAAATCGATCCGACATCAGAACAACTAGTATCAGACATTTCTCTGTTGCTATTATTTCAACTTGAGAAGATAAACATTTTTGGTAATTGAAAATGGCTCGCTTTCAGTAAAATTCCATGAAATGTTGTTCAAAAAATCAACTCTCCACCTGAATTTTCTGAGAATCAGCAAGCATGGCTTTGATCTCTTGGTTAAGTTATGTAAGTGCGTCAGTAAATTCGAGAATAGGTAAGTGGGTTTAGAAAACTGCACATCATAATCGCATACTACAATAGCAGTGCACTGTTACATTCGAAAACGAACATTCGTTCATGGGTTAAAAACCTCTCAGAGACTCTCAGTACGCTGGGATCGTCTGCACAGTTATGCAGGTAAAACTGTTCCCGTCTTCCACAAGAACAAGACTATTTCCGATTACACTCTCCAGTATTCATTAGATATCCTAGCAATCAGCAAGGAAACTAGTCACTTGTTGTTGTCTGAGACAGGGGAAGACATTATTTTGGCCACAAAAGCTGCTCTTAGAATGCTGGACAGGGACATAATTATGTCTCCGCCTTTTAAAGCTGGTTGCGTCGGTGGCAGAAGTAATTGGACAATGGTGGTGGCTATGTTGAATAGCTAATATAATAACGGTAGATTGTTCCAAATGTTCAATGGTTTTTGAAATGTGGGGTAGGGAAAATTATTTTTGAGACACGTCTCGTATTCAATGATGGTGAGTGAACGTACGTAGACTTTCCAATTATGGTAATAAAGTAAAAAGTTTGGTTCTATTTACTTTTCTTTGTTAAGTTTTAGGATTATATAAAAATGAAATGAAGGTTATAAATCTAATGAAACAGGTAAACAATGCATGGCAAAATGCCACTTATAACACATCGGGGCCTTCTCATGGACATTTTAATGGTATTCCGCTAGTACAAGGAAAGGGGATCGCGGTGGAGCCAAGCGTATGGAAAGGGTCCAAAGGGGCTTTTTTTTGGGGGGGGGGGGGTTAAAAATTTACCAAAATGGAGGGTACACACACACCCCTTATTGTAAGTAGCAGTGTGCAGTGCAACTTGTTAGATACAATCGTGGTTTTTATACAAACAATATCATACCTAACTCATTTCTGACACCTTCTACTATATATATCAGATATCAGAACTGTTAATATCGTATAAAGATAAAATTATATACCGGCTTTCAAAACCAAATATGAACACCCCCGCCTATTTGAAGATCAAGAACCCTTGCCTAGGCATAAAAATGATGCATTGTTTTATGTGGAACGTCAGTCTTTATCAAATGAAAATACTAAGTCAACGGTGTGATATTTAAAGGTTAAACAAATGGATGGCAAAGAAAAAAATGTTCTTACACAACATATTACAAGACTTCAGAAAAACTTCAGAACAACTCGAGCAATAATTACAACAACGAAAATGTTCTCATTAGTGAATGGGAATTTCATAGAAATCGATACATAGATCTCAGACCAGAGGGGTTATTTCCATTAAGTATCAGGCATTTCTCTCTTGTTCTAATTTCAACTTGAAAAGACACATTTTGATTTTGAAGATATTACAAAAAACATTTCTAGTGTAGATGAAGTGGTCTTTTGTTCATTTTTGGTTCAAATATATATAAAAGGGATTCGACAAAATAATTTACGTTTACTACTGCGGCAGTTAGCAGAAAGGACAAGTTGGCATAGTTAGGAAGAACCTTCTTACCTGATCTGTCCGATTCGCTGCCTCTCGTTTTCGTTTTCTTTTCTTTCTGCTCTTTCTTGTCACTGTTATTTCCCTTATTTTGCTTCTCGTTATCTCCCTTGGTTTTCTCCTCCTCAGAGTTATTCCCCTTAATGTTTTCTTTATTTTCTATTTTATTATTCGTCTTAGCATTATCTTTGGAATCCTTGGCGTTTTTTCCCTGAGCACCAGTCTTTTTTACTGAAGAATTATCGCTGGGTTTGCCCTCGTTTTTAGAAGTGGAGTTATCTGCCTCTTGGCCATGTGATTTCTCTCCCTTTTCTTGATCTTCTTGGCTCTCATGGGCTCTCGGGGTGCCTGTTAGTATCCACACAAAAAGACAAATGTGAAAAATCAAAAGTGGGATAGTGAATTTAGTGTGCTTTGATAATTGCCAGCAAAACGTGCAACAACATCATGAATGCCACAGCTTAAAAAATCTGTCTCGGTCAAAATCTGATGAAAACATTTATTGTAATCAATGTGCATTGAGCAAGCAAGACAACTAAAAGTCGCAATTAATTAAAGATCTTGGATATTTTCCACGTTCTTTCATGAACTGGAAGCCCAGTCAGCTCCTAAGCGTTAGATCAAAGGAGAAAAACACAAAATACTGATGAACAAAGAATAATTTCTTTTTCCGTTTTTTAAAACACTATAAAAATATGTTCAAACAAACGACCAACCCACCAATCAACCATCCCACCCACCCAGCAACCAGTTGATTAGACAACACCACCAAAGCCAGCCAGCAACGCTTCGGTAAAGTTACAACCAAATACACCCAATGTTATTCAAAGATCTACAACTTGATTTAAAAACGTTTATATACATTTATGAAATTCTTGTCAGATCTTGCAAAACCCTGAGAAATACTTTCATATCAATAAAAAAAAATTCACAGGTTACTGAATATGCAATGCCACTGTGTTGAAGACAGCCGAGCAATGATTCGGTTTCTAAATTTCTTTAGGGCATTCCATGCAAAGTATTACGATCAAGGTCACACTTCTGGGTGGTTGAAGCAGAACCAGTAGCCTATGAGCCCCCGTCCCCGCTCCTACTGTCACTAATCAGATCAACCAATCGCGACCTTCGACCTTGTTTGTTCCATCTCTATTTTCTGAAAACCAGGAGATTTTTTGGTATGTAGAAGACGTATCACAAATGCACCCTTTGTCACGAAAAATAGTCTTGTTTCAAATACATTGCGACACTTATCAAGTATTTCACAGTTCCGATGTATTCTAACGCCTTATCATATTACTAAAGCTGCAAACGTTTATCATCAAATTTCTCAGTTGTGCAAAAATTGGAAATGGACCAAACAAGAACCAAGGTCGCCAAATGTCTATAGCCTGAGATAACAATGCTTGGGGCTGTTTCGGCCATTCAATGGGTTTTTTTTTTTAGAATACATTCATTTCGTGATTACAGTTAGGTCCACTTTTCAACATTAGCGTAAACTCTGCCATGTATAATTATGGCAACTTCGTAAAGCCAGACCACTTGAAGAGGGGAAGAACGAAGGATAACGAAAAATAAAGAAAGAAATACACAAAGGAAGACAGAATGAATGAAAGAAAGAAAGAACGAACGATCGAAAAAAGGATGTAAATTAATCAGCTATCTGCATAAAGAATCGCTAAAATGGTATGCTGTTTTCCCATTTAACATTGATTTAAGTAAACAAATAAATAAATAAATAGATAATAAAAGACAATAAATAAGTAAACAAATAAGAGAGAGAGACAGAAAGAAATCAATAAACAAAATTGAAATTATCTTATTCCTTGAGCAAAGAGCCATTATACTAATTTTTATCGAGCAGGGTGGGTGAGGAGAGGGGAAGGATAATGGGAGACGCTGTTATATAATTCATGCTAGGTTTCGTCGATCACTATTAAACAGAAATTTAACATTACCACGATGCAAAAAGCCTCTAATGTAAGATCTGCGTGCTGACACGTATTACCGTCTAGATACAGCAGTAACTTATGTGTTATAAAACCCCCATGCCTGTTTCAGGCTGACCAGTTGACCATGGATAAACCCAGGGATAATCCTATAATCTTCCACACAAAAAGCTGCACTAAATTGCATTTCCATTGGGTTCTAATCCTCTAACTTGATACTGGGCTCACCCAGGCAGATATTAGTCAACGTTATTGATTAGCCAAAATGCAGATGGTCGTTTTAGCGGTTTTTATTGTATTCACAGTGGATTCTCTGGGCAAATCTAGTCGCGCAAACCGTTGAGCCTACTGACATTGAAAAACTATTCCTGTTTATAAAATTTTATATACATGTACAAGGCAGGCCAAAAGTAGATATATACAAATTGCGCCAAATAATGCCAGATTCTTGAGTCGAGGTGGCCAAATCTGGACTCAACCCTGAAACTGTCGTTTATATTCAGTGGAAACAGAATCCGTTTGCTCTGTTTGGCCCAAAATAATTTTGTTTATTGTAACAAAGATAGTCACTACTGATGTCATTATTATGAGCATTAAAAAAAAGAATGTTAAAATGTAGTTCCCAGTTTTCCCCATCCAACTTTTGGTATGTCGCTATTTAGGTCACAGCTGTGGGGTGGCATTGGTCATGTATGCATGTCATGTTCATTGATTGGCAGAGAGAATGGTGGATTGGTTTGATATAATTACTGGACTGGAAAATCGGCTCATGGACCATTAGTTCTATCAATACGTTCCGTAACTGCTTTTTTTCATGGGAAACATACGGTGCTGGCTGCTGGTGGGACAAAAGGGAATACCGAGGGTGGTGGGGTGGGAGAGAGGGACAGACAGACAGATAAAGATAGAGAGAGAAAGAAGGGAGAGAGGGAAAAAGACCGAGAAAAAGAGACACAAAAATTAAGAAAGAAAGAGACAGACAGACGCGCATACACACACACACACACACAGATAAAGAGAGAGAGAGAGAGAGAGGGAGGAGACAGAGATAATGGAAGAGAAATGTAAAAAGAAAAATGGAGGAACGAAAGATTAAAGAGAGTAAAGGGCAAGAGCGAAAGATGAAAGATTGATTAAAAGAACACAACGAAGAAGTGGGAAAGGTCAAGCCAAAATGAGGAAGCACGAAAGCAACAGGATGATGAAAAACAGGGAATCTGTAGGGTTCAAAACCTACTTGGCGACGGATGAAATCAGAACTTAGGCCTCGGTGCCGTGATAGGGAGATCCCCAGCGTTCAAGACGGGGGTAGGCAAGAAAACACAAAAAAACTAACTAATGTTGAATAAATGCTCCTCCGCCCCTTTTTTTAAAAAGAAAGAATAGGGCTGGGAGAGAGTGGGAGACAGAAATAAACAAGCGGATAATAAGAGAAGAGGGCGGAGGCGTAAAGAAAATAAAAAAATAATGAACATAGGGACACCAGGAAGGCGGCAAAGATAAAAAGTCTAAGGAGAGCCAGAACAGGGATTGAATGAACGTTCGCACAAACAAGCTCACGCTCTGCCCAGCATGCAATGTAACTCGTGTATGATGTAGATATGGTCACTGCTCTCCTCTAACGGCATTGGTCATTTTTGACACTTTTGAGATATTAAGAAAAAAAAAAAACCACTTCCTTTTCCTGTCATTTCGTGTCTTGTGTCGCTATGATTCTTTTGGATCATTACATTTTCCTACTGGCGCATTTCTTTTTCTATGATATTATATGAAAACCTTTAATGTCCAGGAATGCAATGAATCCTCAGTTGCTTTCTTGGCATATGTCTGACATATGCCACTATCGTAGAGCAGTAACGATGTCATGTCGCTGGCCTTTCATGTAACTACACTAGTGTGAATGACTTAATTCTACAGGAGAGGTAAAGCAAAAAATGTACAGCTTCCTTAACTTAAGTACATTTTTTTTTGGGTTACAATCGTTTGAAATAGGCCTATGGTTTCAGTAGACATCAATAGAAAAGTTTTCTATGAGTAGGCCTACACAGAATATCTTGCAAAAAGGAACTGTCGTGCGATTTCATGATAATAATAGTTCGTCCATCAGGTATGATGATGACCTTAACAACACCAGAGGAATAAAGAACAGAAATTGTTGAGAATTTCAACACATGGACAATAAAGAGAACTAAAGGACACAGAGGACAGAATGGAAAGACTGTTCTTTCATGACTTATAGCTTCTCATGTGACTGATAAGTCCTATTTTTGCCCTGCAGACCCTTCCGCATAAATGACAAGAGTGCTCCGTTGGTTCAGTACCACTGGGCCTTTTCTTGCGCCGTTCTCTTTTTTTGATAGCCTGCTGGACTCTGTCAGCTTCCCATGCTTTACTGCCTCTGGTAAGGGCCGCCCTCCAATTTGCACGATCAAGTGAGAGCTTTTCCCACTCACTCACATCAATGGCAAAGGCCTTCATTGATTGCTTGAGAGTGTCTTTGTAACGTCTCTTTGGGGCCCCAACATTCCTCGTTCACTTGGAGAGCTCAGAGAAGAAGATTTGCTTAGGGAGTCTGGAGTCGGGCATTCTGACAACATGTCCTGCCCAACGTAGCTGAATTTTTTTCAGGTGGCAGAAAATGCTCAATTCCTTGGCACGATTGAGGACCTCAGTGTCTGGAATTTTATCCTGCCATTTGATCCTTAGGATCTTTCTAAGGCAGGCCAGATGAAAGTGATTTAGCTTTCTGGCATGCGATTGGTACACTGTCCAGGTTTCAGCCCCATAGAGTAGGGTGGGAAGGACCACAGCATTGTACACTTTCAGCTTAGTGTCTGTGCGAATGCCGGCAACATCCCACACTCTCTTTCGAAGCCTGCCAAATGCAGAGCTGGCTTTGCTGATTCTTGAGAGAATTTCAGTATCAACACGAGCCGTGGAAGACAGTGTACTGCCAAGATAGGTGAAGTTCTCCGACACCTTTAGAAGACTGTCATGGACTTTGATATTTGGGGTCACAGGATACTTGTCGTCTGGAGTAGGCTGATGGAGCACTTCCGTCTTCTTTGTGCTTATTGTGAGGCCAAAGTTGTCACAGGCACTAGAGAACTTATCAACACAGTTTTGCATGCTATCCTCATCGTGTGCCAGAAGTGCACAATCATCAGCAAATAGTAGGTCACAGACTTGAGTACTTTTGGTTTTGGTTTTTGCCTGAAGTCTCCTGAGGTTGAATAGACTGCCATCAGTTCGGTACTTGATGCTTACCCCTTGAGGAGGAGAGCTAAAGGCTTCTTGTAGCATTGCAGAGAACATGATGCTGAACAGAGTTGGGGCTAAGACACAACCCTGTTTTACCCCATTTGTGACAGCAAAGGGCTCTGAAACACTGCCTTTGCTTTTGACTGCAGCTTGCATGCCATCATGAAACTGGCGCACTATTGTGATGAATTCGGGTGGACACCCAAACTTCGCCAAGATTTTCCAGAGGCCTTCACGACACACTGTGTCAAATGCTTTTGTGAGGTCAACAAATGTGATATACAGCGCTTTATTTTGTTCCATGCATTTTTCCTGAATCTGTCTGGCGGCAAAAATCATATCCGCCGTTCCCCTCTCTTTACGAAAGCCACATTGGCTCCCGGGAAGCAAGTCATTTGACGAGAGGTGATCAAGAAGGCGATTCAGAAGCATTCTTGCCAATATTTTGCCAGCAATTGAAAGTAGAGAGATTCCCCGATGGTTGTCACAGACTTGGCTGTCCCCTTTGTTTTTGTACAGATGGATGATTGAAGCATCTTTGAAGTCCTGTGGCAGCTTCCCTGCTTTCAACATATGATTGAACAACTCGGTCATCCTTTCAATAAGCTTTTCTCCACCGAAGGCATACACCTCAGCAGGAATTGAATCCACGCCTGGTGATTTGTTAAAGGACATCTGATTTGTGGCAGTTCGGGTCTCATTTGCTGTGAATGGCTTGGCAAGAGCTGCATTAATAGGAGTCTGAGGGAGGCGGTCAATGGACTCAGTATTTATATTTGATGGCCGATTTAGCACACCTCCGAAATGTTCTGCCCAACGCTGAATTATGGCATTCAACTCAACAATGCGTGTTGAACCATCTGACGCAAGAAGTGGCGTAGTGCCAGAGCGGGATGGTCCAAACACAGCTCGGAGGCTCTCAAAGAACTTTCTAGTGTTGTTTGTGTCGGCATATTTCTGAGTTTCTCTTACTCGCTCTTCAAGCCAGTCATTTTTCATTTTCCTCAGCTTCTTCTGGAGTACACCCTTACATGCACGCAGTGCATCAGCTTTTGCTGTGGAAGAGGGGTCACTGCAGTGAGCTTGGATGAGACTATTTTTTTCTTTGATGAGCACTTTGATTTCATTATCATTATCATTGAACCAGTCCTGGTGCTTGCGGACAGGAAAACCAACGGTGCTGCTGGCGCAAGAGTGTACAGTCGTATTTAGGTCAGTCCAGCTCTGTTCAATGTTCTCAAGGTCAAAAGTCACGCAATCCAATTTTGAGGAGAGTTCTGATGAGAGCTCGCTCTGTTTCTCAGCTGGGCAGAGTTTTGAAACATTTAGGCGTTTAGGTGGCGCTTTCCCTTGAGGGCGTCTATTGCGCCTCAATGTTAGTCTGAGCTTGCAAACAATGAGTCTCTGGTCAGTTCCACACTCGGCACCACACATCGCCTTTGTTACAAGGACATCCTTTCTGTCAGTCTTCCTCACAGTGACATAGTCTATGAGATGCCAATGCTTTGAGCGGGGATGCATCCATGACGTTCTGTTTCTCACGGGGAGACTAAAATTTGTGTTGGTAATGAACAGGCCAAATTCAGCGCACAAAGTAAGTAAGCGCAACCCATTGTTATTGCATGAACCAACTCCATGAGGGCCCAAAACATTTGGCCACGCTGAGATTTCGGAGCCAACCCTAGCATTGAAGTCCCCCAAGAGAATCAGCTTATCAGCTGCCGGGACAGAGCATATGACAGATTCTAGATCAGAATAGAACTTGTCTTTGGCTTCATCTGGGTTTATCATGGTGGGCGCATATGCGCTAATGAGGGTGGCTGACTGGCTTTTCCCAACTGGGATCCTGAGTGTCATTAGCCTGTCATTTATTTCAATTGGCATGGACTGCAAGTTTCTGACAAGGTCATTTTTAATTGCAAACCCAACACCATGCTGTCTCGGTTCGACTGCACACTTGCCTTTCCAGAAGAAGGTGTATCCACCACTGAGCTCTTTGAGTTGGCCACTATCAGGGAGTCTGGTCTCACTGAGTGCCACTATGTCCAGGTTGTACCTGCTGAGCTCAATGGCAACAATTTCTTTTTGTTTCGACCGCAAAAAGGGATCCCCACTGGTCGCGGTATACCAGTCAGGGTGATGTGAAGTGGGCTTTCTTTAGGGCACTTTTTCTAGCCCCTTCCTCAGTTGAGGTGAGCAGTGCTATCCTTAAATAAGGCTGCTCAGCTACTGTGGGTGCTGCCTCCCCACGCCTCCACTTCAATCGACGATGAAGCGACCATAGCCCACAGCCACCAACGGGTAGGTCTGTGCTAACAGCTTCCAGTCTATCCAAACCTGCTGCCACCGCACTCGCCCATCGCCGTTGGAATTTTGAGAGGAAAGAAGACGAGACAAAGATGAAAGAAGACGAGGTGAGTGTTAAGACTAGCGCAAAGAATTTGTTTTTAGTGAGAAAGAGCTGCGCAAACATCAGACTCACTCTCTCGCCTGGACACAACTTATCCAAGTGGCAAGACAGGGTCAAGACGACTGGAAATGTATCCAGGTGCAGGAGGATGCCAGAGGGACAGTCATATTGCCTGACCGGCTGCCTGTAGGCTACTCCACAGCCTCGCAGTCCCAACTGACTAGGGTGAAAGACCCATACCAAAGAACACCAATACTGGTGGATGCTCTGTGTCACGATATCCAGGCCAGAGTGACGGTATATTGCCATCTGCCCTTTCAATCAACCACTGGCCTGCTGCCGCCAGCTTCGAAGCTGCGTCCGGGAAGTTTGCTCAATTCTTCGTCTGTGATTTAGGCAAACAAGCCTATGACCACACCGCTACCGGGGGCCAATATGAAGGACTCAGATTTCATGATACGGCCAGCGATATGTACATGTATGTTTCGACCTACAGTGGGCAGTTGACAGGAGCACATCCATATACATGACAGTGTAACTCCTGTACCTGAGAGGCTGGGGAAGGGATGCTGTCTACATGAAGAAGTACGGCAATAGTTTGGTCTTAGGCAGTGGAACTGAAATTTTGCCTCCACATTGTAAACACCAGCACCATCAAGAGCAGTAATACATGTAGTTTCCCCACCCAGGAAAGGAAATGATCCCTACAAAAGGTGATGTTGTTATAACCAGGGGTGCAGCAAACAAAAGTGCAATCAAATGTTAACACGTCAAGATTTTTATCACAGCACCGGCAAACTATTCTGTTCGACCACTAAACAGCTTGCACGCAAAGGGTTAAACTTGTCACACACACACACACACACACACACAGATCATCAAATCTTAGATGGACTCAACTCTGCCAGTTACTTACATCATCCAGGTAACCTTGGCCACAAACCTACAACATACTCAAGCTGTGTTTTTATGTGCACGGAAACGGAAACGGTAATGAAAACGTCAAAACTCCATCGGGTGGTAAAAAGAAAGAGTGTTTCCATGTGTAGGGAAACGAGTAGTAGCGTACCGTGCCAAATCTGTTCTGTCTCGGTTTATTTTGTCTGAACTTTGGAACTTTGAACTTTGGAGTTGAAATCTCAGGCTATGGGGTTAAACCGCACCCCGCGCACTAGTGAAACGGAAATAACTTAAGTCTGTTTCGCTCGTTGATTCAAAGAAAGGTCGAGTGAAAACCGAAGCAGGTCAGACCTCACTCAGCACACTACTAGCCTTTGTTGATTTACAAAATACTTTGAAAAGAATAATAGAATATTATTTGTGGGTAGTAACAGGGTTTGGAACAAACTTTGCACGACGGAAAGCTTGCGTTTCTTCTTTTTCTTCATTTCATTTCTAATTCTTTTATAATTAATTGTAGCGTTCTTTTAATACTTGTTTCTAACACGGGGCTCTGTAACATCCCTTTGTATCAGAACTTAATTGGGTTGAATATCGCTTTGAAAGGGCTTCGAACCTGTGTCTACTCTCATTTGAATAAAAGCTCTCACCACAAAACCATTTTTTCTTGGGGGGGGGGGGGGGGAGGAGATGGTTCCTGATGTTCTTTTTATTATTATTATTATTATTATTATTATTATTATTATCTCCTATTGGTGGAAAGAAATCTCAAGGGTCACAGTGAATACTTAATGAGGTCGCTAATGCGAGTCCTAAAAGAGGACAAGGAAAGACTCATTCATCTATAGCGTGCTGGAAGTACAACCGACGGGGTCTCTCAGGTGGGGCCACATGAATGAAGGCAATTCAGCTTGACCGCCTGGCATCAGGAAATTATCATAGCTCATTTCGCGCTAATTAAGCGGACGGGCGAGATGTCAAGTTATCACAGGGCGTAGATGGGTGCAGTGGGTCGCGCCAGGGCTAAGTGCAAGGTTATATCAGAATAAGTGTACTTTGGCAAGCCGTGCAGGAGTTGACGATTACGTTGAAGTTAAATGAAGACCCACATGCACGCACGAAGGACGGTAGGTGCTTCCTAAGACTGGTGGCTCTTTGAGACAAGTCTGCTCCGTCCCGGCTATGGTGAGAGATGTAGACTGTGGAGTTAGACTGGACCGCGCTCTCTAGAGAGACTGAATCAAATCAAAGATACTACAGTAGAATTGACAAGATAAGATAGCTAGCGCTTTTATCGTGCACAGATTTCGCACCGCCGCCTACCGGCAAACGCGCGGAAGTCACGAAGAGTGCCGTATTTTACAAAGCCAAATAGGGAAAATATTGAATTTTGTTCACTGTTCAGCTATCGCTACAGACTCTGATTGACGTCATTTATTATGGAATTATAACCTCAATCGCTATGGGAAACCTCTGGCTACTTTTTTTTTTTTTTAAGTCGCAGTAGCATTGTCACACTTTTTGCACCATAAATTTACCATCATACCAAGCATTCTTTTCATACTACTAGCTGAGTTACCCGGCCCTGCCCGGGATAAATCGATTTATTAGTTTCAGTTCTGGGTGATTATTATGGACCTGCTTCATTTTGCCTGTTCCTTTAGCTTTATTTTATTTTTGTTTGTTTGTTTGTCTTCAGATAAGTTTTACTGCTCTCCCTTTGCGCGTTGACATCCTGCGCATCCCGTCAGCATCCGTCAAATGGCAATATGATTTGCACACGGGTTAGTTAGTTTGAGCCGAACACATCGCAGGAAGTGATAACGTCATGTGTAGGCGGAAGTGGGCTATTATTAGAAACATACATCACTATCTTCTTGATCGTAAATATCGGATCAAACGCTCTCGTGAATTTAGTCTTTAATTATAACCGCATTTACCGATTAACTCAGAAATAACAAACGGTTTTGTTTGTTTATAGCGATAGGAACAATGTTCGCTATCCCATAACTCTTTGTGCCAAATTTCAGGTCGGTGCGTTGTGTAGTTTCCGAGTCCATAGGACTATTGGGGGTTTTGTTGTAGCTTTATTATATAGATATATAGATGCGCCATGGGCTCCGCCCCCGATCAGGGCGCAAATTGTGTGCACGGTTTTTTTAGTGGTGCGAAGAAGACAGTGTCTCATCTTATCCTTTCTAGTATCTTTGATCAAATCTGTCTGAATAATTCTGACGCGTCAAAACTGTCTTGAGTCAGCTGGAGGAAACACAGACTTCCTACACTGACTCTAAACACGCAAAAGAGCCATGACCTAGTATGTCATCAGCCTGAATGTCTTATAGTCTTCATTCAAATTCAGGTCAACGTCCACTCTCATCGGGCTTCCCCAAAATTTATAATTTTTTTTTTCATGATCATATTTCGCTATGGCGCTGTTCAGTTACGTAGCATGATAATTAAACAGTTGCAAAAGGTCGATAGATTCCTTCCTCAGTTCACGGACAGCCTAACTAGGGGGGTGTTTATAGGTTCCAGAATTTGGTAGGTGAAAAGGCTCGGTCCGTTTATATATACTGTACACACCACACTTGTACTGTCTGCTGCTACCAAAGAACATCTATTTGTACAAAGTACACAGACATGGATTCTGTGTGACCCGTTCAGAAAATACGAACAAAGCTGTACCATGCAATGTCCAGTAGAAACTAAACAAAATACCAATTACAGAAGCCCCAAATATATAAACCGTAAAGGAGAAGATAAACTGTCGTTGGATCTGACAAAACCGGGTTAAGGGTGAAATTTTTGTTCTTCGTTAAAAAAATCAAAATAAAATACATATATTTCGAAGATGATTAATTTTCAAGTAAAATATTTTAACTGAATGCAGAAAAAAATGGTTAATCTTTCTTATTAGAAGCAAATCTCAATTTCCATAGAAATTTTTTCTAAGGGGGAGATGTTTTCTTAGGAATTTACTTCTTCACCCGATGCCCGATTTCGTCAGGTCCGCTCCCAAATAATAGATTTTAGTGAACATTTAAATCAACTTGAATAAAGAATTTGAAAATTTTACAAAGATGGGATTACCACAAGGTAGAAAACTCTATCAAAATCATTATAGAATGTCCTTGCTCATCGTAACCTGTCAGTTTTACACCCCCCCCCCAACCCCCCAACAGTGCTGCCCCGCCCACCTGTGTGCTGCTGACGCCTGGTCTGTGTCGTTCTGGGTCGCTCCCGCTGCCACCCGGAGGCGGCTACTTCCTGCTGCTCTCGGGCTGGACGGAGATCCGTGGCGCTGCGGGAAATGGGTCGACTGTCTAACAGGTTCCGTTGGAAGGTGTTCTGGGAGTCAGCAAGCAATGGTTTCTGTTGCTTCTCACGTGTGAGCATGCGCTTTTGGTTGTCCACGCCCACGGGAAACTTCCGCTGTGCCTGTCCTGATTCGCTAACGTCACTTCCTCGCCGGAACAATCGGATGTCCCTAGAGCCAAAGGAATCAAAGTCATCATAGGTGTACTCATCATCTGTCAGAGAGCCCGAATCTTCATCGCCCGTCTCGTTAGCATCATCTTCCTCTTTTTTCTCTTTCACCGGAGGCACCTTGGGAGTTACCTCCCTTCCTCTGTCTTCATCCACCCAAGTTACTGCCCTTTTCACCTCTGAAGGCGGAACAGACAGCTCTGTACTGTCATCCTCTTTACTTTGATTAGGTCGGTCATGTTCAGCTGTGTCTTGGGCATCCAACAGATTTCCAGCTTTTCCCTCAACATGAAGCTTGAAGCTTGTTTGAGCTTTTTCGAAATCGAAATTCAGTGTGTCGTCCAAATCTGTACCCACACGACTTCTCTTACCGTCTCGAGTTGGCAGGTTAATTCGTTCACGTCCTTCGACTTCAACCACTGTCATCGCTGATTCACTAGCCCGTGCTGGATCTAGCCGACTGTCAGTGGTGATGTCATGAGAGGCGTTGTAAACGTTTACTCTAGACATATCAAGTGAGTTTTCTGCCAGCCGGTCTTGTCTCGGCGACGCTGTTAATCGAGAAACTCCCTCAAAAGAATTCCCCTCCTCCGTTACCCGAGTTTGTTCAAAAGATTTGTTCAGCAAAGCCACAACCTGTTTTCTCTCGCTAAAAGTTGACGTGGCTTCACTCGTAACGTCATCTGCATTGGTGACGCCAAGAGCTTTCAAGGCAGGATGGGATGTAGAATCCTCAGTAGCACTGTCTCTGCTGGCAGATCGGCCGTTTATAGGTTCGTATTTCCCTTTATCTTTGGTCGAGACGCCTGGATGAAGCCCTATCGTGAGACCTGCACCAGAAAATTCCTCGGCCCTCGTGTTGTCCTCAATTTCCACGGGTTTCTTTTCCACCAAGAGAACGCCTCGGCCGCTTGACTTGTCTGATTCAGCCATGTCTTCTTCCTCGTTATCGCCCTCGTCACCGCTCAAAGGTTCTAGAACTTCATGAGTTACAGGTAATAATGATGATGCATAATGAGTCACCGCCTGATTCTGACTGGACGCCATGCTGGCCTGACTGTCTTCCTGAGCTGGCGGGTCTGTAGTGACAACCGAAGCGGGCACCATTTTATCCCCAACTTCGACGCTTTTATCCAGCGACACATTTTTGTTCTTTATATCATTATGATCCATTTCTCCAACGCTCCCTGCTCTAATGTCTACTCCTCGCTCATCACTGTCGTCATCTTCCTCTTCAACGCCATTTTCATGAGTGACGTCAGTAGCCTGTGTGACGTCAGGGGCAGGCGTGAGGTCACCATTAGACAAATCATTCACACATACGGCTTAGCCCAAGGCGTTGGACGAGTGCTTACTTTTGGCCGAGCTTACACTGTGTGCTTTTCCAGCTTTTTTGTGAAAACTAGCGGTCACCACATCTTCAGTGGGCAGCGATCCATTATCTAAACCTTTTGTTTCACTTTGGAAAACTGTCTCGGTCTGCAGTGTTTTCCAAATCGTTGGGTTCAAAAGCCACGCTATGTTTTTTACCCCCACTGATAATTCTGTCTTCAGTCTTAGATTCTTCAACATCGTCCAAGTCTGTCTCTGCCTGCAAACGTGTGGATTTGAGAGTTTTGGCTTTGTCGCTTTTGTCGTGTGCGAATGGTGCTGGTGTTGTGGCTGCGGTGACGGTGCTGTTGTCCAGAAAGCCGTAAGGCGTCGTGGGAGGTAAGGTGGATGCCGGGGGGGTAGGGTCGATGAGGGCGTTCGAGGCTGCTAATTTTGCCATCCATGACGACAAAAGGTTTTTCTCAAGATGACGTAAACGCTACTCGATTCTACAAATTAGTAGCCGTTTTAAAATTAATATTGTGTTTTTCATACGCTGAACAGGAATTCCCTCAATTTCTCAACAAACACGGTGATCTTTTAAAAGATTCGCCGGCCTTTAATGCGTCGGTGAATAAAGTACAATACAAATACCACTTCTCAAGCAATGCACAATTGTCCTTGTGATAGTCAGATTTTGCTTGATTACTGAATATCGATGCAGTGTTTGCTGAAGCCGGCACTCGCCTTATATCTGATATGAATTAATGTGCATAGAAAATTGCCCCGAGATTTCACTGACGGGCCTACACTTTCAAAAAATTTCTCTATCTTTGCAAGCTGAAGACCGTAGAATATTCAGATTGTCCGCCAGCTTTCCGTGTCTGTGGACTTAAGTCTGCACAGTGTCTGGATTGTTCGTTAGTTCCTATAGTGAATCTCTGAATGTCTGTCTAGAGTTTCTACTTTTGCCAGAATTTCTGTTTACGTCTTGACTCGCAGGTGTAAACTTCAAGCTGTGGAAACAAACCAATCTGCGACAAGTACCAGCTCTCAGTGGGTACAGAACACACAAGTGAAATCCTTGATTCAACACCGAGGTTCTCATATACAACAGCAGAGAAACCCATTAGCCACATATCCATCCTATGGTTAACTTTATGGATAATATAATGGCTATCAATAATAGTTACTGCTCTTTACATGAGAGCACGTTTAATGCCCAATATAATACTGGCATCAGCTGAAATGCATGTATTGTGCTGGGCACTAAATCAACTCTTATTTTGTAAAAACAAAGAATTGGAATGAAATAAATTAACAAGATCATAACTCATAAATAAACAAGATTATCGTGATGTAACCATTTCAAAGGACCATCGTGCGTCTAACATAATTCCTAACTATAACACTGATTCTATTATTATTTATAAATGTGTCATCGACGATCAAATTTTAACTATTCACCCATGCTGAAGAGCCATTCATTCTCACAGTTTTAAGACCCCAATCCCAAACCTTTTGTTGTTGTTTTATACTCCTAAACCATAAGGTAATTTCTTAGAACAACAATAGAACCTGCCTCCTACATATTAAGACTCATTTATGCAAACAAAAATGATTTTTTTCATAAAGACAAAGAAGCCGCAGTTTTATATCATTTACCATTACAACATCTGAGCAGTAACACTATCAACAACTACTCAGAAAAATAACTTACCTATCAGCCGTCCCTATAAATATTTTTCGTTCGTTCAAAAAAAAAACAAAAAAACCACACACACCAAAATAATTACATCCACACAAGCCATGGAAAATTTCACAGATACTGTGAGGCCTTCTTCAAATAGAAATACAACGCGCCAAATTGCTGGTATTAAAAGCATGAATCTGACGTCACAAGTGTTCTGTCATAGGTTGTGACTGACCATTTGTGTAATGACAGCAGTTTTGTAGCGAGTTCTTGTGGCCTGGTTCCTATGGCAACCGTATGTATTGAATCTTCCATGTTATGACATGAACAACAGTTCCCTGTGTCCAGGAGACACTGGATTTGTCAAACGTATGTACAATATATATATATACGGAACTTGATGGGTGTCGCGGATCGGGATTTTGGGGAATATAGATCAAGAGGTCCGCTTCCCAATCACATGAGCACAAAAAAAAAAAAACAAATAAACAACTTTCACTCTAAAAACTAAATAAATCAATTTGAGTAACAGACTGCAAAGTTTATATATCTAACAAATTCAAAGATAAAATATACAATAGATAACGAATACAATAGCAACTGAAAATGCTCAACTAAGCTGAGGAGCAACTATGAAGTACTTAAGGCAATGTAATATGAAGTTATCTAAGTCACAATAAATTTACATTCAAAAGAATCCGCGCCCGAGGGCGACGGATCCTGTAAGGTTTAAAGTTCTATCTCTCTTCATACTAAAACATATTTATATAGCGTCTCTGCCAGGAGCGCTCTGGTGTAGTTCACACGTGGTCGCGGGAAATGCATGTGGTCTGGCAGTACTGGTCAACAGTCTACATGTGTAGCTGGCTGTAAATTCAGCATGGAATTAAAATCTTTAGCTCACCATTCGGCCCTCACAATGTGAGGGCTGTTGATATTAGCGCTGTGGGTTTAATGCTCAAACAAGTAGGCTTGGGCTCAGGAGCGTAGATTTCTGACAATGCTCCATCACTGTACATATCAGCTCAATCGCTGCGTCTCTATGACTTCTCATCTGGCTGAGAGCTCGCCGTTCACCTCGTAAATGGATTGTCTACATGTGGCATCTATCTAAGCTCTGCACGGGTTTAAATACTAAAGCTATGTCTCGACCTTCCGTCCAGATTCATACATTTGATTGGTGCAACCACCTCTAGCTCAGTTGCCGAACCGAGTTATTTTAAGTAACAGCCCTACGCAACGACCTTGGGTCGACATCAAAGGTCGAATCACTCAAGACAATAAAATGTAATTTTATAGCAATAAATTCTTAACATGTTCAAAACCCCGAGCTTTTACTCTGGATCACGGATTTTCTGTACGTCAACAGACGTCTCAATAACATTTAATTCCTACTCACCCCTTCCCTCTCTACTAAACCTAGTTCAAAACACGAGATATAAAAAGTGCTCAGTCATGCACACCTACGCTGTCCGTCTATCCTTCCCCACACCTTCTGTCTATCTATTATGAAAAAAACTGTTCAAAACAAATTGTTTACGAGACCAAGTTATGCTGGCTCGCACAATAATTACGTTTGTAAAAATTACTCACTGCTCTCTCACAAAAATTTACTCAGCGGAAACATTTATGAATCAAATCTGTTCTTGACAATGGGGTTGTTTAATCATTCTATTCTCCTCCCTCTTTCTTTCTCTATTTCTCTCTCTCTCTCTCTCTCTTTCTCTCTCTCTCTCTCTCTCTCTCTCTCGTTCTCAATATCCCTCTCTTTCTCTCTCTCTCTCTTTCTCTCATTCTTTCTTTCTTTCTCTCTCTTTTTCTCTGTCACGATTAAGGTTGATGACCTTGTACGCCACGAGTATAGAGGGGGTAAACTTAGTAGGGGAGAAGGGGAGTTTTTAAGTTGTTGACTAGCATGAAAGATTACTATCACGAGGAAGGTCGGTGGCTTTGTGCGCCACGAGTCTAGGGGGGTGAGCTTAGCAGGGGAAAACACGGTTTTTAACATTGTTGACGAGCGTGGATAGATACACACGACTCGCTTTAAACTAGTCGCGTGTGCAAAAACCTCGGGAGTATAAGTAGAGGAGAAGCTCGACACACGTGGTTCCCAAGTTATTCATTCCTAAAGGAAGACGCAGCGAGAAGTGGTCCGGGCGACAGGTGGAAGGTCGTGCCATGGGGACCAGGGGTGTTAAGTATGTGAGGGATCTATGAGGTTCCCAAGTTATTCATTCCTAAAGGAAGACGCAGAATTTATCGGTCCGGGCGACAAGTGGAAGGTCGTACCAGTGGGGACCAGAAGTGTTAGGTGTGTGAGGGATCCATGATGTTCACATTTATTTCCCAATAAGAAGAATTTATCGGTCCGGGCGACCAGTGGAAGGTCGTGCCATGGGGACCAGAAGTTGAGGAGTTCTGATGATAGGATGGGAACCCATCAGAAGCTCGTGAATCTACGATGGCGGGTGTGAACCGTCGGTGTGCTGTGTGTTTGCAAGTTGAAGAGTCTTGAGGACGGGATGTCGAGAACCCCTCAAGGAACAAGTAATCTACGATGGCGGGTGTGAACTGTGTGTTCTTATTTGTGTGAAGCCAGGGGCGTCTGTTTCCCCTTTTATCGTCGAAATTAAAGATCTAGAAAGGATTGTGTGAACTCTGGAGAAGTGAAACTGCATCAACGAGGAGGGCAGCTGTTGACAGAGACTATTAAGTATACGTAGTTAAGTTTATAGACAGAGGGATTAGAACTAGATGTGAAACGGGGAATAGATAATAGCCATGATCCCCAAGAGTAAATTTGAAGTATCTCTGTTTTTGTGATTATGTATGTGATTATCATGAGTTGAATGTTTTGACATAAGTTTTGTCATGCATTTATAATTAAATATCGTTCAATTTAAATCTCACTCCATGTGTCCGTTGATCGCTGGTCTGCTTGCTTGGCTTGTTAGCTGGGTTTGAAAGGTAAATAAGTTAGGTATTCATCACACACGTGGTCGTGACCATCTTCACGCACGTGATCGTGACATCTCTCATTCTTTCTTTCTTTCTCTCTCTTTCTTTCTCGCTCTCTCTCTCTTTCTTTCTCTCCCTCTCTCTCTTTCTCTCTCTTTCTTTCTGACTCCTTTTCTCTTTCGTTCTCTGTCTCCATTACAATTCTTTGTCTCTCTTTCTATTCAGCCAACCACTGCTTTCATTAATTGCTTAGAATTTCTCTCCCCCCACCCCCACTATGCCACTTCGCCCCTTCATGTATCTCTCTATACCATCCTCTCGTCTTTATCCTATGGAGAAATGGAGAGTGCTGCATGCATGCATGGACAGATGTGCAGACAGAAAGAGTGACATACATTATTATATGGCACGTGGAAGAAGTAGATCTAACAAATAATGGAAAGAGAGGGTGATTGGATGGATGGATGGATGGATGGATGGATGGGCGGACGCGTGGATGGATATATGGATGGAAGGATGGATGGGAGGATGGGTGGATGAATGGACGGATGGATGGATAATTAGAATAACTGGGCAGAAATAAGAGTAGAAGAGAAAATATGGAGGGGGAAAATGAGAGAGAAGGAAAAAAGTTTAAGAAACAAAGAAAAGACCGCGAAATCCTTCAGAGAAAGCGAGAATTATTGCTGGGGCACTCAAAAGTCGACAGATAAAGTCCAACAGCTCCACTGAAAAGTCACAATTTCACAGTAAATTCTCCGACACTAACGACATCTGGGTCACGATTCTCGTAAATTTAATATCATTTAATCCTTCACCTTCTAATGACCTCGCTCGTACACCACATCTTCCTGGCCCTGTGATCCCAGGTAAACATCTTCGTGAGCTTGTGACCTAACATCTGCATCCTAGAGATCCAGTGACCTAATGTGCACGTCTTTGTGATCCTGTGAGCCTACGTAAACATCTTCGTAGGCTAATGATTTCAATCTGTATCTTAGTCAGCCAGTGACTTAATGTCTACATCTTTGTGACCCTGTGACGAAATGTAGAGGCCTACGTCTTCGTGACCCTGAGTACCCAACAAAAACCTCTTTATGACCTAACATGCGTATCTTCGTGACCCAATGACCTAACAACGTGTACATCTTCGTGACCCAATGAATTTGCGTGCACATCACAACATTCTCAACAACCTTCACGGTGGTGATTTTAATTTTAGCCACATCTTAGCTTCCCATGCTCAAAAACGTTGATTTTGCCATATTATAGAACGAACAAACAAAATATGGATGAAACAATGTCCCGTCCACGGCTTTGCTGGCATGAACCTCTGCTCACCGAGACCCCTATGAACACATAGAAATTTGTTGCCCATCAGGTCAAATCTGTGATCAAGTCGGATTTGATCATACAGTCACATTTAAATCATTCAAGTCTGGGCATTTTATTCGTAAGAAACAATTTGTAGACAAACAAGGAGAATTTCTGAGGAATTATAATTATAATTAATACATTAATCACCAGATATCTCATTTTAGACCCACGCTCCACCTAGTCAATAAAAGTGTCCCCCCCCCCCCCTTTGGTCCTGCAAAAGAACGCCATTAGTGAATCAGCTGGTTGGGACAAAAAGGAGCCAGAATGGTCCACTCGCTGAGGCAAAAGTAGGTTGTCCTTCTGGGAGTGTTTTTAAGGAAAAAGGCGGGGTCTGAAAGGCACCACCTTATTTACGGTACTTCACTGGCATATTTTCTGTGCTCATAATGCCAAACAAATAGCCTTAACATTTTTTGTGACAATGCAAATGCGCAGAGCGCTGATAAAATCAAGAGATTCTTTGGGGTTGTTTTCTGAGAGTTAAATCTTGTTTACGAAATCCTTCCACACCATTTATTTTCACCCTTTCCCCTGAATCATACCTCCCTTTTGACATTTTAATAGTCGTATTAAAATTTCGCATGTCTTCTTAAGGTGCGCAACCTGCTGCAGACACTCGGTGCTCAGAGTTAATGAACGGCCTGTCTTACCTGATCTGTCGTCTCTGCATCGCTGTTCCTCTGTGGTAGGTCGGTTGTCATGGCTACCGTGTACGCTGTCTTGTGTACTGGCAGGTTTGTTGTCCTGTGCTTCGCCATCTCGAATCTCTGCCTTAGTGTCCGTTCTTTCCTGCAGTATACAGGGACATGGGTGGATTAGACAGACAGACAGACGACAGATATCTAGAGAGAGAGGCGAACGGACGGACGGACAGACTCTCATACACAGACAGACATACAGACAGATAAATGGATGGATGGACAGACAGATGGACCGACAGCCAGCCAGGCAGACAGGCAGACAGACAGACAGACAGACAGACAGACAGACAGACAGACAGGCAGGCAGGCAGACAGACAGACAGACAGACAGACAGACAGACAGACAGACAGACAGATAGATAGATAGATAGATAGATAGATAGATAGATAGATAGATAGATAGATAGATAGATAGATAGATAGACAGACCCGGACATAAAGAGATGGGTGGATGGATGGATGGATGGATGGATGGATGGATGGATGGTTGGATGGATGGACGGACGGTCGAACAAACAAACAGCCAGACAGATAGACAGATAGATAGCGACAAACAACGCAGTGAAACAGGGCAGGCCGTTTTTAGACCAATGGCATTCTGGTCGTGTAAACACGCGAGTCGATAAGGCGTGAAAGAACTCAACAACTAAAACCACTCACATGTACTCCGTTGGTTTCAGTGGTTCAGTTCATTCGTGTATCATCAACTCGCGCGTTTATACGACCGCTGTGCTGTTATAGCAATGCATACACACATTGACACTGGAAGCAGTGACAGAGTACCCCTCCCTTTCGACCTCGATCTCTCGGTGACTAACTGCCTACTTAATCCCAGTATGACAGTTGGTGATAACAGCTTCACACCTCCGTGCCTACAAAGTTTACACAGAACTGACGCGAAGGTCTTGCTAATAGTAGACGTACAGATCAACATTAGAAATAATCACTGTGGCCCGATGATGATGCTGGTAATGGGAAAGTTTGCCTATTTTATTTTGAAATACAATTGTAATGAATTCATATTTTCTTATAGAATTTATATGCATTAAAATGTTACTTTTCATGTATTGTGTATTAACTTCTTTTTGTGTGTGGATGTGTTGTATGTGTATTTGTTTTGTTTTGTCATGCGTCTGTATGTACCAAGCACTGTTCCGATCCACAGCATCTCTCTCTCTTCCCCTCCTTTCTCTCTCTCTATCTCTCTCTCTCTCTGCACACATTACACGCGCACGCACACACACACACACTCACTCTCTCTTTCTGTCTCTCTCCTCCCCCCCCCCCCCCCCGGTTTCAATCGCTCGCTCTCCATGTGTGTTTGTTTTGGTTACACTTCACGTTGTACCAAGCTATTGCTTTTCCACTCTCTCTCTCTCTCGCTTTCTCACTCCCTCTCCCCCTCCCCTACCCCCCCCCCGTCTCACTCGCTTGCTCTCCATGTGTGTGTGTGTGTATGTGTTTGTTTTGGTTACACTTCACTTTGTACCAAACTATTGCTTTCCTTCTCTCTCTCTCTCTCTCTCTCTCTCTCTCTCTCTCTCTCTCTCTCTCTCTCTCTCTCTCTCTCTCTCTCTCTCTCTCTCTCTCTCTCTCTCTTCATTTCTGCGTTTAAATTCATTCATGACTTAAGCAAAGAGCTGTGACTTTTCATTTCGTATTGACAATATACTTTTACAATCGTTGTTTACCAGTGACCCATTTCTTCGCAACCCCTCTAATTAGTCTCAAGGTGCCTTTGTAATCATTAACTTTTTAAACGTAGACAGACAGAAGAGAGTCAGAAATGCCTCTGACGTGACACGACGCAAAGTACCCCCAAAAGATAACAGTGACATACTTCAGCTGTTGAGCATAAAGTGTCCTGTTCGTAGTTAGTTAGTGCTGACCAGAGCCGTCTAGATCAGGGGTTTTCAACTTTTTCCAGGCACCACCCCCCCTCCCCCACCCCCTACTCAAACCCAACAGATACATTTCACAAGAAGACAAACTACACACAAAATAACGATGTCGAGTTTTTTTCAAACATTAATGACAACAGGCGTCTTAATTATTCACTATAAAACAGAAATTAAGATAAGATAAGATAAGATATGACATTATTATCCTGTTTCCAGGAAATGTGTTGTCACAGCATCAGTAACAGTACAAATACAATATCTGAGACCTACAGGTCTCTAACGCACACCGCACATCAAATGCATTACAAAAATAGTCCTTTTCTGTTTATAAAACCCATCTACGCATGTTGTTGAACACGTCAGTGATCGTCATGTGTTTGCTCTCGAATCGTCCTCCATTCATGTTTTCGACCCCGATTGTCCCCCTTCAGCACATTCGCCCCCTTTGTTGCCCTTTTCTTCCTTCCCTCACCCAGCCCCAGGAAATCAAAATCGCCCCTCGGGGGCGCGATATCATCCAAGTTATGAACCCAGTGGTCTAGATCATGCTGCGTTGCATACTCTCTGGTTATATGCACAGACCCAACATGTGTCCTATTGTCCCTGCTTAGGGCGAGGGGTGTTGATGAGATCATAATACATGTAAATGTTTGACCGAGGAGTGACGGTGCATGACCTAATGTTGAACTAGAAAAGTGGGCTTAATGCATTGCATAGTGCCAGGTGATGGTGTTTTTTTTTTAAATATTTGGTCTTTCATCTCTCTCTCTCTCTCTCTGTCTCTCTCTCTTTCTCTTCTCTCTCTTTCTTTTCTTTATCTATCCATCATCCATCCATCCATCCATCCATTCATCTAATCTATCTATCTGCCCCCCTACCTATGTGTCTGTCTGCCTGCCTACCTGTCTGTCTACCTGTCTGTCTATATGTATGTATGTCTGTCTGTCTGTCTGTCCGCCCGTCCGTCTGTCTCTTTACTCCACCCCTCCTCACTGTCGTATAACAGACAGATTGGACACCTCTCAGTCTTTTCATTTCTATCACTCTGAAACCCTATCTCCTGATGGACCACAGCGACCACAAATCAATCCCGGGTACTCTCATTTCTCGTGTCGCCGCCGGTCTCAAGACTGTTTAGACGAAAGCTCTCGAAAGCGCTGATTGTGACACCGAGATAAAATACCACAAGATTAACGTCTTCGATCTTTGGCCACGAGCTTAAACATCGTAACTCAACATTTCAGGTTTTTCGCACGAGAATTCATATTATGAAAATCAGGACCATACAATTCAGGACAACTTGGACCGGTGTTTTGTCACAATATGTGACGTGCGTCACTCCTACGCTATTTTTATTTTTTCTATAAGGATTACAGTGCTCTCTATAATAAATGTTGGGAATTTCAAATGCCGATTATGATCAAATATATCGTGACCTTATCTCTTGTGCATTCCATTTTTCAAATTTTATTTTGGACAACTGACAAATTTGACATTAAACGCTTGCGGCTTCAGCATCATGATAAGGAGCTGGATAATCGGAACTGTGAAACAGCTTGATAACTGCAAGAACGCCTTTTAAACAAGTATTAAAGTGTGCATTTGTTATAACGTTTTTACTACATACTAAAATATCTCCAGTTTTTCAGAAACGGAGACAGAACAAATAGGAACTAAGGTCGCGATACATGTACATGTAATTATTTTGTAACTTCCTTTGCATTATCATTGTTCGTGCTGTTGATGAATCCATTTTTGAATAATAATATAAAGTCACAATGACACCAGTTACCACGTAATACTGAAACCTCGACAGTTTTATTGTGTCCCTGTCGTGTCAAGGACCACAGTGGCGTTTTGAATTTACCACGTGAAAGAAAATCATGAGTGCTGGCGGTGATTTATTTCCACAAATTGTTTTCACAGATTTATTTAAAGCCCTCGTCGAATTACCGGTGACTGCCTGAAGCCGCTCTGTAACAGGCAACAGACTACAGTAAACGCGCGTGCTAGCGTCAAGGTCTTAAAATGGTACACGGCAGCAGCTGGTATTTACGGACAACCCATAATGTATTTTACATTCGGGTCTCCCTTATATTAATAAGAGAGAGACAGAGACACGGAGGTAAAGAGAGAGAGACACTGGGAGAGAGAAAGAAAGAGAGAGAAGGAGAGAGAGGCTGGGAGAGAGAGGGAATCAGATTGCGGTCCCTTAACGGAAGCCATTATGATAAGAGGTCAAAGTAAACCGGAACTGTAAAACAGCCCGATAAGCGCCGAATCACGAAACTAGGTCGCTGCGGTAAACAAGAAATTGAAGAACTGAAAGAGACCGCCTTCACCAAAGATAGTGTGCATATCTGTTTACTGTGGTTTCTTCCATATTTTTTGGCTGATGGAAACTATTTAGAGCCGTCTGTGAGCTCTTACGTCCCGTGGAAATGCACAAACGGATATTGTTTACCTCAGCGACCTACTTTCCGCTCCATACTAACAATGGTTTCACGGGGTCTCCCGTGTCTCGCAGTGCAAATCGACCAATAGTGAAACCTCTCTATACATCTATACTCTCTGGCGCCACGACGCATTTTAAACAAGTGTCAAAATGTGCATTGTTATATCTCTTCTACGTGTACATACTAAAAGATTTCCAGTTTTTTTTTTCTTCATAAAATGGAGATAAAACAAACAAGAACTAAGACAGCGATTAGACACGTGTCAAACGAGTGCTCCTGCTGATCTTATTTGATTGAACAGCAAAGAAGTCTCGGGAAATACAAAACCGAAGCTTATCATAATTTATTTATCAGTATGCCTCGTGCAGTGGTTCTTAATCCTCTTTCTACCATGCCATTGTATTTGGCATAACTAGTGTAGTCAGTTGTTTTTTTTTCCTCCACGCGCTGGTGGGCGTCCCTGGTTAGGGCTCCAGACCTGACCTGTCCTATTGTTCTGTAACACTCTTTTTCTCGCACATTCTGACCGTTATCGCATCGAAGTGGTTTCTCCAAACTCAAACTTTAAATTTCCTCCACCTCCATAGATCAGTGTCCCACGCCCCACTTCAGTTTTCCAAAGAAACCTGCATCTTAAAAATACCCGAAACTTGAATCAACACAATCGGTCGATACAAAAGCGATTGGACTGCATTAGTTGACACTTAAGAAAATTAATTTCATAATTTTTGAAACTGTCACTTAGGCTGTAGCGTCGAGCAAAAAAGGGCCAAAATTGCACCACAATGAATTAGTCCCGCCACTATTTTTTTTGTGTTTTTGTTTATAATAAGACGTGCACCCTAGAGGTGATCAGACGAAAGTGTATACAAAAAGACCAAGAACGGGTATAACCGGCTAAGTTGCGCATAACCATTAAAGTCATGCATCTGTCAAGTTCGATGTTTTAATCCGGGTCAAACAAGGAAACACCAACACAACATAAACAAACAACAGCTTATCGATGCAGTTAAGTTAAAATACACTAAGAAATCAAGAATTCTGTGAAATCTCTATGCCCCATTCTGAAGTCCCACGTCCAACCAAAATATTACCAGGCACCAACGGTGGGCCGTATGTAATGCACTGAGAAACACTGCTCTAGATCCCCTAATTTGTCATGCAACTTGGGCATGAATGGGGGGGGGGGGGGTCCAGGCTTCAGTCAGTGAATTGTGTACAGTTCAGTTCCTCTTTTTTTTCTCAACCTCCTCCCTCCCCACCCCCCCCCCACCCTCTCCCGCAGTTGAAGAATCGGCGAGTTTAATATTTCAGACCAGCCAGGACACCAAATGCGTATAATCAATGTATGTGTGTTTACTGAATTCTTAACCAAGGCATTTCATGTAGGAGACACTCCAGATAAATGTGTTTCAAGTGCTGTTCAAGTCGTCCAGTGTAAGTGAGACTCAGAGTAGTTTTCCCTTAAAAAAAAAAAAAAAAAGCTTTGGATTATTTTTCCCTGTCCCTGCAGGGGATTTATGAGAGTTTGGCATTTTGAATGTTGGGGTTTTGTTGTTTGTTGTATTGGTTGTGAGTGTGTGAATGGGTGTCGTGTGTGTGTATTATATTTGTGTGTGAGAGAGAGAGATTGATGTGAGGAGCAATAGGACGCCTTAACTGAAGTTTATAAGAACTTCTGGCTAGCCCATTTGATGAGAGAGAATGGGGAGAATGTGGGAGAGAGAGAAGAGTGAGTGAGAAAGAGAGAGGGAGGAGTGGAAGAGAGAGAGAGAGAGAGAGAGAGAGAGAGAAACAAAACACAGTAATGCACATGGTCGGTCAGGAAGACAACAAAAAGGGGATCAGCAGACAAACATGACACATGTACATTTTATAATCACTCAAGGTGGTTTACAATACAGAGGCTGACACTATGACAGCTTAGATTGTGACTTGTCACGCTTCCTTAAAATTATTGTAATGGTTTTTGACAACATTTCAGGAGAAGCCAAAAACTGTTTTATTTTAGCACAACTGGTCTAGTAAAGATGACTTTTTAAAAAGTTTGTTATTCGATTATTTTTCAGCTTATGAGTGTATAACCAAGATCATTCGATGCCGCTTTAAAAAGTTGAATAATATACGGGCAACAGAGAGAGAGATTTCGAATGTTTGAGTCACCACAGTCTTGGTGACGGTATGTACCCTGCGTATGTAATCATTTCCACATTATAAATCAGATTAGAAGTAATTCCAATTAAAATAAAAGCAATCTCTTTTCTCCGTGGGGTTTGCGGTGGGGGGGGGAGTGAGTAGAGAGAAGGAGAAGTGCTACATTTGTTTTTTCTTATCATGTCCATCAAAGATCAATCAAAGAATTCGTCCTGTTACCGATCGACGTCGCTGGCACGGACGATTTCTTAAGCACAATACAAGTAATGTTCTCACCTAAATCGCATTTACAAAAAAAAAAAAAAGAAATAAAAAGATTTCTTTATCCTATCGACCAGCTGGATTATTTCTGTGTATTCGTTCTGTTATCTAATCCAGCACTGCCTTGGCCGTTTCCAACAATGATTTCAGGACGCATGACAAGTGCACGCCGAGGCTTGTGCTACTTATGGCAGTCAACTGATAAATTTGTGACTGTAAACGGTGAACGATAGCGTGTTTGTTCGTTAGAGAATAATCTTTGGGTATTATCATCGTTACAGAAGGGATCGGTTGTTCATTTGAAAGACACGGAGGAGCAGAGCGAGAGAGACATAATGGGAAAGAGAGAGGGGGAAGAGAAAGAGGAGAGGGGAGAGGGAGAGAGAGAGAGGGAGGGGGAGATAGGGGAGGGAGAGAGGGAGGGAAGAGAGATAGAGAGACATACAGACAGATCTGGTACATGAACGTGTATGTATTATTTCAAGGTACGTCACTGTATGGTTGTCTTAAAGCAGCGGCCACGAATGTGACTTTTTCTGCATTTCTATCATAGAGAAGTAAATGAGAAAGAGAGAGACGAAGTCAGACATGGGCAGACAATTTGTAGACACCGATACAGAAAGAACTAAAATATCTTTGAGAAGAGACCAATAAGAGAGAGAGAGAGAAAAAAAAAAGAAGAGAAAGAGGGAGAAAAATCTTGTATTCCACTGACCTGTTGCTGTGTGTCAGACATGGTGCTAATGCTTCTCCCTCTATTCAGTCGTAAAAACTTATCAAGAACACCGAACACTCAACACTTCTCTCGTCCGTCTTTTCCTCCTGTAGTTTATAACAGTTCTGATTGAATATAATATATTGTTTTCTAACTTTCACATACACATTCTAATCGTCAGACTCGGCCGTTGCCTCGTACGTTGACAGATGAAAAAAAAAAAGTTCTGACACTGGCAGAGACAATGTCAAAAGGAATACAGCAAGCGTTGGCCCGGACTAGGACCGGGTGTCTCCTATCTGGTATGTCGTGACAATAGACAGATTTCTGTTTACCGGCGATTGACAACAGTGATAGGCCGTCTCACGAGACTTCCCCTTGTACAATACAACAACGCTAAAAGCACTGCCGAAATTTTAGCGTCCGGCGGTAACCACGGGTAACAGGGGGTTTAACTCTAGCCCCTGGCCCTTGCTCTTTGAGTCCTACCGCTCGGACCAAGAATGTCCACAGTCTTTACGTTGACCGCCAGCTCTTCATGCATGGACACTTATAGTGTTTCCTATTCTTCGCGGGCAGAGGCGTGCTAAACAATGCGGGCTGAAGGGGTCCACTTCATAATAGGTATCGGTATACATATTTCATAAACCGCCCCATTAATGCTACGTGAATAAATGCAAATCCGACGGTTCAGAAGTGACACACGGGGCCAAATATAAAGTACTTACTCTCGGAAAGGGTGTAGGTGTGGGTGTGGGGGGGGGGGAGGGGGGTACGTATGCTTTTCAAACATAATATTGAATTACATGTGCAAAGTTTGGTTTTTACACGCACATGTGCATCTTTTTATCGTCACTTATTTTTTTTTTTATTTAGGAGTAATCATACTGTAATGGAGATAGAGGGTGAACATGTAAGTATGTAGCTAATGCGTCTCAATGTCTTTCTTCTCCCTTCCTTATTCCCCCCCCCCCCCACCAAAATACATTTAAAGTCAGCTTTCACACCCGCGCATTTCTGCCTGAAATTGTGGAGCAACAATAATTATATTCTGTTAGATTTTGCATTGGATCCAAGCACCGTCATTACCGTGACTTAAACTACAGATCTATAGTTGAACTTGGTACAAGAAAAATGTGCAAGATTTATCTTGCTCGGATCGGCCAATATGTACATAAATCGCATACATGTATAAACTACATATTTAATGAAACAGTCCATGCTGACGCTACTGTAAAGTGTTCAAACATCGAGACCATATATCATGGACATGCACTGTTCTAATTGCCGTGCAAAAGGGGTGGGGGGTCTGAAACCCAGCATATGAAAAGCCTACCTGGAGGGTAAAAAAAAAATAATAGCCTAAATTGAGTGTACGCGTTACTTCAGAACAGAAAGATAAAGTCCCATTGTCTCGCCTACCTCCCGCCACCCCCACTCTCCTTTTTTTAGATTATTTTTTTTAAGGGATTGGTGATTAAGCACTAGGCTAATACATGTGTTATGGATATTAAAACAAATTATTATACTTCTGATGTGCTGCGCTTCGCGAAAGATCCTTTATCGAGGCAGAGATCTGGCTTTTCAATGTTTTTTGAAGTCGCTATGAAAGTTAGAATCAAATTTTCGTACCAGAGAAATGCTGAATCTTTCTTATTGTAATTTACCTAGACGGTGTCATTACATAAGTTTACATAATGTTTTATAAATCGCGGCCTTAGTTCTTGTTTGTTCCAACTCCACATTTTGCACAATTGAGAAATTCGACGTTAAACGTTTGCGGCTTTTTGTATTACGATAAGGAGTTAGAATAAATCTGAACTGTGAAACAGCTTAATAAGTTGCCACAATGCATTTAAAACAACTGTGAAAGTGTGTATTTTGTTTATACCTCTTCTACATACTAAAAGATCTCCAGTTTTTCAGATATCGGAGATGGAACAAACAAGAACTAAGTTCGTGATGTACTAAACTCTAACTTGGGGCAATGAGCGGAACATTTTCTAAGAGGTGAAACAAAAGTGGCAATGAAAATGGAAAAAAGAGGGAACGAAAAAACAAATGGAAATTTGGAAATTAAAAGCAAACACGTTCTTGTTTGTTGGCAGGATGCTTAATTAACTAAAGAAAACAGCTTGTCCGGAATGTAGGGACAGACTTAAATTAAAATGAAGAATAGCAATAACATACAACCTGATATGCTTGAACATCATCATAAGATGGTTGGGGGGGGGGGGGGGCAATGTTACAGACTTTCTAAAATGTTATGAAAAAAAACGGAAGAAAATGTCAGTGTAACATTACCCCCCCCCTCCCCACACACACACACAAACATAGCCTACCCCCCCCCCCCCCAAGAAAAAAAACCGACCCCAACAAAGAGTAACGCCTCTGTCCTAAAGACAGAATGTGACAAACAAAGGAAACAGCACAAGCCCTGCCTCAACAATCAGTTTACGACCGCTAGTCGATCGATCGATCTGAGAAACAATGATCGATTTGGGTTACTCGTTCACTGATCGCTGACCGGATGTTTGCAGTGGGCAGCGCTTGCTCGATGGGCTACTTTTGTCTGCTGCTCAGACTCGTTTGGGTGTCTCGTCTGCCTAATCGAAACAGTTTTGACAAAAAGACAAGGGTCGTGAAGATTGGCAAGCGAGAGAATCAGAAAAGTATTCTTCAGGGCCTATGCAAAGCTGGTACATGTAATAGACTCAGGCCAGGCGGGAAATGTAGGCCTCCATTTTAAACTGCTCATTAAATAGTTCTGTAATTAGCGCTAAATATCATATTATAAAGGAAATAAGGCCTGCAATGTAATCACAAAAGACTTTTTAACCGCTGAGCCTTAAATTCTACCAAATATCATATTAAGCATAGAAAGGCGTAAAGCTGCACATGCATACATTATTTTAAAACGTCTTTAAAAGGGCTCTACATATTAATACATGTACTTTATTTGATTTTGAGCCAGAACTGAGTTGAACAGAAGAAGTGTTCCGACATTTTGAGCCAGAAAAAAAGGCGCATTTCCTTGAGTTTATTTGAAAAGTATGACCGGAAATTTATTTATTTCTATGCCTCAATTTACACATTGGTGATATATCATCTGTGTATTGCCGAGTCAATGGGCCCATCAGTATATCCTAAAAAAAATGTATTCATCTAAATTTTATCTGTATTAATCTTTTGTGTTAAGCTTGAAATTATGGCATCCGTTAAGGAAATCCGTTGCGTAGGCCTGACGTCAAGTTTGCGCAGAGGAATGACATCTTTCCTGTGTCGATCCGCTGGTTGCGACACCCCGCCGACCTTGGTTTGGTGTAGGGAGCCCAGGTAATCCTACCAATCTTACAGTTATCCTATATAAATCTGATGTAGAATGTTGGCTAGGCAGTCTGTGCTAAAAGGTCCCCCTTGACTGTATTTAGAATATCCCTATTCTTTACCATGTATTTAGAATATCCCTATTCTTTACCATGTATTTAGAATATCCCTATTCTTTACCATGTATTTAGAATATCCCTATTCTTTACCATGTATTTAGAATATCCCTATTCTTTACCATGTATTTAGAATATCCCTATTCTTTACCATGTATTTAGAATATCCCTATTCTTTACCATGTATTTAGAATATCCCTATTCTTTACCAAAGCCCTCTCCCCACCATTTCTGGGGAGTAGGCTCCTTCAAAATCGTAAGCCCTTGCCAACTGGCCCCACCTTCCCGCGTGAATTAACCATTATGCAAAATAAGCACGTGCTTAGGGCATCAAAGGGGTTGGGGGCACCACGGAAAGGGATCAAGAGGAGGAGGGGTTCCCTCAAACTTTTTTTCCGGTGCCAGAGATAAATCTTGTATCGCCACTTTTTTGCACAATTGTTGACAAAGTAGAAACTCAGATGAGCAGGAAAGGAAAGGTGTACAAAGAAATAGCGGACATATTTCTTGTCTAACGGATGTACCAAATAAAGTAACGGGAGGTCTTCCGCCCGTCCGCGCCATAATTTTTACCGATATTAAGTAAAGCTTACGGTTACACATTGTCACTGTTATCAATTTAAACTCATAACATGTGGAATAGTCAGATGGACCTAGGGCGTGAGGGTCTAGTCAGTTTGTACCAATGGGCGGTAGTCAGATTGACTAATTTCCAAAGCAACTTCCTCATCTCATCTACCGAAAGGTACTCGCAGTATTGTCAAAAACCAATCGATGATTAAATCAGACGACTTAAACACCAATCCTCAGAAGTCCTTAAATTTTCTCCACAAAAAATGTTTTTAATTTGATTTTTTAAGCCTTTAAATAGTGTTTAATTTTCAAAATGTGTCAAAAAGCCTTTAAAAAGTCCTTAAAATACCAGATTGTCATAACTTCCTTCGTTATCTTGTGCGGCAAAAAAAATTTAGCTTTTTCTTTTTGGTGTCTTTGATTTAAGTGGTCATCTCGTCGATTTTCGGCTAGATTGACCAATAACGGCTATGACAGCCCGCCAAAGCACTTTAACAATGTAAAGTATGTAACGAGAAGTTGTTTTATTGCAGATACATGTACTTAAACATAACATCTTAGGACATTCGTAAACAAGTTGAGATTAGTAATGAAAAACCCTTTAAAAAAAAAAAGTCTTAACTTTTGTCCGAAGAAGTCCAAAAAGTCCTTAATTCTGATTTTCAAAGATGTGTGCGAATCATTAAATTGTGTTTCTCAACCCCCTTTGACCCCCCCCCCCCTTCCATATACCGGTAGTTTTATTCCAAAGGAAATGTACCTTACGCCTACTATTTTTTTGCCCCCCCCCCCACCCACCCACCCAAGACCCTTCTAGCGTCCACATATTTATGGATACATAGGAAAAGCCGGTGTTTTATTGAGAAATCGTCACCGCAAGATACAAGTGCTCCACCTCCCTGGACTCCACTTTTGAGAATTTTTACATCAAAGTTTGAGCTCTTACTGAACAAGAGCAGTTGCGTAGGGTGGGTTGTGGGGAGTTTCGATCCTGCACGATAATAATAACGCAATGGGTAACAATAATAATAATAATAAGATTAGCAGGACCCTGGGGGGGGGGGTGGGGGACATGTGTGGAATGTTCCCGAAAACAACAGGCAAGCAGATAGACGTTTGTAACATAGCAAACACAAATATAATAGCCAAAACTTTGGGAGGAGTAGGCTACCTTGAGTCACACAATAAAGATATTTCAAGGACGCCACTTTAGAACCGGCTGTGAGCAGGGGGTCACACGGGGGCTCTGTCCCCCCCCCCCCCCAGTGCGAGTTAGTCCTCAAGATAGATGTTTTTATAGTAAATGCACTGCTCATCGATTAGCACTTAGAACGGAAGGTCTTCCCCCCGTCCGCGCCACTTACCAAAAACCTCCGCTAACCCGCGCTTTCGTTCTTTCTTTCTTCATTCTTTGTCCCATACAAATACTAAACCCAACCTTTTGATAAGCCCGCTCAAAAGTCCCCTCTTTAGTGTGTTTTCTTGACTGGCGCGGACGGGCGGAGGATCTCCCCTTAGAACATAAATATGTGCCCGACTACAGCTGTGTAATTCAAATGGTACTCCTTCCACAAGTTTAAAGTAACAAATCTTACCTTTAGTAGTCCATCACCTTCAAATAATCCACAGTGTGACAATTCAGTAATCCACAAAACGTATTTCAAAAACACAAAACACAATAGACACACTTGGCTATAGCTAGATTTCTAGATCTATACATCCGTAGAAATGATATCACAACGTTTACATCCAGCCTGAAATTATTATGTCTCCACAATTTCTTCATGAAATGAGAAAAACATTTCCAGACGCTGGATCCAAATCATTATCTTCATAATTTTGTCATGATCTGAGGAAAGCATTTCCAAACATTAGAGCTTAATCAAATAGATTTTAAAATGAGCCTCATTATATTATTAATGGCGACATTCAGAAATCAGAACCCGTTGTAAAAACGAATGGCGTGTGGAATTTTTTGAAAAATGAAAATCGCTCACAACAGACACGCTATCAACACACCGACAAGACCTTGTTGTTTCAAGGGACAAATTTTTTATTTTTTTTAAAGGATGTGTTTACTTTCGTTATGAAAAGAAAAGTTAAAGCTAAAGTGTTTTTTGAAATGGGATTATTTCATGCAATGTTGGTTTGTGACCATCTACGAAGCAGAGACTTCACAACCAGGCTACAAATGACATTGGTGTTGCTGTTGTTTTTAAAAAAATATTAATCCTTCCTCTTTCATCCCCGCCTCCACGTACGTTTTTCTCACCCTCCTCCTCCCCACCCCCCAAAAAAAAACGAACAACACCCCCCCCCCCCTCTTCCCGACCATCTTTTAACGAGCGTACAGCCATGAGAATAGTGAATGTCCATGACATAGCTTTAAACAATTGAAGGGTTTAGAATCAGAATGGGTCTATGTGCCATTGGCACTTGGATTCCGTGTAATTCTGACCCCGTCGTCAGAATTACATGGGATCTAAGTGCCGCGCCTATGTACTAAAAAAAAAAAAAACCGTGTAATGCTAACCTATTCAATAAATAATGTTCTAAAATATTATTGCATGGGCTACATGTATTTGACTATTTCATAAGAAACAAAATAGTTTGACTGATATGTAGGATGTATCTCTTCTCCACCCCCCCCCCTCCCCGGCCCCTTTTTCCCCCTGCCTTGTCTGAAATTCATCACACTAGTTAGAGTACGAGGCTCATTCTCCACCCCATCCCAATCCACATGTGTATGCTGTCTCTAAAGATGTTCAACAACAACGTCACTGTACGACATCTTTGCTTTTCTCATAATTATTTGATATGCTGGTGAATCCCTACCCCCCCCCCCCTCCACCCCCACCCCTTCCCCCCTTCCGAGCTATGGGTGGCCGTTTGGACTTTCTTCTTGTTGCTTTTTGTCGTTTTCTTGTTGTTTTCAAATTTGTAATCTATTAGGGTTCTTTCTTCTTCTTCTTCTTCTGCGTTCCCCATCATGGCGGACGTCAAATCTTTACTCCAATCCTCTGCAAGAAAGCAGCTGTTCTCTTCAATTGTTCCAAGCTGCCATACAGCTTCTCCCTGACAGGCGTGGCCTCAGGCCAATGGGCTGGGGTTCTTTCGATATGTGGTATCTATTCCTTTAAAACGCAAAATCCGGATTACAAAAAAATGGTGATTATGGTTATTTTCATCTCCAAGATCTATCGTACAGGGAATATTATTTCCAGGAAGGAAATGAAACGCCACAAAGGTCTCAGTTACTCACTGCAAAAACAACAACAAAAACAAGCAAGCGTCCGAAAAGCCTTCCAGTTGTATAGAAAGGTTTGGTTTTATTGTTGTTGTTGTTGTTGACGGTGGTAATGATGATTATTATTAATATTATTATTATTATTATGGTATTATTTAGTGAGATTAGAGTACACAATAATATTAGTATTGTTGTTGTTGTTGTGGTTTTATGGGGCGGTGAGGGCGGCCATTTAAAGGTTTGAAACTATCACATTCATTACAGTTTGATAATTTCATTCTTTCGCGTCTTGCATGGGAATCAATAGTATATAAACACTGTGTGAGGCTTCCCTCTGTATCTATTATATATTTCAGTAACTTGCAACCTTTGGCATGACTAACTGACCAAACTATACACTCTTCAGGCCTTAAATTTGACAGGAAGGTGGCAATTGAGATAAGGAAGATCATGGCTATAATTAAAAGTTGTTTACTTCAAGCATTTATTTTTAAAAAATAACAATGTTTATTGCTATGTAACATCTGTATTTTTGCATGTTTGTTTCGTAATGTATAGTACCGTGCATGCCATAAAAAGTAATCGTATCAAGCGTTCAGTTTGGTGCGCATGAGTTCTGAAGCAAGACTGTAGTTTATTACTTATATTATACTAGAGAGGGGGGGGGGGGAGGTGGGATCACATGATTGTTTATTCTGGGCAATGCCCGGTAGCTCATTTAGTCTATTATATATTTCAGTAACTTGCAACCTTTGGCACGAGTAACTGACCAAGCTATACACTCTCCAGGCCTTAAATTTGGCAGGAAGGTGGCAATTGACATAAGGAAGATCATGGCTATAATTAAAAGTTGTTTACTTCAAGCATGTATTTTTAAGAAATAACAATGTTTATTGCTATGTAACATCTGTATTTTTGCATGTTTGTTTCGTAATGTATAGTACCGTGCATGCCATAAAAAGTAATCGTATCAAGCGTTCAGTTTGGTGCGTAGTGTTCTGGTGCGCATGTGAGGTATGAAGCAAGACTAGTTTATTACAGAGAGAGAGAGAGAGAGAGAGAGAGAGAGAGAGAGAGAGAGAGAGAGAGAGAGAGAGAGAGAGAGAGAGAGACAGAGACAGAGTGTCACGAGTGGAGTGAGCGATAGTTAATAATTACGGGGGGAAAGGAGGAGAGTAAAATTAACGCACGTAGACAAGTAAGGGAAAGGCGTGCCTGTTATGAGTAGTGGGGGGTCTGAATGAGGCGAAAGCGCTGTATTACTATCACTGCAAGTTAGAAGGTCCTACTGAACGGACGCAAGAGAAAGCCCAGCGGGCGAACATAAGGGGAGCAGTCGGAAGACGGATGAGAGTGTTCTTTCCAGTGATGACTGGTAGGTAGAACGTTGATTGATAATTATGATTGATGTATTATATTATATTCGTCTATTACCATGATGTAAATAAGTATATGTGAGGAATGTGGAAGTCCTTGATATTGGATATAGCAATGTGCGCCATGAGCGATAGATGAAAGTTGAGTTCATGGATTTGTAGCGCGAGTGAGTAGTGTGTACTCCGATGGAGGTGTGTTACCGTAAGATGGTTGGTGAGTGAATGTGAACTATTGTGTGTACGCTTCATGGGTTGTAAGGAGAGGTGGAGTGAATAGAAATGGTAGGGTATTATACCAATGTAATGTTATTCTTGTAGGTGTCGGGGACGGGCTAAACAGCCGCCTCGGTGAGCACAGGGGATAGGCCAGCATAGGGCCGGAGGCCACACATAGGCCAGAAGTGAGGCTGTCGGTGCAGGACAGTAGAGGCACATAAAGTCGTGGCAGTCTGGCCACGGACAGGGACGTAGATATGAGCGTGAATGTGATAATGTACTATTGCCATGTTGATGGGCTATTGAAATGATAATGGACTACTGCCATGTTGATGGGCTATTGAAATGATAATGTGCTATTGCCCTGCTGAGGTGCTAGTGGAATGCTAAGGTGTATGACAATAGGAAGGTGATATTGAGAGACTGCGGTGCCAGTGAATTATTAATGTGCTATTAAGACCCTGAGGGGAGAGGCTGAGGCCGAAGTGCCTTTAGGAAGTAACTACCGGGTTGTGGATCCGAGGAAGAGTGCATGTGAGAATAAGGCCGTTGTACGGCAGTTAATTTCAATAATATAATGTATGTAATTGCGCTATTATCTGTATAATTATGTTTAATAAATGTGTGAGTCTGATGGGTTGTTCTGTTAAGTGTTAAACTTGTTCGTTCGGGATTGTTGTCCTGTCATAACTTATTACATCTCCCAGTCTGGGATTTGTGACACAGAGAGAGAGAGACAGAGAGAGAGAGAGAGAGAGAGAGAGAGACAGAGAGAGAGAGAGAGAGAGAGAGGGGGGGGGGCACATGATTGTTTATTCCGGGCAATGCCCCGCAGGACATCTAGTATGTAATACACAAGATCATAATAAAAAATAATGGAAATTTTCGACCAGACCTGAAAGGGGGGGGGGGGTAGGATCGAGTACCTAGACTTCTCGGATAAGGACGAAAAAATTCGGAGGGCCCATGTGCACGTTGCGCACGTTAAAGATACCTTGGCAGTTGGAAATCGTAAAGAGCAGGCCGAAAGGCCGCTGCCGGGCAAAATTGAAATTAATAGATTAAAATATCACCCCCCCCCCTCCCCGCCAGAACAGAAATAATAAAACAAGTAAAGTGAGGTGTAAATGCCAAGGGCAGCGAACCTCCTAAAATAAAGCGAAGTGGTTATTTTCAAGGCATGCCTTGGAACTAACAGCGTTATTTTCAAGGCATGTTTCATTGACCAATCAGAAGCTGCTAAGGTATGCCTTGAAAATAACGCTAGAGTTAGTTTCAAGGTATGCCTTGTAAAATAACGCCTTGCAAAATAAAGACCTCAAATCTAATCTATAAGTACATAACAGCCACTTTGGGGAAACTCGGGTGGTCACTGGCTCCTCTTCCCATGCAACGTTTAAGGTCCGGCGTGACCAAGGTGCTTGCACGGTCAGTTTTTGCCCAAACTGACCTTTAATGCTTTCGGTCTGGCAAGATTTCCTCCCATAACACGTTGCTAAGGGAATTGAGAGTTGGGGTGGAGTTAGGTCGGATGTAGGCCGGACAAAACATACGGGTTGGAACCTACTTCCTTGACCCTGAGGGTGTCATGGGAAAAGTGCTCTCGCAACTACATCTTCATACGGCACACTCGGTGTGCTTGGAGGGTAGTGTATGCTGGAGTCCCCGTGCCACTTTTTTTCACACCAGTTCACCTCTTTTTCTGTTTTTCTTTTCCTCACTTTTTTTTTTTTTTTGGTGATTGTCAACAATACCAGTTCACACGAGTTCACCTCTCTCTTTTCGTCACTTGTTTTAATTATGTACATGTATACAAGTATCAGTAGTTGTTGCAGCAGTATTTTATTTCAGTTTCGCACCCACATTTCTTCTTTCCTTCTGGTCTTCCTACTGACGTTTTATGTTTCAATTCATTATCTCTCGTGCTCTTCTTAAAAACATGGCTGAAAAACATTCCATGCCTTTCATTTACTACTGTCTGTGTTTCTCCGCCAAGACTGTATCAAATTTGGGGGGATGAAAGCAGAAAGCCGGCCCAAAGTATGATAAACAAAAAACTGTGCAAGGCGTAAAGTGACGGTTAACGTGCCGACGCGCCATTAAACCCAAACTCAAACTCAGACCCACTTTTCCTGATAATCCACACAATTCGCCACTTGCTTCACTGTTCTTATCATTTTCTCCTAAATGTTGTTCTGTCTTCCAAAAACCTGTTGCTAGGGGACCGTGGCCAAATTACAAAGCCAAGAAGAGAAAATAGCTGCGTTCACTGCTCATCTATAGCTTACTGTGTAAACTACTACGGTTCCCCAACAACAGCCCTTCCAAAATAGCTTTCTGGAATTTCGCATTAGTCTGGTTTCCTTGCATGATTTCTAAGCATCTAAACTGTATAAAATGATTTTTTTTCCCCTTATTAAATTACATGTAGGCCTATATTCCCGGCTCTCTTAATCGTTGCACGCTGTACAGTCTTTGCAAGATGAAAAGAAAAGGCCTGTGGAGAAGAGGTAAAGCTGATAGGAAAGAAAATTAAATGTATAAACATGTCGATATTGCATGAAAGAAGTGCAAAATTCAGGTTTATTTATGGATTTCGACTTGTCATCCCAATTTTGTTATGAATAGTGCCCGTCTTCCGCAAGTGAAAGAAAAAAAATATCTACAACATACCAGTGCTCACACGGACCTCTGATTGTAAACAAAAAGTATTTCTGTATCTTTCATAATGTGTTTTTTCAAACAGTTCAGACCACTGCAAAGTGGTCACTCCCCTTCCTTCTCCACTCCTCCAAAATAACATCAAGGGTTGACCGCATTATTTTCTGTGTACCGTAAGCCCGAATTTGCCATGATTGTTTTTGTGCCGCCACCACTGTCACGAGTGGAGTGAGTGCAATTAAGGGGATTGCTACAGAGCGGGTGTAGAGTAAGAAAGGCTCACAGTAGACAGCAAGTTAAGCGTGCTGTTGTGAGTAGTAGTGGGGGCGGGGTCTGAAGGAGGCGAAAGCGCGGTATTACTATCACTGCAAGTTAGAAGGTCCTAGGGATCGGACGTGTGAATAAAAGCCCATCGGGCGGACATAAAGGGGAAGCAGTCGAGAAGACTAGTGAGAGTCTTTCCAGTTATGACTGGTATGTAGAATGTTGATTGATTATTATGATTGATGTATTATATTATATTCGTCTATTACCATGATGTAAATAAGTATATGTGAGGAATGTGGAAGTCCTTGATATTGGATATAGCAATGTGCGCCATGAGCGATAGATGAAAGTGAGTTCATGGATTTGTAGCGCGAGTGAGTAATGTGTACTCCGATGGAAGTGTGTTACCGTAAGATGTGCGGTGAGTGAAAGGTGAACTAGTGTGTGTACGCTTCATGGATTGTAAGGAGAGGTGGAGTGAATAGAAATGGTAGGATATTATACCAATGTAATGTTATTCTTGTAGGTGTCGGGGACGGGCCGCAGAGCCACCTCGATGAGCACAGGGGATAGGCCAGCATAGGGCCGGAGGCCACACATAGGCCAGTAGTGAGGCTGTCAGTGCAGGACAGTAGAGGCACATAAAGTCGTGGCAGTCAGGTCACGGGCAGGGACGTAGATATGAGAGTGAATGAGATACTATGTTGTTGCCATGTTGATAGGCTAGTGAACTGATATTATGTTGTTGCCATGTTGATGGCTATGGAAATAATAATGTGTTATTGCCCTGCTGAGGTGCTAGGGGAGTGCTAAGGTGTATGACCATAGGAAGGTGATATTGAGAGACTGCGGTGCCAGTGAATCATTAATGTACTATTAAGACCCTGAGGGGAGAGGCTGAGGCCGAAGTGCCTTTAGGAGTAACTACCGGATTGTGGATCCGAGGGAGCGTGTGTGTGAGAATAAGGCCGTTGTACGGCAGTTCATTTCAATGATATAATGTATGTAATTGCGCTATTATATGTATAATTAGGTTTAATAAATGTGTGAGTCTGATGGATTGTTTTGTTAAGTGTTAAACTTGTTTGTTCGTGATTGTCGTCCTGTCATAAACTATTACATCTCCCAGTCTGGGATTTGTGACAACCACATCCCATTCACAGTGGCGGATCTGCCATGAAAGTTAAGCTTCATGGTCCCTAATCCCGGAGGGGGCGTACAGAAACTTTTTTTAATGAGTGGATTTTGGATGTTGCCCTATTATTCCTGGTTGTGAAGGGCCCCATATTCGTTCAAGCTTCAGGATCCAAAAAATGTAGGTCCGCCTCTGCCCATCTACCCACTCACCCATCCATCTCTCCTCCCATCCATCCACACGAATCTACATGTACATCCATCCACATGTATCTATTCGATCCTATCCACCCACTCCCAGCCAACCCGTCAATCCACCCATCCACATACATGTATTTTCACCCAGGTAGGCTAACTACTGTATCCATTCATCCTATTCACCCACACTATCAATCAATCCATCCATCCCTCCATCTCCCCCCAATTCATCCATCAACCACTGTTACTCTCAAATCGCACATTTCCAGGACAATGCTAATTGCAGAACTCTAGGCTCTCACTTTCAGAGCTGGGGACTCACTATCTTCATCTTTATCTTTGTCATTATCATCACATCATCTATTCATTAAGATCATCATATTATCATTATCTTTTCTTGACATTGCCATCATTATTGTCGTTGTGACCATTACCACCCCAGCCAGCAGCCCTACGTCAATCCGACGTAAATTTCTGTAGGATTGGTGGGATTACCACAGGGGCGGGTTTCCTATATCAAACCGATGTGGCGCAATATCGTAACCAGGGAATCTAAGTAGGAACAATGTCATTCCTATGTGCAAACTTGACATCCATCTTATGAGTTGCATTTCCATAGGGTTACTGTCTGGGATTATTTTGTTTGCTGCATCACCTTCTAGTTTCATCATTTTTGTGTTTCAGAATGTTCTTCACATTTCTTTGTACATGTATTATCCTCATTATTGTCAATACCATTTTGCTCTTGACCTTGTGGCCCTTTGATAATTAACACCATTAAAGTTCATGGATCTTTTCAAAATATGCCCCTTCAACTTTCCCATCGTGTACTTTAGTACATGTATCCATTGTTCTCCTGTCTTTTTAGTTTTGTTCCGCTTTTCATTCTTTTCTGTGGTTTTCCTTCCTTCGGAGGGAAATTCTCTTTGACAATTAAGATTTGTCTGGGCACTTTAAGATGTATAATTTAATGCCAAAGAAATAAATAAATGTACATGTATTGAATGAGATACGACTGGGGCTCTTTTTTTTTTTTCATAAGTCCTGTTTCTAGCGATCCTGAACGTGTGCAAATACATCTCTGATGCTTCGGCGCTTTGAAACTAGGTTAAGCACGTGGCACAATTGGTGTCGACCATGTCACCGTGGACTCCTGGCGTTGTGACACGTCGGTCCCTGGTAAATTTGTTTTTTGTCGGTGCATGATGCCTGTGTCCTGTCACTGAGGAATGCTGGTGTCCTGGGACATCTGGAATTTTTCTGTTAGGTCATTGCCCTGACCTTGAGGCATACTGACGTTCTGGGGCATCTGAAGTACAAGTACATGTATCTCTGAGATGCCACAGCTCTGGCGTTGAGGCATGCTGAAGGTGGGGCATCTAAAGTATTTCTGTCATACTATTGTTCTGGCGTTGAGACATGCTATTGCTAGTGTGCTGGGGCGTCTGAAGTATTTGTGATATTATTGTTCTGGCGTTGACGCACGCTAGTGTCCTGGGGCATCTGAAATATTTCTGTGATACTGTTGTTCTGGCGTTCGTTGAGGCATCCTGATGTCCCAGGACATCTGCCGAGACATTTGTATAATCCCACTAATCCCAGTGTCCTGGTGTTGAGACACACTTGTGTCCTGGGACATTTGAATTATATCTATGAAACCATTGTCCTTCTTCTGTCAAGGCATGCATGTGTTCTGAGATATCTGAAGTACATGTATCTCTATGACTTCATTATGCTGACATAAAGGCAGGCTGGGGTCCTCAGATGTCTGCTGCGACTTTTCTACGATGCCAGCGTCCTGGCACACATACTGAGACATTTCTAAGATGAAAGTGTCCTGGGGTTGAGCTTTGCTTGTGTCCTGGAACATCGGAAGTGTTTTTGTGATGCCACCATTCTCTCTTCGTAAGGGTTGGGTCATATAAGACCCGATCACCAAGTTTTTTTCATCACCACCGTACGGGTTATGAGAGATAACCCAAAATAAAGAGACCATATTAACTGAATAGCCTCCCTTGAACCGGCAGCATTATGTCTTTGTTAATGTTATTACATGTAATAATAGTTCGTCCATCAGGTATGATGATGACCTTAACAACACCAGAGGAATAAAGAACAGAAATTGTTGAGAATTTCAACACATGGACAATAAAGAGAACTAAAGGACACAGAGGACAGAATAGAAAGACTGTTCTTTCATGACTTATGGCTTCTAATGTGACTGATAAGTCCTATTTTTGCCCCGTACACCCTTCCGCATAAATGACAAGAGTGCTCCGTTGGTTCACTACCACTGGGCCTTTTCTTGCGCCGTTCTCTTTTTTTGATAGCCTGCTGGACTCTGACAGCTTCCCATGCTTTGCTGCCTCTGGTAAGGGCCGCCCTCCAATTTGCACGATCAAGCGAGAGCTTTTCCCACTCACTCACATCAATGGCAAAGGCCTTCAGTGATTGCTTGAGAGTGTCTTTGTAACGTCTCTTTGGGGCCCCAACGTTCCTCGTTCCATTGGAGAGCTCAGAGAAGAAGATTTGCTTAGGGAGTCTGGAGTCGGGCATTCTGACAACATGTCCTGCCCAACGTAGCTGAATTTTTTTCAGGTGGCAGAAGATGCTCAATTCCTTGGCACGATTGAGGACCTCAGTGTCTGGAATTTTATCCTGCCATTTGATCCTTAGGATCTTTCTAAGGCAGGCCAGATGAAAGTGATTTAGCTTTCTGGCATGCGATTGGTACACTGTCCAGGTTTCAGCCCCATAGAGTAGGGTGGGAAGGACCACAGCATTGTACACTTTCAGCTTAGTGTCTGTGCGAATGCCAGCAACATCCCACACTCTCTTTCGAAGCCTGCCAAATGCAGAGCTGGCTTTGCTGATTCTTGAGAGAATTTCAGTATCAACACGAGCCGTGGAAGACAGTGTACTGCCAAGATAGGTGAAGTTCTCCGACACCTTCAGAAGACTGTCATGGACTTTGATATTTGGGGTCACAGGATACTTGTCGTCTGGAGTAGGCTGATGGAGCACTTCTGTCTTCTTTGTGCTTATTGTGAGGCCAAAGTTGTCACAGGCACTAGAGAACTTATCAACACAGTTTTGCATGCTATCCTCATCGTGTGCCAGAAGTGCACAATCATCAGCAAATAGTAGGTCACAGACTTGAGTACTTTTGGTTTTGGTTTTTGCCTGAAGTCTCCTGAGGTTGAATAGACTGCCATCAGTTCGGTACTTGATGCTTACCCCTTGAGGAGGAGAGCTAAAGGCTTCTTGTAGCATTGCAGAGAACATGATGCTGAACAGAGTTGGGGCTAAGACACAACCCTGTTTTACCCCATTTGTGACAGCAAAGGGCTCTGAAACACTGCCGTTGCTTTTGACTGCAGCTTGCATGCCATCATGAAACTGGCGCACTATTGTGATGAATTCGGGTGCACACCCAAACTTCGCCAAGATTTTCCAGAGGCCTTCACGACACACTGTGTCAAATGCTTTTGTGAGGTCAACAAATGTGATATACAGCGCTTTATTTTGTTCCATGCATTTTTCCTGAATCTGTCTGGCAGCAAAAATCATATCCGCCGTTCCCCTCTCTTTACGAAAGCCACATTGGCTCTCGGGAAGCAAGTCATTTGACGAGAGATGATCAAGAAGGCGATTCAGAAGCATTCTTGCCAATATTTTGCCAGCAATTGAAAGTAGAGAGATTCCCCGATGGTTGTCACAGACTTGGCTGTCCCCTTTGTTTTTGTACAGATGGATGATTGAAGCATCTTTGAAGTCCTGTGGCAGCTTCCCTGCTTTCAACATATGATTGAACAACTCGGTCAACCTTTCAATAAGCTTTTCTCCGCCGAAGGCATACACCTCAGCAGGAATTGAATCCACGCCTGGTAATTTGTTAAAGGACATCTGTTTTGTGGCAGTTCGGGTCTCATTTGCTGTGAATGGCTTGGCAAGAGCTGCATTAATAGGAGTCTGAGGGAGGCGGTCAATGGACTCAGTATTTATATTTGATGGCCGATTTAGCACACCTCCGAAATGTTCTGCCCAACGCTGAATTATGGCATTCAATTCAACAATGCGTGTTGAACCATCTGACGCAAGAAGTGGCGTAGTGCCAGAGCGGGATGGTCCAAACACAGCTCGGAGGCTCTCAAAGAACTTTCTAGTGTTGTTTGTGTCGGCATATTTCTGAGTTTCTCTTACTCGCTCTTCAAGCCAGTCATTTTTCATTTTCCTCAGCTTCTTCTGGAGTACACCCTTACATGCACGCAGTGCATCAGCTTTTGCTGTGGAAGAGGGGTCACTGCAGTGAGCTTGGATGAGACTATTATTTTCTTTGATGAGCACTTTGATTTCATTATCATTATCATTGAACCAGTCCTGGTGCTTGCGGACAGGAAAACCAACTGTGCTGCTGGCGCAAGAGTGTACAGTCGTATTTAGGTCAGTCCAGCTCTGTTCAATGTTCTCAGGGTCAAAAGTCACGCAATCCAATTTTGAGGAGAGTTCTGATGAGAGCTCGCTCTGTTTCTCAGCTGAGCAGAGTTTTGAAACATTTAGGCGTTTAGGTGGCGCTTTCCCTTGAGGGCGTCTATTGCGCCTCAATGTTAGTCTGAGCTTGCAAACAATGAGTCTGTGGTCAGTTCCACACTCGGCACCACACATCGCCTTTGTTACAAGGACATCCTTTCTGTCAGTCTTCCTCACAATGACATAGTCTATGAGATGCCAATGCTTTGAGCGGGGATGCATCCATGACGTTCTGTTTCTCACGGGGAGACTAAAATTTGTGTTGGTAATGAACAGGCCAAATTCAGCGCACAAAGTAAGTAAGCGCAACCCATTGTTATTGCATGAACCAACTCCATGAGGGCCCAAAACATTTGGCCACGCTGAGATTTCGGAGCCAACCCTAGCATTGAAGTCCCCCAAGAGAATCAGCTTATCAGCTGCCGGGACAGAGCATATGACAGATTCTAGATCAGAATAGAACTTGTCTTTGGCTTCATCTGGGTTTGTCATGGTGGGCGCATATGCGCTAATGAGGGTGGCTGACTGGCTTTTCCCAACTGGGATCCTGAGTGTCATTAGCCTGTCATTTATTTCAATTGGCATGGACTGCAAGTTTCTGACAAGGTCATTTTTAATTGCAAACCCAACACCATGCTGTCTCGGTTCGACTGCACCCTTGCCTTTCCAGAAGAAGGTGTATCCACCACTGAGCTCTTTGAGTTGGCCACTATCAGGGAGTCTGGTCTCACTGAGTGCCACTATGTCCAGGTTGTACCTGCTGAGCTCAATGGCAATAAGTGCAGTGCGTCTTTCCGGGTTGTTTGAGTTGTCCTGTAGTGTGCGTATATTCCAGGCTCCTAGCCTGAGTAAGCTGAATTTCTTTTTGTTTCGACCGCAAAAAGGGATCCCCACTGGTCGCGGTATACCAGTCAGGGTGATGTGAAGTGGGCTTTCTTTAGGGCACCTTTTCTAGCCCCTTCCTCAGTTGAGGTGAGCAGTGCTATCCTTAAATAAGGCTGCTCAGCTACTGTGGGTGCTGCCTCCTCACGCCTCCACTTCAATCGACGATGAAGCGACCATAGCCCACAGCCACCAACGTGTAGGTCTGTGCTAACAGCTTCCAGTCTATCCAAACCTGCTGCCACCGCACTCGCCCATCGCCGTTGGAATTTTGAGAGGAAAGAAGACGAGACAAAGATGAAAGAAGACGAGGTGAGTGTTAAGACTGGCGCAAAGAATTTGTTTTTAGTGAGAAAGAGCTGCGCAAACATCAGACTCACTCTCTCGCCTGGACACAACTTATCCAAGTGGCAAGACAGGGTCAAGACGACTGGAAATGTATCCAGGTGCAGGAGGATGCCAGAGGGACAGTCATATTGCCTGACCGGCTGCCTGTAGGCTACTCCACAGCCTCGCAGTCCCAACTGACTAGGGTGAAAGACCCAAACCAAAGAACACCAATACTGGTGGATGCTCTGTGTCACGATATCCAGGCCAGAGTGACGGTATATTGCCATCTGCCCTATCAATCAACCACTGGCCTGCTGCCGCCAGCTTCGAAGCTGCGTCCGGGAAGTTTGCTCAATTCTTCGTCTGTGATTTAGGCAAACAAGCCTATGACCACACCGCTACCGGGGGCCAATATGAAGGACTCAAGTACTGAGGGTCACATTGTGCCCTAGCATGTGGCCGTTGGGTTAGATGAAACCTCCTCCGCCCTGGCCGTTTGCACCGACAGGTGCACGCCCACTGATACCATGCTAGCGTACCAGTTCATGAAACAGGTTGTACTGGATTACATGTTACCAGTAGCAGATTTTTCTGTAGTATTAATACTATTACATGTATTACAACCGTGTACATAAATTAAAAAGGCACGTCTTGCCGCTTGATTGTATACAATTTTCTGTCATGCTGTTAGAACCAAGACTATCAAAATTAATAAATAAAGACAATATTGTTTATGTTAAGCTATTATGATTTAATTAATAATACATGTATTAAAATGTATCACATGTATGTGTCTTTGTATCTTTATTTGAAACTTACCATGTTTTTGGAAACACATGCTCCATGAGCAGGACAATGAAAAATATTCAGTATGCCTTCCGATCACTGTACAGTTGACAATATTCATGTACCATGTATTGTATAGGTGCTTTTTATTTTATGTGATGATGGATTCAAAGTTATTTTTGCTTCATGTCAGTGAATGTTTTTTTTATTTTTATTTTACACCGCAACAGAGAGTGTTGTAGTCTTTGACCTGGGAGTTCATAAACTCAGCCTTATGATCTCTGCCCCCTGGCACCAATTGAGGTCAAGTATAAAGAAAGTATTCAAGTGCCTCACAAAATTGTACTTTTCAGGTACTTGTATATTATGTTTATGTTACATCATGTTTAATACATGTAAAGTGCATTATGTATTGTGCGTCATTAATCTTTGATGTAACTGTATGATTTCAAAATTGATGCCCACTTGGTAAACAACTGTCAGGAGAAGCAGAAAACTGAACTTTTTTTCTGACTGAGTCATCACATCTTTAAAAAAAAAAAAAACTTTGAGCTTACAGAATTTAACCCCCAACCTATAAAATAACCTGCAGGCTGCCAAGTGCTAAAAAAAGCTAGTGTTATATGACTAAGAGCGTCTATGTGTGTGAAACTGAAAGTTTGTATGGATGAGAGTGCGTGTTTTACTTTAGTATGAGATTTGGAAAGTGTATGCATGAATGATTGATGCAATGTACAGCGCATTGAGTAATAATTTTATCAGAAATGCGTTATAGAAATTCTATTTACTATTATTATTATTAAAAGGCACGCCTAAAGTAAAATCTCAGTTTCGGCAAAGACTTGAGTTACGACAGCTTACCATGCAGCTCTTGAAATAGAACTGCATCCAACATTTTGCTGGAAATTGGAAATAAAAATGCATGTTTTATGAAAATTCTTCAAAAGTTTAAATTGCAAATATGTTTCCTGTTATGGTCCGTTCACCGAGACGTGATCACGGTTTAGTTGGATTTTCTCAGCTAGTACGAAATACAGCGTCCTGAATTTTTGCATGCAGTGTTACATTTATCATGACCCTACAAATCTTGAATTTGAAGTCTCTGCACAGCACCGTTCTTCAAAGCGGCGAATTCTTTTGATCTTTTCTTTGTTTTCAATTGAATAGGCCCCAAACAGTATACCTGTGTTCCAACAAGATCTGTCACTTCTCGTTTCCCTGTAGTTGATCTAATATTCCTAATTTAGTAATTATAGTAACAATCTGTGGTGAATTGCAGTGGCGTAGCATCATGTTACGGACTTCAGGTTTGCTTTATATGTAAATGCATTTATTGTTCCTTTCCTGTAAGATAAAGCTACTACAGATTCATTACTTATCAATTGAAAACAGCCTTCTAGTTATGCTAAACGGTAACATTCTATGAAAGGTAAAGTTTATAAAGTAGTCAGGCTTTCCAATCTGTATTAAGTTGCGAGAAATATACCGAGACATGACCACCCTTTCCCCTCTGAGTCCCTGTCATTGCAAGAGCATGGCCTTGTGGGTACAATGATCAGGCTGCGGACTTGGGACAACCTTAGGCCCAACAGAAAGGTTAGCCCTAAAAAGGTGTTCTTTTTTTTTTTTTTTCAAAACAGGCAAGCACTTTTCGTTGTTTTTTTTTAATGTTTTATCATCTCAGACGTTTTCTGAATCGGATGTCTCCATTGGATTGATGACGATATTCGGTTGAATAAAATGAAGCCCTCGTTCTGCCAGTAGCCTATTCTTCCTCCAACCGCGATACACTGTCCTCTCACTTGGAGAAAAATTCTGCAGCGACTTTTCAATGCTGCATGAGTTAGATTTTAGATGTCTGACAGTTTGAAGGTCTTGTTCTCCAATGTTCCGCATCGTATTGATTTTGATGTTTAAATCCACGAGAAAGGAATTCTGAAATTGAAAGATCTCTGACAACGCCTCTGACTCTGTGATGGCCTACCAGTGAACAATCATGAGAGTTTGTTTTTAAACTCACTGTAATCACATGCTGTACCACACATTTTAGTGGGACTCAAAACCATGTGTTAAATTATTACAGTAAAGCACCTAAATGTTTACCCTTGTCGGTGCTCTCTTTATTTATATACCGCAAATAAACAAACTCGAAAACTACTTGAATAATTCGGGGGCAAAAAATCTGGGTTAGGGTCATCACAAATCTAAGACTTCACACCAAATTACATTCAAATATTATCGACGGTTGCAACGCTACGAGCAGTTTTCTGTGATCATGCCTCGGTGAACGGACTATAGTATAATATTCATTATTGTGGTTAATAAAGTTAATTAGAATTCTCCTTGGCAGAGTTTTTGGTCTGTTCTGCTTGCACCTTATTATCAATATATTTTTACCACAACTTGACAGGCAAGCTGTCAGTGTCATGCTGTTCAAAAGTTCATGCACCAAAGTTTTAAGTATCATTCATCTAGTCTAGTGTCTGCAGAAAATCCATTAACTGGCGCCGCTTCCCATCCTTGTTTCAGGCAAGTCATGTATCATGGAGTATTTCACTATTTGCCGTACATAATTATTGTTGTATACGACATTTTGCCAATTTTGTGGTATTGCCATAAAAGTGGTTCTCCGACTCCTAATTTTATTATGTCAAAAGTGTCATTCTACTCGGTAAAGAACTTTTTGAGATGTTAGTGATGTAATGTTTTGTATTCGTTTTGGCCCTTTTGCCGACCTACTTTCAATCCTTGTCTTCTTGAAAAGGCAAACTTGCACATACAATATGAAAAATACATGATATGATTGTGGAATTTTCTAATTGCATAATTATACATAAAAACACATTTCTATGGCTGTGAATACATGTATGTAAATTTTGTAGGATATGTTATGTTGATCTGATGTCAATCTGGAGAAGTGTGGGTATTTTACTGGATGCCACTGTTGTCATGATCACATTAGGATCATAAATGCCGTGCTAGGTCACGACGTCAGTGAGTTAATTTTTACGATCTTGTTGATTATAACCAGCGTAATTTGTCCTTGAGCTGTTCTCGTGAACAGTTTGTTTTGAAACACCTTTTTTCTGATAGATGGAGAGAAGGAGGGGCGAGACAGAATAAATGTATAGCTAGGAATGACAGAGCAGTTCTCGACCCCGTGATTTTGATTAACATAGATAAGGGGCGAGTAAAGGTAGTTTATTTAGACGCTTAGTTGGCGTTCGGAAATTCGTGCATAAGAGTAGAAAGCACGGGGTTTGAAGATTTTAGTAGTTAATGTTTCGCATTTTAAATTTTGTCTAGACCGTAAAATTGACCTTGATTTTGGCGCAAGGCCATGACAAGCATAAATTAATATTGCAGGCTGAGCTGAAGCGACTGCACCAATCAAATGTATGAATCTGGACGGAAGGTCGAGACATAGCTTTAGTATTTAAACCCGTGCAGAGCTTAGATAGAGGCCACATGTAGACAATCCATTTACGAGGTGGACGGCGATAGTCCTCAGCCAGATGAGAGACATAGAGACGCAGTTGAGCAGTCTATATTGTGAGGAGCGCCATGATTTAAAGCTCCAGAGCCTAAGCTACTTGGTTTGATATGAACCCACAGCGTTTACATCCAGCGCTCTCACTCCCAGTGAGGGCCTAATGGTGAGAGTCCATACTAATTTGTAATGATGAAAGTGAACCGTTCTACTTACTTTTGAAGAGTTTCAGAGCTACCGCCAGACAACGCATGGCTGTACAAGCATTCTCCATGGCGTGTCTAGAGGAAATGTCCATATCATAACATGTCTCATTGAATTAATAGAATTTAAACACATGCGCGGATTCTATTTGGCATATAACTCATATGACCTGCAAGTAGTTAGAGTGAATAAGTTAGTCTTTATAGAAAGCTGTAGTTTCATTAGTTAGATTCAGTTGCCTTTGAATTGATATTTATATTTATAATTATATTTGTTACATTAATTCCTGTAATTAAACTGCCCTACAGTTCTGCTAAAAATCAAAGCAATTGATTTATTTAGTTTTTTAGAGTGCAAGTATTTTTTTTGTGTGTTCGTCGATTGTGGGAGCGGACCTCGAAAGAGTGTCAGTCGAATTCTCCCCATCTAACCCACATCGCGACAACTGTCCCTGACAGTGACAAATCGTCCCTTTAGAATGACAAGATTCCATCTTCTATCTATCAACTTTTGAGAAACTGATGATTCATGTGCTGAAAGCTATGACTTTTTTTCTTTTCAGTAATACAAAACACACATTGAATTCATTTGACACTTTCACCCACAATGGTGAGAGCCTGTAGAAGTGGTGTGTATCTCGGCTCAGTCAAAGAGTGGAGACAGAAACCTTGCCATTTTAAGGAGACGAAATGCTTCATACCATACATTCATTTACTTTGTGAGATAACTACACATTTTTTTTTGTCTGCTTATTGCAATACATCCATGGTTGCCAGCAATGGAGCTGTCTGAAACCTGAAAATCACTTTGACCAAATCAGCCAAACCTGAAGTCGCGGGTACTGAGCAACGCAGTGATAAAACAACAGACCTACCAACTAAATGACACCTAAATCGCGTATACCAATGCTATACAAAGGCAATTTTCAAATATATATCAGAGAACAAAACACTTTACATGTCACAATAATGTACTACGGTTACAAAGTATTTATTTGTGCACACCTATAACCTTCCTTGTTCATGTAAAATGTGTGTGACTGCAGTAGTTTTTGTTCTATAGGATGATTATTATTTCCTACTTAATTTTGAATGTGGGAAAAATTTCTCCAATAAGTTTATAAAACCTATCACAAACACACAACGGACAATACATGTAACTACTGCTTTGTGCGTGTTTATTAACATTATTTGTGTCTCTTGAGCCAATAAAATAGATCCTGTTGTCTCCCTTTCAATTCAACACCGCTAAGCTGAGTTTTCCTTTGTACGGAAATGGAAACAGCAACGGAAACGTCTAAAACCCGTCAAGTAGTGAAACAGAACTACATGTAGATGTACTTAATGGAGGTTTGACGTTTTCGTTTCCGTACACATGAAAACAAGGCTTTAGCAGTATGCCGTTGCTTGACTCGCACTGCTTACGGGCCCCATGGTTATAATAGAAGCGTCAGACCTACTCCTCACTCACGCTTGCTATAAGTACCATTTATTGGACTGAATGAAGTGAAATCCGGTTATGCCAATGATATTGATGCCGGAAAACTAAAAAAGGAGAACAATCTGAGGCCTTTGTAAACTATGCTAAAGCCTGCGTCATCGGGTTGATCTAGTACAATGAGTATTAGTGGGCTAGCCGTACGTGTATCAGTACAGATGTAGGGGGCATGCTCGACCTTGATCTAGATTCTAGGTTTTTGCGTAACAGTAGTAACACATCAAATTAGTCAGCACAACACATTCACAGTACACGCGGAACCAAGCAACCGGGTATTCCAAACGAAAGCACCTATCGTCAATCGATAATAAACGTTTGTAGATCTACCACTGCAGGCGTGTAAAGCATTAATTCTGGGGTAGGCCTGACACATGGGACGAACTCAGCGCAACACATGTTAGACTAAGACCACTCAAACGATACGCGGAACAAGCGGGTCTTGTCCTGACACAATACGTGACCCTTTGACTCTTCGCTCACTTTCAAGTTCACGTTATTGTCAGCGCGATGAAGGGCTGCTGCTGCATGTGAAGCGTCTGATCTAAAACTGCGAATCAGCCAGAACGCGACGGTAGCCCTGTGCTGACAATACGCCTTCGGACAATGTAGATGCTAAAAATAGGCGCAAATTAGGCCGATGTCTCGAACGCATGCTTGCACTTTTTTGTTTTAACCAGGTTTTGTTTTTCAGTTGTTCACATCGCCAAACCGGAATTTTTTTTTTGATACCTAGCGAAACCGGAAATCCGGTATATACCGGAGGTCTGGCACCCGTGTACATTGCGCAATGTATTTAAATATGCCTGTCCCCCACACGCATGGTGTGTATATATTCAGTGCAGTTTTTCTGAAAATGGGGTCAGTGTCAGTGTAAGCCTTACAGAAAAGTTCCTCGGTCAGCTGTTGGAACCATCTTGAACCTAAATTCAAAAGTTCTGCAGCCACTGCTATGGGACCAATTTTACATAGAAAAGCTATTGCAGAGGAGTGAACATAACTCAGTATTTTCCCTACTTGGCTTTGTAATTAGTCTGCGACCCCTAATAAACAGCCTTTGCTTTGTGGCTAGGTTTAATGGAGGTTCCAACCATCGAGTGATGCGTTATAAATATTTCAATGTAATAAAGCGTGTGGTCTAAATAAATAAAAGTGTATTCAGACTTGAGTCATTTTATCTATCATTCACATGCTGTCAAACCACATCAACAAAGTGAAAATGCAAAGGAAGACGGTCATATAACATTTTATTATGAAGTGACCTATTTAATTTAAAACCATCACTTTACTTGCCAGGAAGAATGATACCGTCATACTGAAATGAGAAACAGAAAACAAAAATAAATACATAACATTCCCACATCATGACATTACAACATGGTGAATGAGGTCAGGACCAAAGAATAAAACCATGGACCCTCCGGAAAACTAAAAATCTGGAGGAAAATATAAATAATACTTCAAAGACTGGCTTCCAAAAGTGGGAGCCTGTTTACAACCCCCACCCCATCATCTATGGCCAGTGCAAATTTCTCCTTTAGCATATTTTGAAAAGGTAAAACATAAGAACAAATAATGTTTAAATCATTCATGCCATATGAATGAAACTAGTCCATTGAAATAAAATTAAAGTTCTGAATACGAGTGCACACCCTCCCTGCAGCTTCATCCATTTCCCGAGGTCATGATCAATAGTCTTTTCACCCACTTGCTAAACAAAACATCAAGTCTTAGGTGAACCAAGAAGTTAAAGATTATGACTATCAAAAGCAGCCAAATTACTATGTAAAGAATAGGGAGAAAAAAAAAAAAGAACACAAGAACAAAACTACTAAAGAGACTCTGTAACTGTCAACTGTGCATGTACCTACCTTCTGTTGAAACCACTTTATACACTCATCCTTGCTGATCTTGTGCTTGGAACCAACAGCACTCTTTCTCCTTCGGCGTTGACTGATATTGAAACCTGCAGATGAAAACACATTACACGTACATTTAATTTTATTTTCAACAGAAGTTGCTGCATTCCTACACCGATGGTTTCAGGAACCACCCAATCTCTAAATTTTGCATCCCCCCCTTTATTGGTGGAAAAAGAAGATGACCTCATTCTCTATCATGTGTAAAAATATCTTAGCACAGAAGATAACAAAAATGTTTTAAAGAAATATATAAAAAAAAAACAAAACACTTGAGTTTAAACTGGCTATTTCAGTTTTCTATTTCTGCACCTAACCCTTTCACCTATTTATCCCCGCTACCGGCAACGGTATTTCCATACTTAACCACGCCCATCGCCGGTATAGAAGCGATCTAGGGGTTGTGGTAGAATTTGCCTTAGAAATAGCAGAAAAGCTGTGCCGATAGCTATGACTACTTGCGGTTTCCTTCACTAAAGAGTTCTACTTCCTTACACTATGTTTTCCTCCATTTAGCGTGGGTTTTATTCTGACGATGGATGAAGCGATGTGGAACAGGGAAGTGGAGATGAAAGTGAGATATCATGTAATTCATTATTGAAGACGGTAGTGAAAATGAGTTGGATATGGCCTTAGATGAAGAGGGAAATGATGAAATTGAGTAGCGTTGAAGAAGATCTAGATCTAGATTCTAGGTTCAGGCAGAACAACAATCAGAAACAAATCATCTAGGGAGTGGAAGAAAACTCAGCTTGGCAGGCCCAACCCACTACCTGCATTTACTTTGACATCAGGTCCAAAACATCCATTAGACCCTAGTGAGCCCTATGATTACTTCCAGAGGTTTTTTTCAATGAATTGTTAGAAAAGTTTGTGATTCCTACAAAAGAGAAGTTGTGAAGAATGGAAAGAAGTGAAGTTTTACGCTGGGTCAGACCCCCTGTGCAAGAAATGAAGGAACTAATTGCAGTACTCATTCTCACAAATGACAGTGGATTTCTAATCATTTCTTGATTGGTCTGCAAACTGATGTTTTGTTGACATAGTTTATTACTACACTGCAAATGTAAAACTGTGTGGACAAGACAGCAATTGAAGCAAGTCAAAATAGTTAGGTAATCGTTATTTTTCTTCTTTCCTTTCCACAAACAAACTGTAAACATCAATATTTTCAAACAAAATTTCACTTTTAGGGAGCACAAACCATTTTTCTGCATAAAAATACTTTAATGGGTATTGCTCCTCAATTATAAAACTTGTGACAATTTTCCCGAACCATGTCAATTTCACTTAACTGGACCAGAGAGGAAACTCAGTTGGGTGGTCAAAAGGTGGAAGGGTTAATCAGACTTCCTGCCCTCCATAATGCTGGTCTTTCTAGACCTTGGCCAGTTCCACCAGAGACCTTCATTAAAAAAAACACCTACAGATCTAAAGCATCTTGTACACCTGCATTCCTCAAATGCACTTCTCACAAGTGTGCAGCTATTACTGACAAACAATAACATGTTATGTTATACATCAATAGGCTGTCACAGACATTCTGACACATTTTCAGTATAGTATCTTGTATCATCAAAAAGACCTTTTCGTTCAACGCATTTATTTACTGAACATGGCCAGTCAATCTTACATCAGTCGTAATTTACATCTATGACCTTTCCTACATGAGATACATTTCAATGTGAAATACCACTAACCTGGGCGCCCCAACACAATGTAGAAGTCCATGCCATAAATGCCAATGCCTGGGTCATACTTGATGCCCAAATCAATGTGTTCCTGGATGCCAAAGCCAAAGTTGCCAGTAGCGGAGAAGTTGTTCTTTCTCAACTCGTACTCACGCACCTATATGAGTGAAATGTATATCAAATATGACACATCATACAAAGAAACAAACTAAAAAAAAACGGCTGCATTAACCAAAAAAAAATTGTCGAACTCTTTCCCTACAGTACAATGCCTACTGCGTCGAACGCTTCCCTAGCTGCAGACAGTGCAAAGCAGCCTTCGTTGTGACGTTGTAAAGGTCATAGCTCTTGACCACTGTAAATTAATGGAAAATTTTAACACTGTGACACTGAACCTTAAAAATTGAATTCTTGGTAAAGCTTCCTTTGTCCTGGCATGTCCAGCCATAAGTCTATAGCATGGACAGCTGTTGTGTAGTAAGATGATCTTTTTTTTTTACAAATGTACAATACAGTAGGGCGTATAAGCCCAGGAAGTGCTCCGTCCAGGTGTGGAATGCTAGCCCGTAGGGAAAGACTTTAAAATGAAATCATATGAATATTGTGTTTCCTGCTTATAGTAACAAGCAAAACCAGAGCAAGGTCAGCCCGTGTTGCAGACAGGATATTTTTATGTTGCACAATGTAAACTTTGTCAGACTTCATACACAAAGAGGAATGAAGCCCGTGCCAGTGTGCCGCTGAACTAGTTTGCTTCACAAGCTCTTTATGTTGTTTTTTTCCAATAACAAGTCACATTTAGTTGTTACCAATACCAAACTTGTTTTTATCGGTGCTAACTATCCTCCCATCCAATACAGTCAAGATTCCCTACAACATATTCTACCAGGTCATGGATGATGAAAGAGAACATGCTCAACACAGTGTTGAACATAGTGAAAGAGTACACTGGGGTGGTGACTGGCCCTTGTTCCAATTCACATACTACACACTATTATACTAACCTTCAAGCCCTTCTCCAGGATTTCCTCTGCCTTAGCACCACGGACTGTGCAGTGGACAGCAATTTTCTCATTACGTCTGATGCCAAATGATCTCACAGTGTAGCGAGCTGCAATTGAAATACATAAACAAACCAAGTTTAATACAGTATGCAGTAATTTCCCACCAGCAAGATACACTGATTATAATTTTACACATAAGAATAACTTTCACCATGAACTCTCTTCAGCAAAATAATCCTCTAATACTGTAGCAAGGCTAAACCATTTGTCATTATTGAACAAAAACACATTTTCTTTATATGAAATGAAAGCCTGCAAATTTGAAACAAGCCAGTTTTTGAATTTTAAAATCGGATAAAAAATAAAGAAGTTATGGCAACTTAACCCTCACCCTGCGCAGGGCGTCGAATGTCAGTATCGGCTCCCAAGCGTTCACTTCACACAAGCGGGTTTAGACCGCAAAATCAAGCTGACCGCGCCACGCACAAGCCGTATTTTCACGCATCGGGTCACTGACCTTTTTGAGACGTAATCACCTTCTTATTGTGCACTGTATCTCTTCTAAATCAAAGGCATTGTGACATGGACATGTTAACCAGTGAACCACTGAACCACTGGTCGGAATCACAAAAACTAAGCTTTCAAAGGCTTTCCCCACACTTTCAAAAGATGTAACATCGACATGCGAACTGTTGCTCAACAAATTTGCAATATTATCTCATTTTCTCACAAGCTGACCACCATCTGGAGTTGTCTGTATCTAAGAACCAATCAGAAACAAGCTCTGAAATGATCTTTGCCCCTAATGCCCACATTGGTTTATCAGTTATCAGTATGTGTCAATCAGGATGAAACCACTTGTGTAGTGCTTGGAAGGGCGTGGCTAGTTATCATGCTTCGTTCTCACGAAAACTACAGCTTCAGTTTGGAATCATAAGTCAGATCATTGGTTAGAGACTGACAGACTAAGGCTTTGCTGGTTAATTCATTATCAAGCGTGATAAGGCATAGCAGCGAATGTTTTCACGCCGATCAAATACAAACTGAACCACGTGGACAGCGGTAGTGTGGTCATTGTATAGCGGCAAGGGTCAGTGACCCCAGATAAGATTCTTCGTAAGGTCACTGAGCGGGCAGCGGGCTTTAAGCCGTCGCGCGCAGGGTGAGCCTTAGTCTTTTGAAGCCACAAAAATTAGCAAAATTCCTGATGAAAATTTGATAAAAATGATTGCGCAATCATATAGCTTATATAATATATTAATCAATATAGTAATTTATTTAGGTGGCCATGGAAAACATTTTGTAGGATTTTGTTTTAAAAAATTAATAACACATTTATTTATGGGAATATGATTATGAAACTTTGAATTCTGAAAGGAAATTTTATGGCAAATACCATGGAGATATCAAAATCACAATCAGATTGACAGAAAATGTCGATATCATACAATATCGCACAACACCAGCCACACAATGCGCAATTGCAAAATCTCAAGAGTCATAACTTTTGCATTTATCATCTGATTTTAAAAATTCAAAAATCACTGTGATCAGCACAACCTGCACTATGTAAACAGCAAATCAGAAACAGCATTATAAAGAGGACTGACATGATAATAGTGCCATTAATGGGGACTGTGTTTAGCAATATCAGTAATAAAATATTTACGTACCACATGTAGGCGCTCTTAAAAATACTTACATAATTAAATGTTCATGATTTTTTTGATTTCCACTCTCTCCAAGAGGTAGTGAAAATTTCCACATTTGCAATTTTAATGATATCCTCCCTCTTCATAGGATATTCCCCTTTTCCCAACTGATCATCAAAATGCTTAGTATTTTTTTTGCAATTATGGAGTGTGCATAATTTAAAAATGAAAAAAAACAACAACACACACACACTTATTATAAATTTACTTTTGATTGTGCTGTCAGTGACATGTGTCACGTCGCATCATGTTATTTTACAACCAGTAGTAAAAGGGAGAGACCATGAGGTGGATGGGCAGAGGGAAAGAGAGAGCGAGAGAGGGAGGTTCAGTGCATAAAATGCACTGGATTTTGAAGGATTTTTTTTAATGGATTTTGAAGAGCAGTACAATAAAAAATAAGAATTATCTTGTACTTGGTGGCAAGGCCTAGCATGTGGCAGAGTAGATGTCTAGATTTTCTATTTAAAGTATCAGAATAACCTAAGAACCAATGAAATGTTGCGAGTCGCGGTATCAATCAATAAAATCAGGGGCCGTAACCTACTTCCGGAGATTGACAGTGCATACTTTTGTCTCGACTGAACGAAAAACTGCCTTTTCCAACGTAAAATGACTTTTGAAATTCATTAAAACATAGAAGGATGCATAAAACCTGCACCTGCATAAATTGTATATGAGAAGATAGTTTATCATGTCTTGATCATTCCGCACACCTAAAAAAATGAAACCCATCTCTCTGGTTCTCAGAATTAATCTCTGACATTCCCCTGTTGCCTTTCTGCTCTTCCACCGTGTACGCCAATGAGAAGCTGCACGGAGCAAAGGGGAATCCTTTATGTTTCCTAGTATGTAATTTATTTTGTTGTACGACGTCATTTAGGGGCTAAAATTAAACGTGAAACATGGGTACACCCCAAAACCTATTATCGTCAGCTCGACTTCGTAGGACGAATCGCGCCAGAGTTGAAAATCTGACTTCACCCAACAGGCATTCGGTATACGTTGCACATACTGCAACAAAACAAATGTATGAAAGTAGTGTCCATTTCTGCTTATTTTGGTACCCATTTTATTGCGATGGTATGTAAGCAAGGAAGTTACAATCATTTGAAGGCGAGAAAACTAGAGCAGCGTTAGCTGAACGCCATCTTGTCAGGCAGGAAAGTGGCTCGATTAGCCTTGCTGCCACAGTCTTGATGTGACGTTTACAAAATCCTTCAAAGCAGAATCCCGTAACAATATTGTTTCTATGAAATGAGGAAATTCCACTGGCGATGTCAGTGGTAATGTTCATATTAAATATTTTTCTGAGAATCACCTACAAGCAAAGAGCAGTATACATCCCAATGGGACTAGCATTTGATTATAAGACACACAGAAACAAATGTCATACCTTTTGAGAACACAGGTGTCTGTCCAGTCAGCTGCTCTAACACTTTGGCTGCTCTTGTCAATCTGTCACCGGACTCTCCCACACAAATGTTGAGGCACAATTTGCGGATCCTCAGCTCTCGCATAACATTGATTTTGCCTTTCTCTTTGTCCTGTATTGTAAAGAAGTAAAGCATTTAAGATTTGTTATTTCTAAAAAAAAAAAATTAAATTGCACCATATACATGGGTGAAAGCAACTGATGTTTCAGAAACCTGAAAACCAACATTTCCAAAGGGTTCATTCCAGAAACTGAAATTTGAAACTGTCAGTCAAATATATAGGCTGGCAACAAAACATTTACCTGAATTCAGTGGTTCTCTTTTCAGCCTCAGAGTGACTCAGACTGTACTTCAGCCAGCAACCAACCATTTTGTCCATACTATTCAACAGTGAATATTACCAGTTCCTTTTCCCTCTTATTATTTTATATTATTGATTATAAATCATAATCCAAGTGTCCTACACGGCTGTTTAAATCGCCTCGAAAGCGGTATTCTAGTTGCCGACCGAAATCCCCTGCCCACCTCCCGCGATGCGGTCATAAATCACCTGTCAGCCGTGTGCACATCCGTGACGGCATGCCGATCCCTGGCCAGGCCTGAGTAATACGATTCCATCAATTTTCGCATACCTTTGCAACGTGATATCTTCCGATCTAATGATGCTAGAGCACCATGCGAGATCTCATTTTAAACGTCAGGATTTTACCGACAAGACGATATAATTTTTGCTTCTTACTTTACAAAATTGTGGAACTTATCGACGGATATTTGCAGTGTGTGTTTTTTAGAGATTGAAATTTGATTTTCAACAGTAAGTCACTTTGATCATCAATATCTTACACATGCCGCCTTTAATTTCAATATAAAATCTATGTTTTGATAGCACAAACCCCGTGCTGGGGCCATACAGCACAGGGGCGCGTCCCCTGGGTGGCGGATAGAGGAGCCCCGAAAAAAAAGGGGTTGCACCTAGAAGGTGCCGTGGACCAACATGGCCCGGGCAGATGGGGCTCGTGAGCAATGTCAAGCAACCTATCTAAGAGAAGGAAAACTCTGACTCCAAACCCGGCTAGATAGAGACCGTAAGCACCGAAAGGCAGTCTAAATAGGAGATGGAAAACTCCGAACTTAAACCTCTGCTGCCTTGCAGAAGATCCTGACAGATCAAAGGCTAAGGAAGCACATCCTGACAGAAAAGCAGGCCAAAGCCGGAGTCACTGGACCGAAAGGTGCAGATAGACCAGACTGGTGTAACAACCTTGCCTGAAAACTGCAGTGACACGCACCAACCCCCTAAAAATCATGGACGGACACCAAAAATTTACTAAAAGTTATGGTGTGAAGCCTGTGGACTCACGCCGGACAGGTGTAGCGCCGGGCCCAAAGGGCCCACCCAAGCGATCTGGTGGTGCCTTACCCTCTTCTTGTGGAACCAGGGGAAGAGGTGTGAGGTTACGGACGACTGGAACCAATCTTAAAGTGCTACAGTGGAACGCAGAAGGAGTAGCCAAGAAAAAGCTGCCATTAATGCGAAAGCTGTATCAAGAAAAAGTGGATGTCGCCTGCATACAGGAAACCCATCTCACGGACAACATACGCTTCTCAATAAGAGGATACCAGTGCTTGAGGCAAGATAGGATAACGGGACACAAGGGTGGAATCATCATACTAGTTAAAAATGACTACACCATAAAAGATATAGTGATTGACACGGACAACCAGTCAGAACTACAGGGTATCAAGTTATACAAAGACAACTCTGAAATCAGTATTTACAACTGCTATTGCCCACCCAACAAGAAACTATCACTTGAGAAACTAGATATAGGAGAGGAGACATGCTTAGTACTGGGTGATTTTAACAGCCACTCCCCAAGCTGGGGATACGATGATCTGAATAAGAGAGGAGAGGAAATGGAAAACTGGCAAGTGGAAACTAAATTACAACTACTCTACGATGAAGAGGACCCAGACACATTCTTCTCACGCACATGGAGAACTACCACAAACCCAGATCTCACCTTTGCGTCAGAAGACCTGACTGGGAAAATACGAAGAGCAGTGCTTCCCCAACTTGCAGGTAGCGACCATAGACCCATACTCACTGAAATAGACTCAAATAAATCTTGCAACCAAGCACCAACTGTCCCCAGATGGAACTACAAAAGAGCAAACTGGGAAAAATTCCAAAGGAGCACCAACCTTTATTCCACCAAAACAAATTGCAAGTCCAAGAATGTTAATAAATCTGCAAGGGAACTCACAGAAGCAATACTGAAAGCCGCAAGGGAAAGTATACCAAGAGAAGCAAGAAAAAACTACATCCCCCTATGGTCTGATGGGCTTGAGAATCTCACTAATGCAGCAACACAGGCAAGAGAGACAGCAGAAGAAGAACCAACGGATGAAAACATGATCGCCTTCAAAGCAGCAGAGGCCAGACTGAAAAGAGAAACAATACATACTTCTCGGACTGCATGGCAAGAGAAAACACAGAGGTTGGACCTGGACAAGAACGGGACAAAACTGTGGAAACTGACAAGAGCACTTAATAGAGAACCAAACTATTTTGCACCCCCAGCCCTTGAAACAGAAAATGGTAACCTGCAAACCGCACAACAGGCAGCCAACTCATTCATGAAACAATTTCAGGAGACTGGCAACATATCAGTGGAAAAACATTCTGACAAGGAGGTGAAGGAAAATAATAGAACCCTAAAGAACAAGCACAAGGAACCAGAGGATAAAATCATGACGGATCCACTGAAGAAAGAAGAGCTAGAGCAAGCGCTAAAAGCCCTAACCACAGAAAAGTCTCCAGGACCTGATGGAATAACAAATGAGATGCTTATTCATTTGGGAGAGACAGCCAAAAGAAAACTACTCCAACTTTTTAATGCTTCATGGAAGACTGGAGAAATACCTGCCACTTGGAAAAAAGCAACCGTTATCCCCATCAAAAAAGAAGGTAAACCAGGTAATAAACCAGAAAACTACCGACCCATCAGTCTAACCAGCTGTCTGTGCAAACTACAAGAAAGGATTGTTAATGCAAGACTCATGTGGTATCTGGAAAGCAATCACATCCTTGTGAATGAACAAGCCGGGTTCAGACGAAGTCGATGTACAGAAGACCAGATCACCTATATCACACAGGTCATAGAAGACGGCTTCCAAGAAGGAAAGAAGACGGTAGCCGTATGGGTCGATATGGAGAAAGCCTTCGACAGAGTATGGAGGGATGGAATGATACTGAAACTGTTGCAGGCTAAAGTGACGCACAATATGCTAAAATGGATCTGCAGCAACCTGTATGGAAGAAAAGCTAGAGTGTCATCTCAAGGAACCCTAAGCAGAGAAGCCAAATTGAGACATGGAGTGCCACAGGGAGGGGTTTTATCTCCAACATTGTTCCTATTATATGTCAACGACCTGAAAGGAACACTATGCAGAGAAGTAAAAGCAGTGATGTACGCAGATGACCTTGCTCTGCTCTCCTCCGATAGTAATGCGGGAGCGGCCAGACAGAGATTACAGATCACCCTGGACCACCTACAAGACTGGACAGAAACATGGTGTATGAAACTAAATGCTCACAAGACAAACTACACTGTATTCAGCCTTTCTCCAAAGCTGGACAACATCACGCTAAATGTAGGCCAACACACTCTTAAGAAAAATGAATCACCCAAATACCTTGGTGTGCACTTTGATACCAGATTAACATGGAAAAACCAGATAGCAGAATGCCAAAGAAAAGGATATCAAAGAACCAGATTAATGAAAAAATTAGCAGGAACAAAATGGGGAGCAAGTATGACAATCCTAAAGCATACTTACCAGGGATATGTCAGACCAGCACTAGAATATGGAATGGCTGCTTGGGGTACATGTGCCAAAAGCCAAATGGGAAAACTTGACAAAGTACAAAACCAAAGCCTGAGAATCATTACGGGAGGCATAAAATCAACACCCATCACAGAAATGGAAACAGTTACTACACTGGAATCTCTACCTGAAAGAAGAGACAAGAAGATACTAAACCAGTACTCTAAAATAAAGTCACAGATCCATCAACCACTCCACCCGAGATCCAAAGAGAAAGGCACTGACAGGCTGAAGAGAACAAACTTTGTGGAAAATGCACAAAGACTAGAAAAAAATCACAACCTAACAAAACTATCGGTGGAGGAAGTAAGAGAAGTAACAAACAGATGTCCACCATGGGCAAGAACAAAGCTGCCACCTATTATAACCAGTGTGAAGGGCATTTCCTCCAAACAAGACCTAAACCAGGAGGCACTGAAAAGAGTGACACTGCAGTACCTTGACCAGAAATACCCAAGAGACGAATGGGTCAGAATATATACAGATGGATCAGCTACTGAAGCTGTCACCGACGGAGGAGCTGGCATATTCATTGAATGGCCAAATGGAACTAATAAGAAAATCAGAATGCCTGGAGGGAAGAGATGCAGCAATTACAAAGCGGAGGCACTGGCATTGCTAGAGGGATCAAAGGCCATCTACAAGGAAGAAGGCACATATGACTCCAAAGTTGTATTCCTGTCAGATGCACGGTCTGTGCTCGAATCTCTCCAAAATCCAGATTGCATGATACACAATGAACTTATTACAGAGCTAATGCAACTGAAAAACTCAGCCAGAGAAGTTTACCTGCAATGGATTCCTGGACACTGCAGTATATATGGCAATGAAGCTGCAGATAATCTGGCCAAGGAGGGAGCTAAGCAGCAACAACCAGATGGAAGTGTCTCCCACGAAGAAGTAAAGACCATCATAAAAGCCACATACCAAAAGCAATGGAAAAATAACCATCCAAAATTCCAGGGTGAAGACTCAATAAGACAACTGAACAGAGCAGAACAGGTTATGATATTCAGGCTTCGCACAGGACACAATCTGCTAAAGGATCACATGCATCGCATCTTTAGAATTGGCAACAGCAGTGTATGCGAATGCGGCTTAGAAGCAGAAAATGCAGAACACATCCTGCAGACTTGTCCAAAATATAACATGCAAAGGGAAGCCCATTGGCCTGAGGCCACGCCTGTCAGGGAGAAGCTGTATGGCAGCTTGGAACAATTGAAGAGAACAGCTGCTTTCTTGCAGAGGATTGGAGTAAAGATTTGACGTCCGCCATGATGGGGAACGCAGAAGAAGAAGAAGAAGAAGATAGCACAAAGGTTAATCTCTAACCTGTGCAAGTTTGATGTGTACGAAAATTCTGTGTGATTTTTTATGATTTTTTAAAAAGTGCGAGTTAATCGACGTGGTTCTGTGTCATTTTTTGGTGTGTATTTTTTGCAGTTTGTTTGATAATTAATATTGCAAAATGGAGCACCACGATGAACGTGTACACGTTGAGCGTCTCCATCAACTGTGTAGGACATGCGGTGGGAGGACACTAACCAAACAACAAAAACGGCAAAAGCGAAATGCAAAGAACTGCACGGACTTTGAGAGTGACATTTTGCTTGTTTTTGGTGTGCCCACCACCGGTGACTTGAATAACATTCATTCATCAACCATTTTGTTTCTCGTGTGTGGACAAGATAAGACATGTTAAACGCCTTTCTCTCAAAGGAACTATCATTAACGCCAGGAAGTTGGCTCAGGAAAGCACGCATTTATGGACTAAATTTCAGCCAGACATGAAGGCCGCAGACTGTGCATCATGCACACATTACTTGGAGACTGGTTTGGGCAGTAGACACGTTTCAACAGATTCCAAAACACATCCAGACAGACACCAGGCAACAATTTCCACAACAACAGCAACATGTTCAGTCACTACACTACAAGACGTAATCCCCTCATCGATGACGCATTGTCATAGTTCAACATGCGAGGACACAACATCAACACAAACTATTGCATCATATACAGCACAGGACACAAACCACCACGACATAATGGAAACCACATCAGCTACATTACAAGACACACCCGACCTATCAGTAACCTATAGTACAACATGCGAGGACACAACAGCACCAACAGAATACACGCCGTCATCTAGCAGTGGCCTTAATGAGGCGGAGTTGAGCGGCCCCCCAATTGCTAAATCAACACCGCACAAACCTACAAAGCTTACGAAAGACAGCAACACATCACCAGCATTTAAACACGACAAGTTATTTTCTCATTCATTTGAACTATCACCATCTCGGCCACTCACACAAGAAGAACATAAACTTCACACACATTTTGTTAGGAGACAATTGAATAATTCAGAAACAAACGTTTTCAAATGCAAGACAGGAGGACAACCTATCACATTAGCCAGACTAACAAAAACAAATAAAGAAACATCTCTAGTTAAAGAAACCACCAAAAGAAAACGCACACATTTACTTTCTACCATTAGGACTAGCATAGCGGGCACATCACAAGACAGTGTTACCACACAACATGCATCAGAACTTAGACAGGTCAAAATAGCGGCACGAAAAAATATTTGTGAGAAGGCAGGCATTAAATTAACCACAAATGAGCAGCCAGTCTGTGATGGCAATGAAGGAAGCTACAGATCTAACATGGAGCCAGTTACGTCAACAAAGACAGTATCTTAAAGAAGCTGGCCTCATGTTGCCAAATGAACAGGAACAACGGAAAGCCATGGGAGATCTGAAAGCTGACATTGTCACAGAGATGGAGGATTTTATTGATGCCGATGGACAGACACACCGCGCAGCATTCGGGAGGGTTTCAAATCTTTCAGATTTCGTAGTCAACATTTTAGAGAAATACAAACAATATGGGACACTCATGTGGCACGACTCCACTATCCCAGAGGATGAAATTTGGGTTAAGTTTGGGGGGGACCACGGCAAAGATAGTTTAAAATTTACTCTTCAAATAGCTAACACACAAAAAGCAAATTCAAAGCACAACACATTTCTAGTTGCAATGGCAAAAATCAAAGACAGCTATGAAAACCTTGAAACATGTATGTCTGTCTTACAACCTCAACTTGCAGAGCTTTCAGCACTAGTATGGCAGGGCAAGAAGATAGTTTTATTCCTTTTTGGGGATTATGACTTTCTTGCTAAAATATATGGACTCTCTGGTGCACAAGGCACATACCCGTGTCTGTGGTGCCTAGCACCAAAGTCCCACATGATGAAATTACGAACACATGACTCTCCAGCCCGCTCTTTGGCCACTATCAAACACGACTACAAGCGTTTCAAAGAGGTCGGCTTAGGGCTGAAGAAACATGTGCGCCGTTTTCACAATAGTCTCCACCTCCCAATGCTAGATGTAGATCCAAGTCATGCTGCTCTGCAATATCTTCATATTTTGTTAGGTATTGTGCTGAAACACCATCGCCTGCTTGAAGAGGCTGCACATGAAATCGATGTGCAGTTGGGCTTACAAGCAGAAGATGAATGCAAAGGTGTGTCTGCATCAGTAAAATCTTATGGAAGCAACTGGCCAAAGGCTGAGGAACTCAAGGAAAAAATTCGGTTCCTGCAAGGTTGCGTGACTCTGACTAATGATGAAGAAGAGAGAAGCCGTTTTCAGGAGAAGCTCTCAGATTCAGAAGAAGAGTTACTCAACCTTGATTTTGAACCCCTCAGTCCTAGGTCAGGGCCCATCTGCTCACAACTAGACAACATTCTTGACAAACACAACATTACACCTCAGTCATACCATAGCCGTTCATTCATCGGAAACCACTGCCACAAATACATCACTGCTAGCGCTAAAGGTTATAAAGACATCACTTTATTTATTATCAAGAAAACGCAGGAAAACACACACAAACAGAGCATACTCACCATGGCTTTCGTCTTGCGGGACAAATTTAATGAGATGAACGAAGCATACGCCACAGTCCACACTTTAATTTCACATGGAAAACCTGTGCCACCCAACAACATTCCACACATTCAAACTTGCATTGCTAGGTACATGGAATTGTTCAGGTGTTCTTTCCCCAACAAAGTCATACCTAAACAACATTTTCTAGAGAAGCACTGCCTTCCCTGGATACAGAAATACGAGTTTGGTTTGGCACTACATGGTGAGCAAGGGGGCGAGCTCATTCACGCTTCTGTGGCCAAGCTAGAAAGACGGGCAGCAGCCATCAAAAACAAACAACATCAACTTCAACTCATCATCCAATCACAACATCTACAAACCTCCACAGAACTCCAAGCATGTGCTCCACCAGTCAAACGAAGGAAGACAAAATCTTAATCTGTGATACCGGTACTATTTATTATTTCATTGTTATTAATTATTTGTGATACGTATGTGTTGGCGGGTTAAGTGCAAGCTTGATGCGAAAGTGAGGAAAACGAAAAACGATTGTTCAAACTCAAATAACTCGGGACTGAATATTTTCGTACGGATGCGGTCAAGTGAGTTTTGGAATTTAACCTATTTCTCATGTTATATGATGATTTCATCACCTTAGATGGAGGCGATCATATTTTCATATCTGAAATTTATTAACAATGTAGGCCTACTAATTTGTGAAAATCCTGTTTAAGTTCGTGCCTGTATATCTCTATTACGCTGTTCAATACATTTTCATGATTTATTGTAGGCCTATACACTTACAATACATCGGAAAGTTATTGTGTGTTTTTGAAAGTATGGCTTGTGGACTTATTTCGGCGTGAGACTGCTTTGATTACCGATAAAAAACAGCCAGTTAAAAGCGCCAAGCGGGACCCGGGAAACCCCCCCTTGAATCGAGGTCACTGACCCAGTTAACGAGGTCGCGACCGGGTCAGGCCAAAAATAGCGGGGAGGCCGCTCGACTGGGTTCGGCAACTAGAATACCGCCTCTTAACAGCCGTGCCTATCACTAAATCAGTCTTTCCAATAAAATTCACAAAACAATGTCCAATCACAGCCAATACTATTCCCAAAATATAACCCAGCTGGCCAGTGCACCCCGTCTTGAAAAGAAGAACAATACCGGAGTCGTCAGTGTAGGCTAGGCGTGTTGAATTTTTTTGGGGGGGGGGGGGGGGGGGAACTCTTGTCCCTGAGCTCATGGGATGTAGGAATGACTGCTGGGTTGCCCATGAACTCTGTAGTAAGACTGTAGAATATGGGAAGCCTTCTCAGACCAAAAAGAGAGAGGGGTAGAACGGTGGGTTCACAGGTTTCTCCAGGATAATGCCCGGAACATCAACTTGAGTCTAGATCTAGATTTTAGATCTATTTCTAAAACAAGGAACAAACTAGACTTCTAATCCCTACCACGAAAGCACATAGAAACAAGAACAAGAAAAAGAGATGTGCAAATGCCAAGGGCTGAGGAGATCCTCCGACAACAAACACCTTTACTTTAGGTAGTGCAAAATTCCAGACCAGATTTTGCTGAAAGCGTGAAAGTTAGAGATGAGGTTTCTAGATTTCCCGGGGGACTGCAAAGTCAATTAGACTTTCAGAGACATGACGATACGGCAACCAACCCATCCCAATTCAAACCTAAGGAAAACAGATACAGATACGCTCGTTATCCCAAATTCGACAGAAATTTTTTAGCCAGCGCATTGTTGGTGCTTGGAATGGACTTCCAGAAATCAGAATCAGTCGTATCATCAGAGAACAAACACCTTTAAAAACAAGTTGGATAAGTGGTGGACAGTAGGAGATGGGTCGACTATTAGCTAACGCTACCCTAGACCCATTAATCCATAAGTATCCATAAGTAAGTAAGTAGGATACGGTTTTCATTGTAGAGGAAGGCAGTCTTCATGCCAAATGAACTGAAAATGATAGTTATGAGCCGACATGCGAACAAGGTTTACAGCCGGCTGAAAATGGCTACAGGCAGCAAATTTTCGCCAAATCATGTACAATATTCCTTGCTAAGGGAATATTAATAGTTTTTTGTCATGGCAGAGTTGCCTTTGAACCGATGCTTGCAGATTTTTATCGGGTCTGACTTTATTTTGATACTAACCGCCATGTTGAAAACTCCAAAAAGGAAGTAGCTTGGTTTGGTTTCCATTCAAATAAGTCGTAAATAAGTGACCGCATCATACAGTTTTTTTCAATAAATTATCCTAATAATAGTATCTTGCGCCTAATAAGAACTTACTATCAGTTATTTTCAATCAATAAAATTCTCAATCCATTTATTGTGCAAAAACTTTTTACGACATGTAATCACGTGACATTTGTATCTACATAGCAACAACGTAAACCCAATCTTACAGAGTAGCTGTTGGAAGCTCGTCTACCGCTTCACCATGAGTTCTAGCGAAGAAGAAGAAGATACAGGGCCATCTGTAGACTCAAACGATTTAGAAGAGCGTGTTGCAGCGCGGCGTATTCGCATCTCAAAACGAACAGAGGCGGCAAGGAGGTATGTCGTTTCAAAAGAATTCACGAAATAGCAGTGGATCACGCAAGTATCAGTTATCGATAACGCTTTTTACTCCCCTACAGCTACACTCACAAATTTTAATATTGGACGGGAAGTGAAAAAAATCCAGATCAACCTTTCACCCCGTTAGCACTATTGCTAAAACGGTTGATCAGACTTCGTTGTTTCTATCTGAATTTGAACAACGTCTACGTGACAATTTTCAACAAACATGCCGCAGTGACATGGAGCATTTACTAGTAAGTGAGAATCGGCTATATAGACATTTGGCTGTTGAATTTTACTCAGAAAATTATTTACATGAAGTAAAGCAGAAACATTTAAGGATAGCCATAGCAAAGATAAGATTGGGCTCTCACAACTTTATGGTGGAGAGGGGAAGGTGGCAGAGGCCTAAACTGGAGTATGTTATGAGATTGTGTGAGACCTGTAATGAATTGGAGGACGAATTTCACGTGTTACTAACTTGCAGAAAATTCAAAGATATAAGGAAACAGTTTTTACCGTCTTGGCTACTTGTTAGACCAAGCATGTTTAAGCTCATAAATTTTCTGTCGGCCATGCACGATAGAGAACTACATTCGTTTGCACTGTTTTGCCATAAAGTTCTAAACGAATATAATAATGTCGCTTTGTGACTTCTCTTGGCGAAGTCTGAAAACAAAATTCATCTTCGTGTGAAAAAATAAATTATAGTGATATCTTCAATTGTAGTAAATTCACAACAGATAATGGTGAGGAAAGATTGGTTGGGGGGGGGGGGGGGGGGAGGATTGAAAAATGATGACTATTGCTTGCAATTACAAGTTGTATTTTGTATTTTATAGTTGTATACTATAGTAAGTAAGTGTATAAATGCTGCAGGCAGCAGGGAGCTGAGGGAGTGAATGACCGTGCATTTTGATTGTTTGTTTTTAATGTTTTCAAAGATTGTTTACTTGATCTGTATATTTTGAATTGGCCGCCAGGCCTACAATAAACTGAACTTGAACTTGAGCTATTGTGCTTCAAGCTTTTGGTTAAACATATTTATATCAGTTTAGTAGGGTGTGTTGTGAAAAGTCCGAGAGCATCAGGAGTAGCCACTGTTCAGACCCATTCTCGTTCAAGATGTGCTGATATTTCAGGCATAGGATATTTTGCACATGGTCATTTGCTTGTGGACTGCTCAGTGTTGAAATATGTTGGATCACATATGTACTGAGCCAGCATCCCTATTTCAAACAATCTGGTGTAGATTCACATAGGATTTGCAATTGCACAGGATTTTTGCATACGGACAGATTATCTACATTAAACTGATGGCTGCATGATATCATAATCAATGGATCTACGTAGTAATGATGCTATTCCCTTGATCAAATTTGAGATTCATCCTAAGCATTGGATTGATGTTGGGTTGCTGGCTGGGTACATCTTTCTAAAGAATACATATTGATTTTGCCTGAGGGTACAAATTTTGAACAGAAAATGTCAATAGATATCGACTCACATATGTTGCAGCCTTGAAGCAGTGCAAATAAAAAAAGCAGGGTTAGCAGACCAGTACTGAATTAACGCTCACCCTGTGCGCTACCGGTAAAGCCCGCTGCCCTACTCACGGAGAATCTTATCTGGGGTCACTGACCCGTGCCGCTACACGATGACCACATATGCTGTCCACGTGGTTCGGTTTTTATTAATCGGTATGAAAACATTCGCTGCTGTGCCTTATCACGCTTGATAATGAATTAACCAGCAAAACCTTAGCCTGTCAGTCTCTAACCAATGATCTGACTTATGATTCCAAACTGACAGCTGTAGTTTTTGTGACACATACTAATAAACCAATGTGGGCATTTGGGGCAAAGATTATTTCAGAGCTTGTTTCTGATTGGTTCTTAGATACAGACAACTCCAGATGGTGGTCAGCTTGTGAGAAAATGAGATAATATTGCAAATTTGTTGAGCAACAGTTCGCATGTCGATGTTACATCTTTTGAAAGCGTGGGGAGAGCCTTTGAAAGCTTAGTCTTTGTGATTCCGACCAGTGGTTCACTGGTTAACATGTTCATTCACAATGCCTTTGATTTAGAAAAGATACAGTGAACAATAAGACGGTGATTTTGTCTCAAAAAGGTCAGCGACCCGACGCGTGAAAATACGGCTTGCGCGTGGCGCGGTCAGCTTGACCTTGCTGACTTTTGCCACCCCTGCTGCGTGAGCGCTTGTGAGTCAATACCGACATTTGCCGCCCCGCGAAGGGTGAGGATGATCAATTAAACCAGTCATCATCTAGCTTGTCGTGTTAAACTTATTGAGGGAATTAATAATGTTTTTTAGATAATCTGAAAACATTAATATTTTAACTCTTCGTGTGCCAATCACCGACACGTCGGTTCTTCCGCTAGTCACATTTGTGCCAATCACCGATGTTTATCAGTGCACAAGAATGCTAGGCTATTTTGTTGTGGGAAAAAAGAAAGTCGACTTTCTATTCATAAATGTCTTCATTCATCTCCCCCACTATTTTCTTCCTGTATCTTCAAACGTGGAAAAATTCATGGCACACGAAGAGTTAATTTTATTTATTTGTTTTATTTTTTATTTTATTTATTTTTATCAACTGGAGGAATTGAAGTGGGTGAAATGACATGAAAATTGTGTACAATATTTTTTTCTTGTTCTCATGATCATCAGAGCCCTGCTTGGAGAAGATCCAAATGAACAAAAAGAAGTCAAAGAGGAAATAAGCAAGAGTCGTAAACAGATTGAAGACAGCCGCCTCCGTCTAACCAAACTGCGGAAAGATGGATACGAGCTTGTTACAAATATTCGTGTGGCAGGAGACGCCAGAGAAGCATCCAGACGCACTCTTGAAGAAGATGCCAAGCGACTCAGGTCAGTAATTGCCCCAACACAAAACAATGCACTCTTAAGGTTCCTAAAGTTCCAAATTATTTATAATGTGAAATTAAATTGGCCTGTTAATGAACAGTAGCCTACTTTCACTCCTGTATTTTCATTCCCATCACATAACACATGTGTTAGATTGCAGTTTAACAGACACAGATACATGTACCAGTAGCACACAACTATTCAACGTAACATAGCATTTTTTAATTTCATTTCTTCATTTTTGTTAATGAACGAAAGTTATTTTGAGATAGTCACATTATCACCCCAAAAGGACCACAGCTACGTATCTGAGCAACACTGCAGAAAATAAGGCAGTGGGTTATCTCAGACGCCTAAGATAATACAAGCAATCTGGTGAATTGTTGGTAGTTTTAGATTTCAGAAAGAAAAATGGTATGAAAACACAGGTCACTGGATGGAGCAGATTCTCAGAATCCACTCCATAAATAGCAGCAGTCAAGGCAACATGTAACTTTTTATGGTGATGGAGTTTTAATGTTTATTAAGGCATACAGTTGTAAAATAATATCAAAATATTTTGTTCATGACCTGTACTGGACAATATCTCCATGGCCAATTTACAGGAAAGAAAAGCTTGAGAATGAGGCCAAGTCTGCGGCTGAAAGATTTGAGGAGGTGAGTGAAATTTGTGACATATGATGAATGTTGAATTGAAACTTCATATTGACAACCTGAAACATCCAAATCATAAAATTATTGTGTCTATGTAATGTTTGTATAATATCCACTGTCTTCAATAGTTTTTGTGTTGACCTGAAATTAGTGAGAGAGGAAAGTTGGGGAAAAAACAACGTATTTGCAGAGCCCCACGAATGTGGACAGACACAGGAAATAATACAAATAGAAGATGACTGTCTATGCACAAACAAATTTTTAGTTTACCAAGTGAAATGCAACATTATAGAGTGAGAGGCCCTTGTTTGCTGTTTATGGTTTGCTGGAATCATAATCTGTGTATAGCAGCTGCAGCATATTATATTTATTGAGTCTTATGGCAGTTTCCCCTGACTACGACTGTCGAGCAGAACCCAGTCGAATGTACTAAGGGCTTAGTAGTTGTCTGCATGTGTGAAATTACTGGAAAAAGTGGTTGCCTCTTGATTAATTGTTTTATTGTCCTTATTATAGCCTGCTTTAGGAGAATGAAAGTAAACTGTTACTTATTGTATGTGACAGGATACAATTAATTACTTTTTTTAAAGTGTATTTTAGCTTTTTCTTCTATTTGCTTGAAAATTAAGAAAACAACCATATACTTTTCATACAGATCACAAAGAAATGGGAGTCTGCTCTACAGAAAGAAGTGCCACAATCATTGCATGAGGTACTTATACGTTGATCTTTAATTAAATATTCCATAAGATATTTCGCTCTATGTTTTCTCTTCTCTCTAACTGCTTATTCTGTGCTCTTCTTCCACCATACATTTTCTGTGCCTGCTTCCATGTTGTATGTTTTGCCTGGTGTAGAGTTATCACAATATTCTGTAATGCTTGAGAAAAATTCTGCATAATTCAAAAATAAAGAGTTACAGTTTTGTATACAATACATTTCTTTTTTGTTATAAATTTAATGGTGAAATTATAAAGTAATGAGAATTATCTTTCTTTCTTTTTCTTTCTAAAGTTAATGGTGAAAGGTTTCAGTAACTTTTATAATCACTTACATTTCAGATGTTACTTCAGCAGAAAAGATCCTGTGATGCCATGAACGATGAGAAAAATAAAATCATCACTGAGTTTCAGCAGGTGAGCGGATCATTGCTTTCTGCACACAGGCAAAATTTTGCACTAAGGGCCTTTCTGCAAAGACAAGCACATTTCTAATACAGTGGTCACCGCCTAACAGCACACCGGCTACCAGCACGATCCTTCTAACAGCACGCTCTTTAAAAAAAACATATTTTTTTCTATATAAAAGGTCCCCTCTGACAGCATGCTTATTTAAGTACCATTCGCCTATGAGCACGCATTTTTCATATCAGAGAGATGAAAAATTTTTACAAACGAAGTGTATTACATGTACTTGACCACCAGACAAGCAGGCGCTATTTGCAATGAAGGCGCCGCTACTTTAATCAGTTACGTATAGGTAGATCCAGCTGGCATGTGAGGGTCGGTAAGTCTATGGGTTGGAGTCAACAGGGGGTATGGGACCGCCATAATCTCTTGCCAGACAGACATGCGCTCTTTGCAATGGACACATGGCGGTGGTACTGCTTTGATCAGTTGCGTATGTAGATCAAACTGACTGTATGGGTGGGGGGCAGGAACAACAGAAGTTTTGTGACCGCCCTAATCAGTTGCAAAGGTTTGAGTAGGCGGATAGGAAAGAAAAGTGAAAACATTCGGCGCACTTGATTGGTTTTTGCATCTGATCGGCTTTCTCATTCGATTGGTTGGATTCTTTCCAATTTTTTCATGATTAGGCCTTAAGCCTTAATTTACCGCAAGGCATAAAGCCTCAGTCTACATTGATGAGTTTAGGGACACTTATGAAGCGTGTAAGCGTGTTAATTACTTGGTGCACTAAGTTCCCTCCCCTATTATACGCCTAACAGCAAGTTCGCCTACCAGCACGCTAAACACTGTCTCCCGGGTACCGTGCTGTTAGACGGTGACCTCTGTACTGTTTTCTGACATATCTCTGTTGTTGTAGCCATGCATGGCCGGAAAGTATTTAGGATTAAAGGCAAAGAAAATGTAAATGAAATAATTCAATGATAAAGTGAAAAGAATTGAAACAAATGACAAAATCATGAAATGATTTGAAAGAAGAGAGTAGAAAAGACTGAAGTCAAAAAGTAAAGAAAGAAAAAAAAGAGATAAGTAAATAAATACATAAATAATAAAAATTTAAGAAAGAAGAAAAGCTTAGTGTCAAAAATGAATAGTAGGTACTTCATCATATCAGGTGTACTGGTATATCATATATATAGAAGTAGGGGGTGATTATCATGGAAAAAGAGTGAAATTAACCCTTTGACAGCTGGGATCATCACAGCAAGTATTTGACATCCAATCAGTGAAAAATCTCTGACATCTTTGTTCATTCCCCAGGATCTGAAGGCTAAAGATGATCTGTATGTGAAAGACCTGAAGAAGATGGCAGAGGACATTGACCTCATGACAGAGAGAATGAATGAACAGGTGGACAATTTGAGTAAAGCTCAGCGAGAGGAACTGGAGCAGATAGAGGTTTGTTTGTGTGGCTGTTTAACCTTTTCACGAGGGGATCATAGTTCTCACATGCCCACTGTACATTCCCTCCTTATTGCGGCTATTTACTGTGTATGCACTAGTTTAGGGTGTTTTAGAAATTTCATATAAATTTTTCTAATACAGCTAGAGTATGATATTTGCTATCATTGGAAAGCTTATTCAGAAGAAAATAATGATAAACATAAAAAAAAAACCAGCCTACGCTACAAAACTACATGTTATCCCAGGTGGTGTGGGGTGCCGCAAATGTGTGTGTTAGTGATGGCACCTTGAGGGCGACGTGGGTATCGGTGGGTTGTAAAACAGCCTGCACCCGACAGGTTTCCATCACAACAGATGCAGGATGATGTGAAAAAGTTTAAAAGGACTGTGGCAGCTTGTCTGAGAATAGAGGAAAAGGCTTTTTCTTTTCTCAGCCTGTCTCTCCCCTGGGCTTCTTTTTTCCCATCTTGTCTTCCCTTCTATATGATGCTTACCAATAAATTGAAAGACATTGGAAGGACAGAATCTGACAGACACAATTAAGAAAGTCAAATCAAGAAGTCACTACCATTTAGCGAGACGGCAAATGAAACAGAAAAACTTTTGAGTCAATAACTGAAGACTGAGGCCCTCAAGAAACAAAGATCTTTTCATGTTTTAGAACTGTGATCTTTTCACTCCTCTCTCTCCACAAATAAGGGAGCATAATTTTTATTGATAATGATTATATACTTTAAAATACTGTGTATTGAAAGACCTCCCATCTCGTCTATACTTATAACTGCAGGAAGAAAACATTCAATTTTCATGTAAAGAAGAATGCCACAGTTAAACAGATCCAGATTTTTGGGGTTTGCTGGGGGTTAGCTGATGACAGATCCGAGTGGAGAGCCATGATTGCCAATGTCAGTTCCAGACAGGGCAACTGATGATGATGTAGATGTATAGTGAAAATGTAGCAAAAAAAGAAGGTTGTATGTTGCAAAGCCTGTCATTAGTTTAGAAATGATACAATAAAACATGAAAAGGAAAGACAAAATGAGCATTTGGTCGGACAGACCTTCTCCAGGCAAAAAAATTGAAACAGTATGGCAAGAAAATTAAGGATTTGGACACATACCTTATGTGAGTTCCAAACCAGGAAACAACCTGTTCAGCTAGATGTAGTGGTTTGAATGAGGAAGTCGTGTTTTGGTTAGATATGAAAGTAACTGCACAACATGGTGCCCATGGCCGCAAGACAAGCTTGGTGTGAAACATGTATTTGTGACGCTGAATCTTTAGTAGAAGGCATCTTGGGAAAGTACTATTAATGAAAACTATGAATGAAAAAAAATTTCAAAAAAATTGTGAGTAATTTTTTTTTCACACTATTGAAATGTTCGTGAATATTTCAGAGAGCATTTGTAATGGAAAGAAATGAATTGTTGGAGCAGCAGAAGAAGAAATGGGAGGAGAAGATGGGATTGAGGAGAGAGAAGGAGGAGGATTACCTGGTGCAGAGGGCCAAGAGAGTAGATGACCTGGAGGGTCAGCTACAACACCTGAGAATACAGGATGCTGAGGAGTACAACATGGTCAAAATTAGGCTGGAAACAGATGTACAGGTGAGCCTGAGGGTGGAACCACCAAGGGTGGCTTCAGGGACTGCAGGGCTCAAGTAATTGTAGTCGTCACTGTGCTCCAAAAACCGTGCAATGTGGTGTAAGGTAATTGACAAAATATTATTTTAAAAAACACAAAATCTATGGGGTCACAGCAAGGCATGAAGCAGAGACAAAATATGGCAAAAAGAAAAAAAGTTGTATGTAGCAAAGCCTCGTGTAATACAGAAACAATACAATCAATGCAAGGGAAAGGTAAAGTCAAATCAAGCTTACGGTATATTAACATTTGTCGGAAAAACAAAACGTAACAAGACAGAAAATTAAACAAATATAAAACTTGTAAAGCATTTGACAAACATCAGCAAGTCCTGAAGGTGGATTCTGGGAGCGCAGCACTGAAGTGATGCTTTGGTTAGATAGCAAGACAAAGGAGCAGGATGTGTTATTGTATGTCCTTGACAAGAGTAGATAACCCCAGCATGGGGTTAGGACATGCATAGAGTTGAATAAAAGAAGGGGAGGGGATGTGAGAAAATTATGGACTTGAGATGTGGAATGAGAGAGAGAAAGAGCAGGGAAAGCACAGGTCAAATTGGGATGTGAAAGTCACAGGACAGATGATAGATTGGAAGGAAATATAACAGAACTAAAAAGGAATGCGAGAAAGGGGAGAACATAATGGTGAATTGGCAATAATGAGACTTAAAAAGAAATTATGAAAGATAGGAAGGAAAGTAAAAAACAATTGGGAAAAAATGAAATGTAAACGAATATTGAGGACACAACTTACATGGAAGTGATGAAAGCCTAATGGTTTCTTTTGTTGTTGGCGTATTTGTGTGCAGGTTCTGGAGCAACAGTTGCAGCAGATGAGAGCTACTTACCAACTCAACCAGGAGAAGCTGGAGTATAACTTCCAAGTGTTGAAGAAGAGGGATGATGAAAACACCATCACTAAATCACAACAGAAAAGAAAAATCACACGGTAAGTTGTTATGTCTAATATATGAACATACCATCCCTAAATCATAACAGAAAAGAAAAATTATACGTTTACTTGTTGTATCTGATATCCTTGTCAGTTTCTGAGAGTTGAATAGTGCCAAAAATGAAGATGCAGTGAAAACTGTCCAACAGTTGTATTTTCTATCAAAAGTATTGTGGACAAAGTTGAGTGGTTTAAAAGCACAATTTTCAGTCTCTTAACACTCTTGCTGCCACAGGGCTGATATATTGGGCCAGACTTTTTCTTTTGCATCAAAGGCCATGCCATTTCAAGACTGCACTCTCTCCAGAGCGAGTAAAAGAAAGAGAATCTTCCAGTTAAGAAGGATTCACAAGATTTTCTTCATGTGTAGATAAACATAATCTTACACAAATATAGAAGGATTGTAGGGGACCAATGAAATCTTTGGGAAAAAGAGATAGAATAAAACATTGCTGGGATAATGACTTGTTTAACTCATTCGCTACGGTAAGACAAATATTTGGCTAGTGGATTTTCGCTTCACTATGGAAAGCCGAATATTCGGCTCCAGTGGACACCGATTTTCCTGCACTAATATCTAAGGCAACTTCTCGAAATACTGAATCCCATCCTGGTTCATTGATTTTCCATTACTTTAATGTCTAATGTATTATGTCTTGTGTTTACACTGAGTGAAAGGACAAACATTGAACTAGGTCTAAATTTCAAACCGGATAACATTGAGAGTTCCCGACCACATCTACAAAAGTTATCATAGGGAATAAATTAATGGTTGTGCAGATATGAGTCCAATTCTTGAACCATTTTGTCTGATGCAGCATGCAAGATGTGCTGAACGCACTGAGACAGAAATTGTCGAAACAAGAGAAGAACTATCGGGATGAGAACACGCAACTCAGTGATGACTACAAGAGAATTACAGAGCAGTTTCACGACCTGCAGAAGAAATCCAAGTGAGTTTCTGACAGTGATTTCTACAGATGGTATTTAATAATGATAGGGCACACAAAACAAAAAGTTCGGTGAGTGTGCAGATCAACTAAAGCTCATGTTTTTGGTCAAAATAGTACTTGTTATTTATGTTTTGGCTGTTAATGCTGAAAGTGTAATTTTTTTTATGATAAAACATTGCGCAACCTAGACAAGAAAAGAAACTGCAGTAGAGTATTCAGTTTTACTAAATGTGCTTCATTTTTTCATTTTATTGCAGAAATTATCCAATCTAGCTTGTTAACTATGTGGTATATTCCTAAAATAGTAAAGAAATGGAATTCAGAGTAAGTGATTTAAAAAAAAAAAATTTCTGTTCTTTTCTGAAAGTAGTTGATAATCTGCTAAGACATGACGTATCATCCAAATAGGCATTTTTTGGCCACTGATGCAAAGAAATTCCATGATGTTTGGTGCATGAATGAGGAGGAATGTAAAAACCTGGCCTCCGAAGTCATGGATGTGGATAGAATAATCCACGAGCACCAGCTGGGTATGGAGTGGGAGTCACCAGATCTGTGAGTAGCTTCTTTGGTGGGGGCTCAGATTGCATTGCAGTTTTGTCTGTTACCATTGTGTGCACGGTTCAGTGATTTTGATGTCAAATATAAATAAATGGATGAAGAAATCTTATCATGAAAAAAAATAGTGGCGGGAGTAATTCATTATGGTGCAATTTTGGCCCCTTTTTTTGCTTGACGCTACAGCCTAAATGACAGTTTCAAAAATTATTTTAATTTTCTTGAATGTCAACTAATCCAGCCCAATCACTTTTGTATTAACCGAATGCGTTGATTCAGGTTTCTGGTATTTTTAAATAAAAAGTTGTAGATGTAATGATCTTTGTTTTGGCCCCCTGTGGTAAACCCACTGCACTTTGGAAATGATATTAATATGTGTCCTCTTCCAAGTGCGCTATTTCCCTACCAGAAATAAGTGCCTAGTGCTCTGGTACTCATGAAATCTGTAGTAAGACTGTAGAATATGGGAAGCTTTCTAGACCCAAAAAAAGAGAGAGATCGAATGGTGGGTTCATGGGTTTATCCCTCATCTACTAAATAAGTAAATAAATAAATAAATAAACTAACAGGTGAGTCAATAAATGTATAGATCAGTAAAAATGGGTAAGTAGATGGATAAATACATAAGTAGATAAGTCTGTTACGACTATCCTGAGTACCAGCCATGAATCTGTGAGTAGCTAATGGCGGGGGTTGTCATGATGAAGATGATGTTGGTGATTTCAGTGTGCACAGATGAAAACTTTCAGCTGTTTAGGGTGTTTCAGTTGAATTGATGTTTAGAATGCTCCACTGAGTGAAAATTTACACTGAGATCATTATGTGGTTATCGTGTTCAAGAAGTGCGAGAAACAAAGTGACAAGAAATTTCCGGACCTATCAGTATCAGCGATGCAGGTCAAAATAAGCAGAATTCAATAGCCATTTTGAAATGGTCTTTCCTAAGGGACTGTAGTATATTACATAGAAAGTTATAGCTGAACACAACTGAGTATTTTCTCTGTTTGGCTTTGTTAGTAGTCTACAGTTCCCCAACAACAGCTTTTTGAAATAGGTTCTGCACACGGAGGTGTGTTCTTGTTTTTCTTTATTCAAGAAGTGTTTGTCGGTCAAACTGGCTCAAAGCAGCCACATACTTTGATTTTAGGCACCTGCATCCATGTGCCACAACTGATTTTTCTCCTAAATCATATTGTCCAATTTTCATCTATACTGATAATAGATGATGTTAAAGATATTATGCCAATGAGGCTAGTGATGGTCGTAATGATGATGGTGATAGAGCACCGAATACTGCCACATGAAGGGAAAAGGACATAACCGACAGCACGGCCTTTTTCTATTCTTTTTAATGTCTCTACAAACCTGTCTCACACATTATTCTTTCATGTCAAAGGCGGACAGACAAATCTGCTACTGAAATAGTAGTATCTAGTGTGGCAAACCAACACAAGTGATTGTTCATAATCAGAGACAATAAAGTAGAAAAAAGCTGTGCTGTCAGTTACGTCATTTTCCTTTGGGCAGCAGAATATGATTGTTGGGATGGTGAGGAGAGTAATGGTGATAGCTGCACCAACTGGGATGATTTGTTGAAGGGGGTGTTGAAAATACATAAATGTAGTAAAATGTGATAAAAAAAAACAGTGGACAATGCCATGAAAGAAAACCTCTTGCCGAGTAAGAAGAAATGGGTGTCCAGAATTTTACTCTTCCTACCAGGGCTGGGCATTAGGAGCTGTGGAGCCCACTAACTGTAATCATTGCTATTCTCTGTAAAACCTGCATATGTGGTATAGGGTTCATGTTTCAGTGTGTACTTGACAAGAATAGATTACCCTAAAACGGGGGCCAAATTGGGAGAAGCTGGTCCAGTTGGTTTAAAGCTGGATCTCTCTCCCACTGTATGATGTCCATTTTGTCATGGAGAGAGAGACTAAAGATATGGAGAAATCCTGATAATGCAGATCCCTTTACTAATTGTGTCACTCTTTCCATTTTGTCATGCCTTTTTTATTTTTCCATGTGACCTGACAGGGCATTTATTGACAATGTTGGACCGCTGGTGAATGACAAGAAATCTCAGGGGGTGTCAGCAACCCAGATCCTGCAGGAAGTCTTGTCAAGTGAGTGGAAGTGCTCTGTTATGACAAAGATGATATACATAAGCTGCCGTGTTCCATCTCCGTCTTTTGTGGGGCTATTTTTTGTCAGTTTCTCATTGTTATGAATAATTGTCTTGTTGAAGAATTTGATACATAAAAATATTTTGTTCTTTTTTTTTTTTGGATTTATCAGTTACATGACAATAAGGGCTTTTTGAGAGCATCCGAGCAGAGGAATGAGTGGCGAACCATCATCGTCAATATCTGTTCCAGATCTGGCACTTGAAGAGGGAAAGAGAGAGACATTACTGTCCAACAATGATAAATTGTTTTATTGTACTGTAAAATGTAGTCATTGTTGGTCGGCCTTTGCAATCTTGATGATCTAAAATCAAAAGTTGTTGTGAGGCGATTAATTACAAAGCCAGACAGAGAAAATACTGAGTTGTGTTCACTGTTCAGCTATAGGTAGAATGCACATATCCGCCATCATTAGTGTCCTGGCCCACGCATCACCATGGTGATTGTGGCATTGATTTTGATTCGTTGGCTGATTTGTGTTGCGAGCCACGAACCAACCGGCGGTGAGCTAAAAGTATTTCGCTGCAGTAAACAATGGCACATGTGTTCATGTTCAATGGGAGACATTTGATCAATTCTGTCACTTCCTTTCCCTTGTTTACACGAATAGTAGGGAATCTGACCAGTTTGGATCCATCCTTTCCACCCCTGTCATAACAATCAACTACAATGCAACCAGCAGGCATTTTAACCACTTAGACCTATCTCGAAGTTACACTAATCAGCTGATCCACCAGCCATCTTTAGTGGCGGAAGAACAAAACAAAATAAATCTGTGAAGCCAGGCGCATTCTACCTACAGCTTCCTATGTAAAGGACTGTGATTTCTAAAAACAGCCTCAAATTTTAGGTTTAACAAGGCTTACCTAAAGTGGACCAATGATAAGCTACATGGACAAATTTATATTAACCCTTAGCCTGAGAGAAGCGTCGAAATATGCCATCGACTATCCAGACATTCACTCTCAATCAAATTCACATTCAATCAAAGGCATAGTGACAAGGACATGTTAACCAGTGAACCACTGGTCAGAATCACAAAGACTAAGCGTTCAAAGGCTCTCCCCACATTATCAAAAGGTGTAGCATTGACATGCGAACTGTTGCTCAACAAATTTGCAATATTATCTCATTTTCTCACAAGCTGACTACCATCTAGAGTTGTCTGTATCTAAGAGCCAATCACAAACAAGCTCTGAAATGACCTTTGCCCCAAATGCTCACATTGGTTCATTAGTATGTGTCAGTCAGGATGATACCATTTGTTTAGGGCTTGGGAGGCATGGCTAGTTATCATGCTTCGTTCTCACGAAAATTAAAGGTGTCAGTTTGGTACCATAAGACAGATCATTGGTTAGAGACTTACAAACAAAGGTTTTGCAGATTAATTCATTATCAAGCATGATAAGGCATAGCAGTGAATGCTTTCATACCAATCAAATACAAACCAAACCACGTGGACAGCGGTAGTGTGGTCATCGCACATCGACAAGGGTCAGTGCGACCCAGATAAGATTCCCTGTGAGTAAGATCACTGACCAAATAGCAGGCTTCATTGTTCAGCTATTCCTTTCTATGTGAAATATCATTTTCCGCTGACAACAGCTTTTGAGTTTAGTTTGGTACAGCCAACCAACAATTTACATGTTCTGTCATAGATTTGTGTGCAAGAAGAACGATACCGGTGTGTTTTTGCACATTGTGTTGTAAATATGCTTGTTTCTCTGTCCCAGGTACATCAGGAGGGGAAAATGCAACAGAGGAGGCTGAAGGCAATAACATTGCAGCTATCTATGACAAGATTTCTGCTCACACCATCAAGCAGATCTTGGAACTGCTGTGTGATGAAGCGGTAATATTTCCTTCTTGGTCAGTTCGCATTATGTTTTGACTCAGAAGTTCTCTGAAAAGATACCCGCTGTTGATTTTGTCAACTTTTTGTCCTGATGCATATGTATATACAATAAATGTATATATTTGATTCATTCATTTGCTTTTCATTATAACATCCTTGTCATTCGTGTTCTCTTTCATTTATTTGTCCATCCATTCATCCATCTGTCCATCCATCCAATCATGCAGCCATCCGTACACGCATTCATTTGTTTGTGTCTCCATTCCCTAACATCCACAGATCCAGCCATCTATCCTTTTATCAACCCATTCATCCATGTATTCATCCATTCAGCCAGCCATCCATCCATGCAATCAGCCATCCATCCATCCATGCAGCCAGCCATCCATCCATCCATGCAGCCAGCCATCCATCCATCCATGCAGCCATCCATCCATCCATTCATCCATCCATTCATCCATCCCTCTATCCAGCCATCCATCCATCTATGCAGCCATCCATTCATCCATCCATGCAGCCAGCCAGTCAGCTATCCGTCAATCACATTAACCCACTCATTCATTTGTTTTCAGGGTTTCCTGGTGGAACAAAAACTGAATAAGCTATTGGCACCATTGGAGAAAGATGAGAGATCACTCATGAAACTGGATAACATTTTCTCTGTGAGTTGTCTCTCCTATCCCTTTTATATGATTTCATAGACCCTGCTGTTTCTTTCGTAAAGATGCGTCACTGGGATATTTCATAACCCCATTCTGTTAATGTTCCTTATCATGGTCAATGAGGGATGTTGCTGTATTATCCTCAGTCCTTGAAAAGCATTTAGGTGGTTTCATGCATTGTTCCCTCTAAGCTGCGTGGATGCATGGCTGCACAGTCACTGTATTGGTGCCGTGCACATCAAAATGTTGCCTCTCATTTTAATTTACAAAATACCAATGTTTGGGCCCCTGTGCATTAAAATATTTTTCCTCAAAGCATCAAAAGTCCTGCTCAGTGGTTTGGAAAAATTGTAGGGAACATTGCACGAACCTATGATGATCAGTTATGCTGGAGAAAGAAGAAAAACAATTAAAAGGAGAAAGCAAGCAACTGATCACAATGTGCTTCATTTTTATTTTTATTATGTTCTACAGCAAGATATTTTTTGATGTGATGTAGAATGAAGCCATCTATTATTTCCAGCAGCAAACAAAAAAATTACAAAGTTTGACAATTTGTTCTTCTGCAATTTTGCAGCTTTAAGCTGGGTTTTCATGTGTACCCATCCATCCGTCCTTTTCATCCATTTCCATCCATCATAGACTCGTGCAACGTCAGAAATTGTTCAAGTTGTGAAGTAGAAATAAAGTTTTCCTGTGTATGTGAATGGCATTTTCTTAGACATGGAAATGCTCTTTCTTTTTACTACTTGATGGATTTTTGACGTTTCCGTTGCCGTTTCTTTTTCTGTAAGCACGAAAACACAGCTTCACAGTCATAAGTTTGACTGCTTACTTTGGTTCACTCTTTAACATCTTTGTCTAATAATTATATTGTATGGATCTCTTTTCCAGGCCTTGGGACTGGACACTGAGGAAGACATTCACAAGCTGAGCACATACTTTATGAACATCCGAGAGAGGGTGAGTGCTTGAAGAGGAAGGATGACATGGTAGTTGTAAAAATCAAACAAGAAAAAATAGCTGCTTGTCAGGTTTTTGGGCATCTGCAACCATCAATCTACTCAGTCATCCATCCATTTGTCCGTCCATTCAGTGTCCGTCTGTCCATCCGTTTGTCCATCCACCTATCCATATATCCATCCTGTCCATCTTCATCCATCCATCCACATCCTGCTCATTCATATGTCCGCCCATCCATCCATTTATCCATCCATCAATCAATCCATCAATCCATGCGTCCATCTACCCACCCACCCACCCATCCATCCATCCATCCACCCATCCCTCCATCCAGACTTTTGCAACATGAAGCAGCAGCACCTGTTGGCAATCAGTAGTCAGCATATCATCTGAAGTTGATCGTAAAGCTAGATGACTTTCTCAAATATACTTTTCCACAGAAAGATGAAGATAAATCTGCAAGCCAAGATGTCCTTGATGAGGAGAGAGAGGAAGAGGTAAGATGGTCAGGACAATGTGTAACTGTGTATATCAACACCCAAAATTGCGCTGAACTTTCGTGTTCTTCTGAGGGCCAAGCCAAGCACTGTTATTTGAACAAAAAAACAAACATGACAGTTCATGATAATACAGTAAACTGCTGACACCATAAAACTAAAATATACCCATGCACAAGTTTAAAAGCCATTAAGAAGAAGAAGAGGAAGTGCTGCATTTGCAATCTCTTCATCCATTTCCTGGAATTTAAACATTTTGAAGCCTGACTTTATCACTTTTTTGTGCCTCTGGTAAAGATTTCAAAATCGGAGCTAGGTGGACTGAAATATACAGTAACAATTTGTCAAAACTGTGAAAAGTTAGATAAGCCATTATATTAGTACAATGACGATTTATATCTGTCAAACTGATGGTAAAGGGAATAATTCATAATTCTGTTATTTTTTTCCCACTAGTTTGATGAAACCGACCAAGAAATCCGCCATCTGACCATGAAAGAGGATATCGAGTCCATCCACAGTGATTGTGTTGACCTAATTCATCCCAATGAAGTCCTGAAAGCTTTGAGAGCCTTTGTGGAGGACTCAAGAAAATTAACAAAGTAAGCATTTCTATTTTGCCTGTCAAAGCTCCTCTAGACTGAAAACTTGTCTTGTGTTTTTTCTTTTCATTTCTGATTCATTATAAAATTTCTTCATTGTTTCTTACGTGGGGCTTTGTAACATACAATCTTTTCTATTTTTTAGCCATTCGTTCCAAGCCATGTTGCAACTTCACAGATTTTGTTTTATTTTTTTAAGAAACACTTTGTTAGTTGAAAGGAAACAGGGTTTGTAAAAAACTGTTTTTTGCCCCCAGTATGAAAATGCACAGTTGTATTCACACAACTACTTATGACTACTCTTTTTTACAAGATATTATATGAACTTGAAAGAATTTCATTTATTCTGTTGATTAGGGGGTGTATAATATTTCTATTTATATGTAAGCAAAATGTAAATAAATTAAGGAATACATTTCAAGCAGAACAGTTTTTCTCCTCTACTGTGAAATTAGGCTCTCTGCATTGGTGTGGTTCCCTGATAGGAAGAGTGTTTTGCATTTCTGTTGTATTTTCTATGGGAAAAGGGAAAGAATGCTTATTTTTATCAGGGAAGGCAATTCAGTTGTCCAAGATATTTTTATTAACTTTCCTTAAAGAATGCTGGAGAAATACAAGTAAATTTATCACCTTTTTTTATTTCATAAAATAAGTCATCACTGTGAAACAGCTTGGTAAGTGCCACAGCACATTTTAAACAAGTTTCAGTGTGTGCATTTATCGCTCCTCTTCTGCATACTGAAAGATCTCCAGTTTTACAGAAAATGGACATAGAACAAACGAGAGCTAAGGTCGCAAAATGTTGCCAAATGAAGCAGGTTTCAAAAGATCAAAAACCCTGCATTGAACCTTATGAACTTGAAAGAATTTCATTTATTCTGTTGATTAGGGGGTGTATAATATTTCTATTTATATGTAAGCAAAAATGTAAATAAATTAAGGAATACATTTCAAGCAGAACAGTTTTTCTCCTCTACTGTGAAATTAGGCTCTCTGCATTGGTGTGGTTCCCTGATAGGAAGAGTGTTTTGCATTTCTGTTGTATTTTCTATGGGAAAAGGGAAAGAATGCTTATTTTTATCAGGGAAGGCAATTCAGTTGTCCAAGATATTTTTATTAACTTTCCTTAAACCCTGTTTTACTAGAATATTGTTCAGAGCGCATAGTCTAATTACAAGGCCATTGATAATGAGTTCTGTTCACTCTTCACCAATGGCTTATAATGTAAAATACCACATGCCCCTAGCAACGGCTGTTTTACTAAGGATTAAACAGTTAAATCAACCCCCATGGATTTGGGTCAAGTCTTCAACCAGCAGAGACACTGTACATCCAGTATTTCATTTTTCATTAATCATTTATACATGTAGCTAGTGATTTTATTTAGTCTGAAGACATTTAGTTAGTCATTTATAATTTAATCTGACTGAAAATTTCCACTGTATGTTTATAGCAGGGATCGTGGTGGCAAAGCTCAATTCCAAATCAGTTCACTGGAAGACCGCGATGACTCTCAGGATTCAGACTACTGGCATCGCTACGCCAATCTGCTGAATGACAAGAAAGAGATGCTATGGGACTCACTGATTGAAGCTCTGGAGAAATACAAGTAAATTTATCACCTTTTTTTATTTCATAAAATAAGTCATCACTGTGAAACAGCTTGGTAAGTGCCACAGCACATTTTAAACAAGTTTCAGTGTGTGCATTTATCGTTCCTCTTCTGCATACTGAAAGATCTCCAGTTTTTCAGAAAATGGACATAGAACAAACGAGAGCTAAGGTCGCAAAATGTTGCCAAATCCAAAACTTATGAAACTAACAAAACTAATTCAAATAGTCAAATGTGCGCAAAAATTTTACGAGCAAAATTATTTCTTCATAACACTGGAGATCAGTTAACGCATTTGAAACATGGATGATTGGATACATGAGGGTTAATCTTATTTTTGTTGTTGCCATGTTTAATAAAAAAGTCCACTTGTTGATCGTAAAAATCTTACCTTTAATTACTTTTATGGGGTAACTGTTTTGTGTCAAGTAGCACAATTTGTTTGGTTGGTTTCGATTTTTAAAACTTTGATATATTCACATATGATACTGGGCTTCTTGTGGCCAAGTACCGTTTATAATAGGCTAATATTGGCTTATTTGAAATTTTGAATTTGATGATAACCAGAGATGCAATTCTTTTTTTTTGTTTCTTTCCAGTGAAGTTCTGCACAGCCGTTCTACTTTGTTAACAGAAACGGAAGCTCTCAGACATCAGAATGCTGAGCTGCGCTTGTTGCTACATCAGTACGTCAACTCTAAAGTAAGTGGTCATGCTAAAAAGCAGAGCAGCAGTGTAATTCACCAGAGTTTTGGCAACCAACTAAACATGAATTCAGTTCTTTCGAAAGGAAATGCATTGGAGTTATGGGCCTTGCTGGTACTTCGCCAACCTGTCTTGTCCCTTTGTATTTCTTTCATCGTAGATACTGAAGGGCTTTCTTCTTCTTACTCCTACCAGCACTGAACACTATGAAATAGGGTAAACTGGTACTTTTTTGACGCACACGAATGCAAAAATCTTTACGATAATGGTACTGGATGCTGACTGCTTCATAAAACCAAAGGTATATAATTCTCGGGGAAGGTTGGGATTTTTTGGTGGTCCCCTATATTGTTGGTTTCTGACTATTTGAAGCAAATGCCTAAATTTAGACCAGTGATTCTTAAATTGCGGGGGAAGCTTCCTCATTGGGAAAAAATGTGTGATTTCAGGGGAGAAAATATCTAGGACATTGAATAATGCACACCACATGTATTGTGAAAGTATTGAGTCGTCTTAATTTGTCTTATTCCAAAATGTGCATTATAATTTCTACCGACATTCAACTCAATCCCCGTTGCTTAATTGTATTGAATCTGGTCGCCACACTAGAGTTGCAGGGTGTATAGAATCGAACCTATGTTTCACACACTGCAAGTAGAAATTAGACATGCAAAGTGAAGAAAGAAACTTTTCTTTAAAAACCTGCCCAAATGGCCATTTGGCATATGGAAACAAAGGAAACAAACAAACAAAAAAACTACATTTGGATATAAAAAGATCAGCATGGAAGGATTCCATGAAATGGGTTTCGAAAAATAAACTGACAGACTTTTTGTTGAGGAAAAGAAAGCCTTGAGATAGGAATGTAGAATGAAGCAGGTTTCAAAAGATCAAAAACCCTGCATTGAACCTTATGAAATTTCATATCGCACAGCACCTACTATCTGTTTACCCCATCCAAAGGATATTTACTGAGCAAGTACAGATGGTGTTTTCCAATTGGTTAGGGGACGTTCAAATATAATCTTACACCTTTTTTGGGACTTTTTGACCCCCCCCCCCCCCCTACTTACACTTTTCTTACATTTGCTTCTCCCCCCCCCCCCCCCCCCCCCCCAATCCCGTAATATTACAATAATACATGTAATAATTATACATTGCACATGTACTCTTTCTTACAAATGAGGGAAAAATGAGACTCATGGCAAAGTTAATGTCAAAATTGCCTTAAATTAGTTATCATCAACAAAGGGGTTTTTCATCATATAAATGTCAAAGATATTTCTAAAAACGGGCTTTTTTTATTCCTTTTTATATTCTCACCTCACAAAAGTGTAATATTAATATTACATTGGTTCAAGCCCCCCCCCCCCCCCCTTTCTTACACTTTTCTTACAGGAGCCGAACCCCCCCCCCCCCCCCCGACCTCCGAGGCGTAAGATTATAATTATTTGAACGTCCCCTTAGCCTAATTTTGCTGTTACATGAGAACCATTGGACAACAGTGACTTATCGATGGATCACTAATATAACAAAAGGAACAAACAAAGGCTTAGGGATAAACTGGAAAGCTGAGGAAAAATGTCAATGTGGGGAAAAAAACTTATAGGCTTAGGAAATAACTGAAAAGCTCAAGAAAAGGCCAAAGTCACAAAAAGATTTTTGAGATATTGAGCAAAAAACGTTTTTGAAACATGGACGGCTCTCTCAAAGTGGCTCATTCTGAATAATATTCATTACCAGGAAATATCATGATTCCATCTTTTCTTAGTACAAAACTTAGTACACTTTTTACTGACTTTTATGCATAATAAGACAGTCTGTTTTGATGCATGGTGGAGAAGTAATTTTTGCAGCAAGTTTGCAATGGCCAAAAAACAAGATTTTGGGAAAAACCCAACAGGTTAAAAGCTGGTCATTCATTAAGGACAATGGTGAGTGGTGCAAGTGAAGCAAACAATTAAGCCATAAGCAAAAATCAGTCTAATCGTATAAATGAATTAACCCTATTTTATATTCGATTGGGGGATGTTATGACGAAGACTCTGTTGTTAGGGGAACGTGGTGTTTTACATTATAAGCCATTGCTGAACAGCGAAAGAGCTCATTAGTTTCTGTATTTGGCTTTGTGATTAGATTACATGCTGTAACAGCTAGGAACAGAGGAAAAGAGCAAGTGTCTGGGGTCTGACAGACTCTCGATTGTAAAGTAGGGTCAATGCAAAGAGAAATTTAGGCCCATTGCGCATATCAGCCATCTTTGTTGTAAGGACTGATGCATAACCATGGCAATAATAGCATTGATTTTGATTCGTTAGCTGATTTGCACTGAAAGCACTTGAGGTGTCGCAAACCAACCGGCGGCGAGCTAAAACTAGTTCACTACAGTAAACAATGGCATGCGTGTACATGCACATGGGAGAAGTTCGGTCAATTCTTTCACTTCCTTTCCCTCGTTCACACAGATGGTAGGGAATCTGACCAGCTTGGATCCATCCTTTCCACCTCTGTCACAACAGTCAACTACAATGCACCCAGCAGGCATTGTAACCGCTCAGACATATCTCGGAAGTTACACTCATCAGCTGATCCACCGGCCATCTTGGGTGTCGAAAGAACAAAACAAAAACACTCTGTGACGTCATTCGCAATGGGCGTATGTCTCATTTCCTGGCAAGGTCAAGGTCATGGAACTTTTGGTAAACATGGTGAAGCCTTTTTGTAAAATGTTATAAGGCCTACATTTTGTAAAAGGAGAAAATATATGAAACTAAATAAAGTTTTCATTATATTGTTTCCCACAGGTAAACGCAGAGCTGGAAATTCCACCGACACGAGTCTTGCAGCTGGAGCTGAATCCACAGTGACCTTGGCCCAGATGCCTGACCCCCAAGCTATAGTTATCTTACAGTCTTGGCATCTGCATACCATGGTTTAAAACTCCACCAAAGTAACAAACTTGTCCAACATGCCATGAAAATATTTTGTTTAAGAATTCCCTGCCTTCTCATGGATTTAAATTTGATGCCGAGAAGAAATGTATCTGTTTGTATGAGCGAGTGCAAGTCCATCTTTTAATGTGTAAATTTGAGTTAGATATTGTAATCAGTGAGAATGAGTCTCAGAAATAATATCCCAAGTGGTATCAAGCTACGTACAATGTCAGTGTCACTGAATATTTTAGGTCATATTACAATGATGGGAATATTTGCTGGGGAAGACCTCCGTTGTCATGAAAAATGGGATCAAGAGAAAGAAATATTCAGCTGTTGATAGTGTTATTCCTAAAGTGGAAATCTGTTGTTACCACTTTGTTGTAATTTGCACCAGTTCTAAGAAGGAAAATATCCTTTTTCTTCAAGTATTATTCTCCAGAAGAGAAATGAAAGAAGTATACAACTCTTTTTTCATGTGAATAAGAGTCTATCATTACAAGTTGCACCAGTTGTAGTAAAGTATCCTTCCATTTCTTCATGTGTCGCTCCACATTGAACTTGTACAGAAAATATTTTGTCTTTGAATAATGTCATTATCTTCAAGCCTTAGGTTTTCACATTGAAGTTGTCAGACTGAAGCATTTATTTATTTTATAAGATATAATAATGAGTTAAAAAGGATTTCTGGCAAGTTTTATATAGTCTTCAGGGTTGTAGAATTGTTCAGTTCTTGCCTCATTGTTATGTTTTTTGGACCAAATCTACATTATCCTCATAGCTTTTTATAAATTTGGATTTTCAATCATAGTGGAAATCTCGCAGTGGCCCTGGTCTCTCTGCACAACAATACGTGCTGTGAGTGATAAAGAGTGCAAGATTCATTGCAAAAAAGCAAGCCTGGGCAAATTTGATATCAAAAACAAAACCAAATTTCTATAGCATGCAAAACATGTGTCATGCATAATCATGAAATATTCCAGGAGACAGTTTTGTAAACTATTTTTTATCATTTTATCATTCACTGTGATATATTTACAAAGTTGTTTAACAAATTTACACTTTTCATACATTTTTACAACATCCATTAGTTTGTCAAGGAACAAACTGAAATATAAAGAGAAAAATGTCATATTTGATTCAATAATTTATCTTATTTTATGAATGTGACGTTTTTCCATGATGAAATTCCACACAATGTGAGGCAGGTCAGATAAGTATACATACATATATGGGAAATAATATGAAACCCATTCATCTGAACGAAAGTTACGTGTTGGTAGAGTGAAAAAGCGAGTTTACAAAAGAGCAGAGTGCAAAAGATAATAATTTCAATATCAACAACTGTATGGCAAGATTCGATATGCACCAAGAATTTTGTTCAGTGGGATGCAAACAAGGTATCCCGTATACATGTTGCCTAAACTTTCTTGCAAATTAACAATTAAATCGCTTGTGGATTATTCCTTGGTGATGCCTAATTGTATGCTCTTGTAGCGTACATAGTCCACCGCCATATTTCACTTTTTCATACTGAATTTCAAAACGATTTGTTCTGTCATTTTCACGTCTGTTCATAACCAAGGGGTTTTCTTGATTGTCTATATATGGTAATGGTTATTTATATTTGAATTTGGACACAGAAGTTTGAACATTAATTAGTTCTATTATCATTAAAAACTAGTCCAGGAAATGAATGCGGATTAATAAGATATTTATTTTACACGTACTTGTATTTGTGTTGACACTCACGCTCTGATGACAACAGTAATTAAGTACACTATGATATCTTTTTTTTTTTATATCAATATGTGGAATTTTATGCCCCTTGGACATTATGGATACATGTTTTTACAAAAGGTGGAAACAGTTACAAATAAAGTTTGTCTGATGAAACAGTAAATCAGTCTTGTTTATGGTCAAAGCAGATGTGTGTTTTCGGTGTTTTCGCAACCTTAGTTTGTATTTGTCCCAACTGTTTTTGCACAACTGAGACATTCGATGTTCAACATTCGCAGCTTTACTATTGTGGCAAGGAGTTATGATAAATCAGAACTGTGAAACAGCTTAATAAGTGCCACACCACATTTTAAACAGGTGAGAAAACTTGCATTTGTTATACCTCATCTATAGACTATACATTTTCAGAAAGTACATGTACATGCTTTTGGCTGTCAACTTTCAACACGAGTCTGAACTAAATTTTTTGGAGAGTGAAGGCCCACAGCACTTTTAGTCAAGTGTGTTTTGTCTCGGTTTTCGTGCGATATGTGAACTATGGTGTTAAAAGGGACCTCGCACATTGGCGGGACCAAAAAAGTTTCACCAGTTCAGGCGCATCAGCTGGTGGAAAGAGAGACTTCACTCTTTCAGACAAAAGAGACTCGACTCAGTGAATTACCAGCCAAACGGTTGATAAAGACACAAGTTATCATGAATGTTTCCCTCCAATATGCTCAATAAAGTTATTTACATGTCACATGCAAAGTCAATATATGGCAAGAGAAAAAGGTGTATGTAGCAAAGCCTCGCATAAGGAATAATATAGACATGTTTCTGTATTATTTCATACACGAGGCTTTGCTTCATACAACTTTTTCTTTTGTCATGTCATATTTTGACTTTGCTTCCAGCTTTGCAGCGACGCCACAGATTTTCAGTGGTGTTTTTTTTTGTTGTTGTTTTATTAATAATATCTTGTCAGTGTCTCAAACGAAATTAAAAAGATCTCTGACTGGTTGAATGGTCGGTAGAGATGTGGACAGTTATAGGATTATGATTGTACAGTAAAACCATTTTTTTATGACAGCAGTGAACCGCGCGATTTTGAACAAGACCTACCGCCGCTCATACAATTCAGATTTGCCTGAAATATTACAGGTGCCTCTTTTTTTTTTTTTTTTTACCTGTGGACGGTTCTGCTTTAGATTTGGAGACTTGAAATGGTGGGGAAGTATTTTTGAGTTTGCTTTGTGTCGCTAATTTTTGCCCCAGGTCCTTTCTTTTTCCATGCACGCGTGAGCCCAAGACAGTATCACTTCCTACGATGTGTTCACTATTTGAAATGTACTGAACAAACTGCCCAGTGCGCATTTTCTTTCCAGTTTGTGACAATTTTCGTCTTGGATGTTGACGGGGTGCTTAGGGCATTCACGCGCACAAGGAGTGCAGTAAAACAAACAAATAAATAAACAACGACAGCAATCAAATAAACCTAAAGGAACGGGCAAAGTGAAGCCGATCCATTCTTATTACCCAAAAACCGAAACTAATCAACAGATTGATCCTGGGCAGCGCCGGGTACTTCAGCTGGTTTATAATACAAAAAGACAACCCATGCCCAAAAACTTGCGTCACACCTGTTTTGGAGATCTCATTTCTGCACCGACTCACCTGAAATTTTCAACAGAGTCTATTTTGCAACCGAAGATTATTCTTTGAAAGTTTGCCAGTCCAACCTATAATTGTTTACGAATTTTTGGAAAAATATTTTTTTCCGATAATTTTCTTTTCCGGTGGTCCATATGTTGTTGTTGTTGTTGCTGTTGTTGTTGTTAAATGAATGAAGAAACTATACAGTAGTAAAAATAATAATGAGGCTGCAGACACTGAGAAATTTATACTGCAACAAAAATGGAAGCGGGCTGACCATAAAATATTATTATGGGAAGAATGGAAGACAGCAGATGGACAAGGCGTTGCACTGAATGGGGGCCTAGAAAAGGAAAGAGAACAAGAGGTCGCCACGGGCTAGTCGATGGAGAGATGGTATTGTGCAGTCAGGTGGATAGGCATGGACAAGACTGACGCAAAACAGAAGAATGGAGATCATTGGGGGAGGGTCGCATCCATGGCCAGATTAAGCCCTCTTGAGGCCCTATGCACTTTTAAGATTTGGTGCCTCCATATACTGTATAATATGTAAAATTACAATTATTTTTGTATATATATTTTGAATTTTCAAAATATATATGCAAAAATAAACCATTCAAAATTTAAAAGAATTAAAAATTTAAAAAGCGAGTCTTGTACGCCAACAAATACGTTTTTTTTTCTTTCATTTATTGTGTTAGCCCCTTTTTGTGGACCCTGGTTCAGTTGCACCGTTTGCAGTTTTGCACCATATGGTCCATGGTAAATCCAGCAGTGAAAACTTTCTGTGGTGGCCCCCCCCCCCCTTTTTTTTTTGCTCAACGGTTAATCCAGCCCTGGCTGCATCCTGCAGTGACTGGACGGATAAGGCTTAACCAGACAAGACAAGTCAAAATAAAAACATACACGTTCGTCTGTAATAAAAAGACAAACGGTGTCACGCATGGATTATTACATTTCTGCATCGAGCCAAGTTCAACTTTATTGTAGGCCTGACTGTCACGAGCAGAGTTAGGGTCTTGGGGATGTTACGACTGCACGAGAGGCAGCCAACTCACACTCGGACACAACCACACAAGAAAAGTACTAAATAACTAGAGCGTATATATGTCAGGCCGGTCAGGCCATAGTTTACATAAATATTAATAACAAAACAAAAGACAATAGAGGTATATATTCAAACCAAAAACTCTAATAACTTAACCAATGATATTCATGTAACTATGGAGGTACTGCAATCAATAGTAAATAGGTATATTATACGAAACTGGATATCAATTTAAAGTGACAGTTGAGTCGCCACTGGCCAGTCGCCAGGCAAACTCTCCATAAATCATATGGGCTTAAATGTTAGGAGAGCCCAGTACGTTCAAAGCCTACAGAAGCACTCTTCGGCTTGTAGGTAATTTAAGCAGTTGCCAAAAGACTATATTTTATGCACAATCACTATTCAATTCATCAACAATGTGCTATATTATTCCAATCATACTATGGCAATAGATCTATCATACAGGACACTCGTGGTCGAGTGCCAGCTGGGGTTTCCTTAGTCTTCCTATGAGGCTGTAGTTCTCTCTCTATCTCCGATCTCTATTATACTTGAATAATTAAGATATATTACCATTGCTCACGCCTACTGAGAGGCGCGAACATCAAAATAGCGCAGCGTGGGCTTTCAAAGGTCAGCCCACTCAGACCTTTCTTTCTAGAGCTCAGTCAGTCCGTTAGCAAGGACTTCTTAGTCTTCAGACCACACAGTTCAGGTACTGGCCAACCGGAGATACTTCACGAAACGATGCTTCTCTCGTCTGTATTCACCAAATCTGAACGTTACACGATGTTATATACTATCTAACCACCCAGCGTGCTAGTCCGCTGGCCCAATTAGTTCAGCTATCTCATAGGTCGAAACCTCCCACCATTTTGATTGTAGTAATACGTCTGCACTATTCTACCAGCCAGTTAACGTGCAAAACTTGTCTAGTCATACTTAACAATGTCAACTGTCCCCACCTTGTTTCACCCCTACTCCATTACTTATTAATCACGAACATTAAAGCCGACAAGCGTGACTCCAGCAGTTTAACTTTACATTTATTTACTCACCAACTATAATTTGGCGAGGACCGTTCAAGGCCACCAGCCAATTTCTCATGGCCCTGGTAAACAACAACAACTCACTCTCTGCGTGAGTTTTAACAATATCCGAATCATGACACATCCCCCACCCCAGTTAAAATTTGCAATTTTAACGATATAAATTATTATCGTAAGGGGAAGGCATGAGTCGAGAAATTGCTCGAAAGGTTAACTTAACTAAGAATACTAGGTAATAACTAAGACTAGTACTAAAGTTGAAAAAAACCTACAGGACGGGTATCATTGATGGACAAAACTTCATGAAAATCTTAAGGCTCCGTCCAAAAGTATATATCTCTCTGAGGATTAAATCTTACCTCTAAATACGTAGATATTAACAATCATAACTCTAAAATTTTAGAGTACAACACTGATCCTGTGCGAATGTGATCAGGAATGCATACATACAATGAATAATACTCCAGAAAAGATAACTATAGTAGCATCGATGGCATTAGTGGATCTGGACTCCTGGTCTGCCATGACTTCTCGTCCTCGACCCTGGGCAACAACGTCTAGTGTGGCCAAAATACGGGTCGACGTCAGTAAAATAGCTGTTGGATCAAAGGAAAGCAAAGGGGTAGGTGAAAAGTGTTCACAATGGGTGAACAATATGTGATACCATCCCTCGGTCTCTGAATGAGGTGCTAATCCCATCCAACGCCAATACATATGACAGACCTAAATAGGAGAACAAAATTTCTGGTGCATCACAACTAGAAATTTCGGCATAGTTAAGCTTAATTAACAGTAACAGAAGCGTCCGTAAGATAATTTAGTCTGATGTTCTCGTTTAAAATTCATGTAGCGCTTCTCTTGATTTAAGAATTACCTAGCGCTTATCGCATTTAACACTAATCTAGATCTCAAATAACATTACAATTAAATCTTTCCAACATCCAATCCGGTATAGATGAGATGCCACGAGGCGATAGCAGTTAATTTAATGCGCCGTTTCCGTACGCAAGCCATGCACACGTCAAGTGTCACAGTCATCTCGGTAATATAGTCATAATCGGTTCAATTCAATATCCATATCGGGTATGTTCTTAGGTAACTCATCCACTGGCCACATGGATAGTCACAATCATAATCGGTATTACGTTAGATGGTCCACGAAACGCGGAAAACCATAGTCATAATCGGTTGTATAAAAAACAACTCCACACTTCTCCAAAACTTCTTAAAACGCGACCACGCAGTGTCCTCTGTTACCACTGCAAAAAACTCTCAAAAACGCGAACACGCAGTGTCCTCTGTTACCACTGCAAAATATCTCAAAACGCGAACACGCAGTGTCCTCTGTTACCACTGCAAAATATCTCTCAAAACACGAATACGCAGTGTACTACGTTAGCACTGCCAAACATCTCTCAAATAATCGAAAAATACCAATATCATCCATCCCACGAGGCAATCTCATTATTGCTCTCCTCGGGTCGACGTCATACGCAGACGACTAAAAAAAAGTATCCTCAATATATATAATTCACATAGCTCTTATATTGATACCACCTCGACACTGATACAGACTCTTCCCCTGAGACAATTTATTGCTCCTTCGGGCGGCGGCATCAGCCGACAATAAAACCAATACTCACTACTCATCACTACACAAAAAGGTCACCTCTCTGAACAGTCTAATACTGTCCTCTCGGGAGCCCGTCAATTTAAAGACGAGATCGGTATAAATTAATAATTAGCAAGAACTGGCAGTGTACTCACTGCACGGATTCCAACAATTCAATAATAGTTGTCACTTAAACAGTGTTGTCACTCTACAGCACAGGAGGGTTAATTCTTAAAAACTTTTCCCTCTCACCAAGCCAAGTTACCTCTAAAAACCGCTCAACGTGTCAAAACACGTGAATGAATGGAAGTATGTAATCAAAAAAAAATATAAAAAAGTGTAACCAAGAAAGATAAATACTATATAACGAATATATAAAAAGGTAATACATTACAAACAAGACGCAAGAGGAACAGAACGAACGATAAATTACAATAAGACGCTAGACTAACAGAAATCACGAACGACAACAGACCTGACTAACCTGAAACTATCTACAAAAAGGTAAGAAAAAGAACAGGAGAGACGTCTTCCTAAAATACGAGGAAGATAGAACGCTAACAATCTATACGAATAACAGGTCCCTACAGAACTATTCAAGGCAAAGCGTATCTCCTATCCGTTTTAAACGCCATCTAGATCTGCTAGTCTGGCAAAAAGAGGTATGCTAAGTCTCGATCCCTTCCAACCTCCCGCCTATCTAATCTAACACAAAAGAAAAAATAATGCCTGTCAAAAGTAGGGGAGCTGGAACGACGAACCCCTCAAACGAAGACAAATACAGATGGTTCACTTAACTGGGCAAAATGGACTGGCTCTTTCCTTTGGTCCACAGCGCTGGTCTTGTCTTTTCCTGATGCTAGCTGTCAATCCCTCGTAGTGGTCCCAGGATCAATGACGAGAGGACATGCCAGACATGTGGGGGAGAAACAAAAACAAAAAAATCAGCAGTATACAAAACTATAAACTACAAAAATTACATAAATAACAGTGGAGTCTTAGAGTGGTAGACCTGCAGCTGTTGACGGGGTCCTCTTCCGATGATAGTAGTGTTCTCTAGATGTCAGAAGGTGACGGGTCCTCTTCAGATGTCAGTGGGGTCCCCTCCAGATGTCAGTGGGGTCCCCTCCAGATGTCACGAGCAGAGTTAGGGTCTTGGGGATGTTACGACTGCACGAGAGGCAGCCAACTCACACTCGGACACAACCACACAAGAAAAGTACTAAATAACTAGAGCGTATATATGTCAGGCCGGTCAGGCCATAGTTTACATAAATATTAATAACAAAACAAAAGACAATAGAGGTATATATTCAAACCAAAAACTCTAATTAATAACTTAACCAATGATATTCATGTAACTATGGAGGTACTGCAATCAATAGTAAATAGGTATATTATACGAAACTGGATATCAATTTAAAGTGACAGTTGAGTCGCCACTGGCCAGTCGCCAGGCAAACTCTCCATAAATCATATGGGCTTAAATGTTAGGAGAGCCCAGTACGTTCAAAGCCTACAGAAGCACTCTTCGGCTTGTAGGTAATTTAAGCAGTTGCCAAAAGACTATATTTTATGCATAATCACTATTCAATTCATCAACAATGTGCTATATTATTCCAATCATACTATGGCAATAGATCTATCATACAGGACACTCGTGGTCGAGTGCCAGCTGGGGTTTCCTTAGTCTTCCTATGAGGCTGTAGTTCTCTCTCTATCTCCGATCTCTATTATACTTGAATAATTAAGATATATTACCATTGCTCACGCCTACTGAGAGGCGCGAACATCAAAATAGCGCAGCGTGGGCTTTCAAAGGTCAGCCCACTCAGACCTTTCTTTCTAGAGCTCAGTCAGTCCGTTAGCAAGGACTTCTTAGTCTTCAGACCACACAGTTCAGGTACTGGCCAACCGGAGATACTTCACGAAACGATGCTTCTCTCGTCTGTATTCACCAAATCTGAACGTTACACGATGTTATATACTATCTAACCACCCAGCGTGCTAGTCCGCTGGCCCAATTAGTTCAGCTATCTCATAGGTCGAAACCTCCCACCATTTTGATTGTAGTAATACGTCTGCACTATTCTACCAGCCAGTTAACGTGCAAAACTTGTCTAGTCATACTTAACAATGTCAACTGTCCCCACCTTGTTTCACCCCTACTCCATTACTTATTAATCACGAACATTAAAGCCGACAAGCGTGACTCCAGCAGTTTAACTTTACATTTATTTACTCACCAACTATAATTTGGCGAGGACCGTTCAAGGCCACCAGCCAATTTCTCATGGCCCTGGTAAACAACAACAACTCACTCTCTGCGTGAGTTTTAACAATATCCGAATCATGACACTGACTGCCGATATACACAGAAGAATCATGCAAACAATCTTTGAAAATTTGCCTACTACACGTACCACTTATACATTTACTTACAATAATATACAATAAATTATAACTTATATTTGCCAGCAACAGCCATCAGTCAGACACCTGAAATGTTCAACAGTTTACATATACATTTAGTCTGAAGATGAATCTTTGAACTTTTTGGTTTAACCCCGGGGGTGGGGGGGGGGGTATATTCTGGGCTAGGCCAGTTTAACCCCGGGTATACGGGGTATATTCTGGGCTAGGCCAGTTTAACCCCGGGTATAATCTGGGCGGCGAGTATATTCTGGCCTGTTACACCGGTACCTCAGCTAGTAGGAAAAAAAGAAGAAAAGGTGGCCATTTATATTATGCCTACAGTCCCGGACAGTGAATGTAATCAGTGTATAGTTATAGCAATAATTAATATGCTCTGTTAAGATAGATCACACAAATGACTACTGTTTGCCTTTGCACGATCATGTTGTTAGGCTCAAACTGAATGCTAAACTAATCATTTTGACGTCGGTATTTGGAATTAACGTTTAGAGACAGACAGACAGACATTAACATTCAGAGACAAACAGACAGACAAGCAGACAGACAGACAGACTGATAGATAGATAGATAGATAGATAGATAGATGGATGGATGGATGGATGGATGGATGGATGGATGGATGGATGGATGGATGGATAGATGGATGGATGGATGGATAGATAGATGGATGGATGGATGGATGGATGGATAGATAGATAGATAGATGGATGGGTGGATGGATAGATAGATGGATGGATAGAATGGATGGGCGGATAGATAGATAGATAGATAGATAGATAGATAGATAGATAGCTAGATAGATAGATAGATAGATAGATAGATAGATAGATAGATAGATAGATAGATAGATTAGATTAGATAGAGGAGTATATTTAATCAGTGCTATTTGAAATGGTTACAATAATTACATACGGACAGATTTAATGAACTACATGTACATAAATTTCTGCTTAGGGATTATTCATACAGAATGTAAGCTTGGAGGAGGGTAGGAGGGATGCTATAGCATCTACAAAAAAACAAAAAGAAAAGGCTGCGAGATATTTATCATTATCATCGATTCATAACTCAAATCTTCGCAGCCTGAACCAATACTGACCAGGAGATAAAATTGAGAACGAGATCTTGCCACAACTACCTGTGACAATTGCTTAATTAATGACGTTATCCAAGAACTGAGTTTATTGCACCCGCAATCTGCTACAGGCCCCTGCTCCCGGTTTTATTGGCAAGGCGTTGATATTAAGTGCTCGGTAAACATCCTGACATCTTCATTGTCTCATTCTTTCAGTTTTTCTCTCTCTCCTAGCCGTCTTCTTATCTTCTTTATCGTTGTTGATGACTCTCTTTCTTTCAAATCTTTTGTGTTATACATCATGTACATGTACTGTTCTTTTTCATCCTTTACATTATTTCCCTTTTCACTCCTCCCTTCCCAATTAATGTAATTTTTTCTTTGTCCTACCCCGTTCTGTGTGAGTGTGTCGTCTATGTTTACAACTCCCCCCCCCCCCACCACCACCTCTCTCTCCCTCCCCCCCCCAACCTCTCTCTCCCTCCCTCTCCCCCCCCCCTCTCGTTCTCGCCTACTCTCTCTCTCTCTCCCTCTCTCTTTCGATCTCTGTCACACACATACACATGTATTTATAGATCATAATATTATAGGCCCTATCCTAGGTGAACGGAATTTAATCCGGTCACCTCGGCCCTATCCCACAAGTTCATGGTGGACGCTGGATAAAGAAGTTGACATCACCACCAACATTTCGCTCTCCCTATCTCTCTCACAGTTTCCAGTCCGGTCATGTCAACTCAGTGTATTTCTCCATCTGTAACCCCCCTCCAACTCCTCCATCAATATGCCGTGAGATAATTTACATTTCTGTATCAGACAGAAGGTTGAAGCTGACACCTGTCGTGTGCCACACAGTTGCCAGTGCCAAGAAAAGATTTGACGCCTTCATTTATTTTCCCACGAGCTCCGTGCACTATTATTCCTTGCCGGGTAACCAGTGAGAACATTGTCTTACTGCCAGGAATAATTCGGGAATGATTGTAGTTCAGAAACATTCATTATACGTTGATTTCATGAGGAAGATGGGGAGCTTTACCGCGTGGCCAAGTGATAATCAAGTTTGGCCTGTGCAACTAGATTGTACTTGGCAATACTACATGTGAATTTCTGGCAAACTTTGGCGCGCTCCAAGTGATACCTCATACTGATACCTTGGGCAATATTTGTGTCAGGAGATGCTGATAATTAATGAGGCTTTTGATAAATGCAATGACCTGTCCGAAGAAAGGTTTTAGATACGAGATCAGCACAAAGTCCATCATTTTCTAGTCTGTTGTGTGTAAAGATCACTCCCTGAGAGCTAGTTTCACGCACTACTGAGGCCAGTTTACTTTTCATTTCCACAGATTTTGGTTTGACATGATCCAACATTATTATGTGTTGTGATTTCGAGTTAGCTTATACATGTTCTGGTGTTTCATGCGAGGTACTTACCCTTATTTTCAGGTAATGCGTCTGTTAGCTTTCAGGAGAAAAGAAAATGGTTTTTACTTTTCATTTCCACAGTTTTTTTGGTCTGACATGATCCAACATTATATGTATTGTGATTTCGCGATAACTTTTACACGCACTTGTGCTTAAAATGAGTGGTGTGCCTCTATTTCCAGGTAAAGCATCTTTGTGTAAGCTTTCAAGAGAAAAGAAAATGGTTTGACTGACTGATGTTCAGTTTTATGCTGTTTGACCACCAGAAAGTGTTTATCGTATTTCTGTTTTATGTTATTTTATTCTTTCATCTACGGACTCTTCTAAAACCATAATTATGCTATAATTGAACATGAAGTGCATGTGAAAGGAATTTTGACTCGTATCATGTTCTTGCTGTGATGATTTGCTGTACATTTCAGTGTAAGATCCAACTGAAGGACACGGTGATTGAAACTTTTTTTTAAAACTTGTGTTACACAGTCTAAAATCTATTCTCCAGTTCTGACGTCACATCAAAAGATGGTGTCGGTATCCAGTTTCACCTACGAGGTGGTTGGTTATCTGATCGTCATACCTACCATCTGCGTATTCGGCATGGTAGGCAACGTCATTTCCTTGATTGTCCTGATTCGTGGACGGATCCAAGGCATTGCTTATTCTTACATGAAAGCCATGGCAGTCCTTGACCTACTTAGCTTGCTTTTCATCCTCCCCATCTTCATTCGCTGCCGGGCTTGCCAGTTTGGCTCTTCCTACTTCGGGCAAATCTTCGAGGCGTACTTGTTCATCTCTGTTGGGGATATTTTCATCAAAGCTAGCGTCTGGACTGTCATTGTCTTCACTGCAGAGCGCTGTATGAGCATTTGTTTCTCTAAGTCTGTTTTGTATTCGCAGAGAACTCACCGAAATTCAGCCCTTGCCAGCGTCGTCATTATTTTTATTGTTGCCACTTTAGAGAACATTCCTACCTTCTGGTATCACCGACTGGAGAATGGTCAGGTCATCCGAACTCAGGTGGCTGAATGTACTACGTTCTTTCTAGTGTACCGCTGGTTCGACGCTATCTTCTCTTACGTGATACCCTCCCTCCTATTGGTCATCTTCAACATTATCCTGGTGCGGTTCCTTATCAAACGCGAGCACAGACAAGTAACCATGCGGCAGCTGGGCAGTTTTGCCAAATCTCGAAGGTTCAAAGAACAAACCCGGGTGTTGTCCACCATCGTTGGCATCCTCGTTATGTTCTTCGTCACCATGATGCCGTGTTTCACCCTTCAGCTCATGGCGCAGTACGCGCATTTCACCTCCGACATCTTCGACACATTCAGAATCACAATCAGTATCTTGGTCGCCACCAACTGCTCGGGAAATTTTATCCTATATTGCGTTCTGAACCGCCGCTTTCGTACGGCATTCAAGAAAACCATGGTCTGTCGCTGTTGTGCTAGTACTGATAGGAGAAACGGCCAAATCCATCCACGTCATCTTCCATCTTTGAGGAATGGCCTACGTTTTGAGTTTGGTGGACTGTCCACTGTAAGTCCTTACCCTACCACTCCAAAGGAAGACGTCAGAACCAGTGCCTTTATAAAAGAGAAATGCAGTATGTCTGAAAACATTTGCAGTATGTTATCGGCTCCAGCGGTTTCTTCAGGCTCCCAAATGCTTCCCGCCCAAAGCTCCGGAAACCACCAACCGCATACCCATGCTTGTAGCCACAACAATTCCTCCGATAAACATTTGTCTCTGAAAAAAATACATGTAGTATCATTTGTGGATGACGCTTTTCAGCATCCAGTTTTCACGATTTCAACCCCAGAACTCACTGTGCCGTCAGACAATACGACGGAATTATCACCCTTTGCTCAATCCTGGCAGGTATCGGAAGTGGGCGGCAAAACGGAAGATCAGACACAGTTGCCAGGAAGTACTCGTTCTGATGATCAGGACAAGGGAACTATTTTTGTGAAAACGGGAGACGAGGATAATACGCCGAGGGCTTTAAGTGTTAGTGCCAAGTCCACACATATTCAACAAACCTTGACCGTAACTGATCTCTAATCTGTTCACTATTTTTGTTTACGACAAGTCTGAAATTCTAGAACATACTGGCTGAGGTCCCAGGCTTTGCCCTGAACAAACTGTTTATTTTCGTGGATCAGCTTCACTTCGCCCGTTATGATAGATTTATTCGGCTTGTTTGCCTTTAGATAAGCTTATTGCATTCCCCGTGGATTAATTCGATGTGTGGGAATTACAGGCTTGTGTGTCACGGATACTTTCTTTTGACGGGACGGGACAAGACAGCATATTTCACGTTGACCAGAACAGGTCGACCGGGCTAAGGGATGAACTTGAGGCCCATGACTCACTGAGTCGAGTCTAATTGTCAAGTCTAATAAAACCTCGAGTTTGTAGACTTTAGAGTTAACGGGACCAATCGGGCTTAAACAAATTAAGGGTTATCAACCAGAATGTGTCATGTCCCCTATAAATATCCAATCATAACCCAATAAAACTATTCATGTGATCGCATTGACCTTATTGCAATTATTTGAATTTTCATTAAAATTACAAATTTTAAACTTGTTTTTCTCCTTTTGACGATCTTTGGACATAAAACATTTTGATTGCCAACTCTCGAAATCTGTTCCGTTGATTCAAAGGAAATTCAAGCCTGAGCCAAAACGAGGGCAAAATGGGCTTGACTCAGTATGCCCCCAGCCTCTAGGGTCCCAGGATGCGTCACGAATGTGAATCTTCAACAGTCCAGGAAATGCAGTCCAAAGGAACATTCACAGACATTATTTTCATTCTTGTCAGCATCTTACTCTTAGGAAGATATCATACTAGGCCCGGAACGGCACAGCCAGCTGCTGGCAGTCAAGAAATGCACACCACAATCTTAACATTAAAAAAATAGTGGCGGGAGTAATTCATTGTGGTGCAGTTTTGGCCCTTTTTTTTTCGCTCGTCGCTACAGCCTAAATGACAGTTTCAGCAATTATAAAGTTAATTTTCCTAAGTATCAACAAATCCAGCCCAATCGCTTTTGTATCGACCAATTGTGTTGATTCAAGTTTCAGGTATTTTAAAGCAATACGTTGTGAAAATGTGAAATGCAGTGATCTTTGTTTTGGCTCCCTGTAGTAAGCCCACCCCAGTGGAGACGGGCAACAACTGTGACGTTCCGGTCTTAGTATGAATACCCCCCCCCCCGTTCCCCCACCTACCTTTGATGGCTGTCTTCACAGTTGTTTCTCGAGGCTACTATCTTCATCATCAACATGTTTTACCCACCTCAAACTATTGGCACTGGAAGTGGGTAAGGAAGCATAATTTTGCAAATGGGAAGACGCTTTGTCATCTCCGTGGACGTTACAGATACTGTCCACATTGACATCATCGCCATAACCACCATCCTCATCAACATATTTATCATCGTTGCATCATTGTCATCATTATCATCATCATCAGTTTTATCACAATTTTATCGTCATGATCATTATTGTGGCATCACCATCATCACTTTCATTATCATCACCGACACCATTTTCATCATCAGCTTCATCATCTTTGTCATCATTGTTGTCATCATCACCATATCTTAATAACCACCATCTCCATCATCACTGTCACCCTCGTGATGATTATCATCATCATCATCATCAATCATCATCATCATTTTCACCGTCTTCATATTGCCAATAAATCTCATGACGGATTAAAAACTGTCTGTCTATTTAGTATTAAGATAATTTGGAATGCATACATAATATTTATTCGGTGGCAGTCCATACTGTAAAAAATAGCTAGTATTTCAAATTAAGATGTCATTCCTTATCAAAATACTAGAATTGACAAGATAAGACAGCTTGTGCTTTTAGCCTGCACAAATTTCGCACCGCCATCTCGCGCCAAACACTCGGAAGTCATGAAAAGAGCCGTCCTTTACAAAGCCAAATTGGGAAAATATTGAATTTTGTTCAATGTTCAGCTATCGCTACAGGCTTTGATTAACGTCACTTATTGTGGAATTATAATCTCAATCGCTGTGGGAAAACTCTGGCCATTTTTTCTTTTTTTTTTTTTTTAGTCGCAGTAGCACCGTCATAATTTTGCATCATAAATTTATCATTATATCAAGCATTCTTTTCATACTATGCGCCATGGGCCCCGCACCTGATCAGCGCGCAAATTGTGTGCGAAGTTGTTTTTTTATAGTGGTTCGAAGAAGACAGTCTCATCCATGGAGCTATTAATAACACTGGAGTCCGTACAGCTGATTTCATGCGTGCGCATTAGAAGGCAATAGTCGCCATCTTGTTTAGGGCAAGCACGGACTGCGCCTCAGCGTTTACATATCCGTTGCACTACAGTTTCTGCTTTCTACCTTCCCTTTCCTTTTCTCTGCTAACTCCTTCTTTCTTTTCCTCTGTTCATGTACCTACTGTTTCTTCTCTACCTTCTTTCTTTCCTGCTTTAAAAGGAGGGAGAACTGTTCTCATTCAATTTAAGTCAATGAATTTACTATAAAACTAGACCTTAATAGTCTATGTATTTGGATTTTACCACAATATTATTCTTTGTTTCTCATTAAATTCAATTGTTTACTATTAGCTGGTGTGCACTGGCTCTTTTCAACTCTTGTTTTGAACACATCATGTAATCATAATAATAAATAATAATGGTGCTAGTGATCCCAGTTGATGCACATACAACACTGATGTCACAATGCAATTACCAGTGACCGCACCTCATGCAGGATGTTAGATGAATGCATGTCAGTGCAGGCAGTGCCATATGTGTATAATCACACTCATAACACCCAGAAAACATTTTTTTAATGAAAATCCACCAGAAGTAGAATGTCCAGAGCACTTCTGTGAGCTTACACCAGACCACTAAATGGAGAAATCTGTAGGGTCACATATTTACCTTTGAACTCAAGATGGAAGTTGTGCGAACACAAAACTTGGGAAAGTTATCCAAGGCAAAATACAAGCTTAAACAGCAGTCATATGCTATGTGATGTTGCGATCTCTTGACAAGAACGTCACAAAACGTGGATTGGTCACAAAAACACTGGTAAATGAAGCTGTATGGAAAAACAAATATTGACCGCATCAATGTGCTGACTGCCATCTAGATTCACTAAGTGAGAGATTGACCTGTAGCCGTAGGAATTTATACATTTTTGTTTGGAAAAGCTCTGGAATGCACAATCAGCTGTGCTCAAACCTCTGAACAACTAGGCTAAGGCTGTCCTGATTTTTAGATATATATAATACTTGACTGAGTGAGTACAACCAGGCTTGTAGGTTAACATGTTCTTCTTCTTGGCTATCCAGATCATTTGCTAATCTCAGCCTATGATTTACATATAGTTATTATTATAATTATGCCTCTCTCTCTCTCTTTCTCTCTCTCTCTCTCTTTCTCTCTGTCCCTCTCACACACACACACACACACACACACCAGCTCCTGGATCTATGGCAAAACCAACTTTCCCTCAGTTCTTTAGCATGTTTTTGTGTGTGTGTGTGTGTTTTTTATAATTGTTATGGGTACACCCTCTCGTTGTTGGTTATCTGAGAAAAACTGACTTGTAAAGTTTCCTCTGTCCACACGCTGATTTTTTTTTTCTTTAACATGACTCATCATGAGCTAAACTAACATGCGGTAAAAAAGAGTACTACATAGTTCCCTTGCCTTTTACTTCCAAGCGATTGACCAATTAATAAAAATACCATAATACAAAAACAGCATAAATCATAAATTTATATTTATAAACACTTTAAAAGTAAATAATACAAGTATATGCTAATCCGTAAATAACATAAATGTTATTATTTCTGTTTGTATCTTTTGATCACCACCGGGAAAAGGGAAAAAAACAGCACTGACTAGGCCCTATCTATTACATACAATAGTGTACTGGGCGGGCTTTGCGCTGCCGTACTTTGCCCTACTTTTTCCGCCATCTTGGGGTTTCAATAGTGCGCGGCTCGCAGGGCAAGCGAAGAGGGCTGTGCGCACTCCAGTGTTATTAGTACCTCCATGGTCTCATCTTATCGTTTCTAGCATCTTTGGTATAATGGAGCCAGAGGGTGCACATGTAAGTATCTAAAAACTTCACTACTACGGGATCAATAATTATGAAACTGTGTGTGGACCACTGCTTCACATTTTGATGATAAATTACCTGGACACATTCTTTTCGGACAAAAACCAGTCTTTAATATTATTTGTTTACGGTTTTTTTTTTGGTGTAAGCGTGTGTTGCTGTTGTTGTTGTTTTGTTGTTCTTGTTTTTTTTTTAGCCGCAAGAACAGAGACGCATTTTTGTCAAGTAGAATAGAATTTCGTTTCTGACCTATCTTTAAGCATCGGTGATAGAAATCAACGTTGTCACATCCGTGCATTTTTACGTGAAATTGTTGTGTAAAAATAAGTTCTGTTAGCCACTACATCGAACCCAAATGCCGTTTCTAATGTAGCCTAGATTTAGATACTGGTATTATTGTCGGGCTTGCTAAAAAGTATTTGCAAGATTTATCTTGCCGTGTCGCTAGTAATAATAACAATAATAATAATAACGATCTTATTTAAAACATAGTGGCGGCAGTGTTTTGTTGTAGTGCAACCCCCCCCCCCCTCTCCCGTGCCACAGCCCAAACAACAAGTCTCAAAATTATCTAAACAATTTTCTCAAGTGTCAACCAAATTGACCCAATCGCTTTTGTATCGACCGATTGTGTTTATTCAAATCTCTGGTATTTCTTCTTTTTTTTTTTTTTTGTTTGCGGTGTTGAAGTATAAAATACAACGATCTTTCCTTGTGCCCCCTTCACAGACTAATAAAATACCCAAACTGGATGATCCCATTGTGTGACGTCACAAAACAGCGAAAGGTCATGAAACATCCGCCACATTAGGTTTACGGTAACGACCGACGCTTCAGCATAGCTACAATTTTGAATGACACCATTTTGACGCGCCTACTGAACGCGGAAGTTTGGTTCCACACCAAGAAATTAATACTTGTACAACCAATCTTGACAAATAAAAAGAAATTTCTACTGCGGCGGCCATGTTGGTTATACGGCCGCCGCTTGGGAAATTCCGTAAAAAACGACACAGCCCGAAGCTCGTGTTTCTAGTCTGGTTAATTTATTAGTCTGTGGCCCCCTTTGATAAGCTGAGCGCATGGGAGATTACATTTAACATGTGTTCACTTTGGTACAGTTTTAATTTGAGGGCATAGTTCCCCGGTGCGCACGAGACGTGTAGCAAGACTGAATAATATTATGGGAAACTGTCGAGGTCGGAGAGTGATTGAGAGAAGGGGGGAAGGAGAGCGAGCGACAGAAGGGTAGGAGGAGCATTGATTTATGCCGGGCAATCCCGGGTACCTCATCTATTTATATAAAGAAACAAATAAAACTAGTGGCGGGAGTAATAATTATTCACCGTGGTGCAGTTTTCATTCCCTATTTTGCCCCGCACAACAGCGTAAATAACACTTTCAAAAAAATTATAAAACTAATTTTCTCAAGTAGGCTTATCACTTAATCTGACCCAATATGCTTTTATATCTATCCACTGCCTGTTTTCAAATTTCAGACAGTCTCTTTAAAAAACTGTAATACGCATTTATCTTCTTTTTTTTTTTCTGCTTCCTTTGATCAGCCTACCACACGGGAGACTAGACATTTTATTTTGTATTTGGCACGCGTTCAGTTTGGTGCATAATGCCCTGACGCGCAAGAGGGCCAAGGAAAACTGTAAATTATTGGAGAGAGAGAGAGAATAGTGAGAGCACTGGTTTATTCAGGGCGATGACAGGTACCTCGTCTAGTAAATAAAATAAAATCTCTCTCACTCACAAACACACACTCTTTCTCCCTCTCATTCTCTCTCTCTCTCTCTCTCTCTCTCCCTCTTTCTCACTCTCTCTCTCTCTTGCACGCATTCTCTCTTTCCTCTCTCATACACTCTTTTTCTCTCTCTCTTTCTCTCTCTCTCTGTCTCTCTCTCGCTCTCTCTCTCTCTTTTAACTCTCTCCTGATTTTGGCAACATTTGAAGCCGAGACCTTTGAGTAGCCCAAGTTTATTCAACTCCTTAGCCTTTGTTTGACAGGTTGTGGTCTGCTTATCCCTGTCTTCTCCCCACCCACCCAATTCCAAACATCTCCAGTCTAGCATGTCTACACGATCCCTGTCAGGAACCAATCGATATACATGCAGTACATGGGCTCGTAAAAGGTGAGGGACTCAAGGGCGCCGGGGGGGGGGGGTGACCACTGACCACAATGCATTAGGAAACGCGTATATGTTGGGGGGGGGGGGGTCTGGAGAACTAAGTTACCTTATTATTAAATTAAGATGTTTGTAAAGTTTAGTTTCATTTACTTTTCTTTTTTCAACAAAAAAGGTGTACAATTACAATATTGTATCATCATCATCAGTTGCCCTGCCTGGAACAGATATTGGCGATCATGGCTCTCCACTCTGATCTGTCCTTAGCCACCTCAAGAAGGAGTTGTTATTGTTGTGGCGTTTATTTGTTGTCCATGAATTAAGACTTTCATTGAAAATGTTTCTCTGTCTACCCCTGCTTTTCCTACCTTCTATCTTCCCTGTGACTGCTAGATGTTCGAGGCTCCTGAGGCGACAGGTGTGTCCTGGAAATTTCAGTTGCCTCTATCTTATTGATTTAATTAATGATCTTTTCAGATTAGAGTCTCTCAAGACTGACTCATTTGATTTTTTCTCCACTCAATTTATTCTCAATACGGAACGAGATTGAATGGCACAGTTACTTTATTTAGATTTATGCCATGGGACATTCGAACTGTTCATCTCGGCGGTTAAGCACAGTTATGGACTTTGTACACACTTTTCATGTGCATTTGATCTTTGTGCCTCGAATCGCCCTTACAAAGTCCATAACAACTATGCTTAACCACCGCGTTGAACAGTTCGAATGTCCCCTGACGTCATCGGTAAATTTAAATATAGTAACTGTGTCATTAAATCCCGTTCTCTATATTCTTCTAATAAACCACATCTCTGCTGCATCTAGTTTCCTCTCTTATGATATTATATAAAAATCGTGTTCAGGCTGTGTATCTAACAGAACAGTGAAAAAATACATGCTAAATGTCATTAAAGTTTTAAATCATTAAGAACTTATCATGGATACACATTCACCATTTATACTGGTCGTACACTTGAGCAAATAGGCGGGTTGGGGTGGAGCCAAGGCGAAAGGAGAGGAAGGGGGGGGGGGTAAAAACTGCCCAAATCGAGGTATATATTAATTTCGTCGGTGTGGAACAATACTCCTGTAACCCACAAAATATGTTGATGTGGGTTACAGGAGTGTTGAGTCTCACCGACGATTTATTGCGGGCCCCTCAGAACACGAGCATTGACAAGTTAGTCGTGGAGTAACAGAGGGGAAGATGGAGAGACAGAACAGACACGCAAAGCTGGAAGATACGAGCTGTCTCCTTAAAATGACAAGGTTCTATCTCAACTTTTTGGCTGGACTCAGTTACACACTCCACACTACTTCTACAGGTTTTCTCCATTGAGTGTTAGAGTATCTGGCTTATTCAGTTTGTAATTTGTAATTATTACTAAAAAAAAAAAGAAAGAAAGTCGTATCCCTAGAAGCTTTGAGCTCATGAAAACGTCAATCATCAATTTCTCAAAAGTTGAAGGAAGGGAGTTAGAACCTTGTCGATGTCATTCTAAGGAAACGAAGCGTCGACCAGCCAACACACGCAACATCGTGGACAAGTCGCTAGTTACACACCGACAAAGCCATCAGTAAACATACACGACGGCCAATCGACAGGGCAGACACACCGCGTGAGTGTATCAAGTTGGGGCGTCCTGAACTCGCTAAAAGCGGGCACAGTTTTTAGCCGTTTTCTGTTGAAAGAAACAAAGTTGATGTCCATTGCGAGATCAGGGGTCTCTTCCCACTCATTCTTATTTCTAGCTTGTTCTCTTCTGTTATTTACCTGTTGTCATACCTACAGTAGTCCACTGATAAAATCAGTCGGTCAGGTGGGCTTTGAGTTGAACTGCAAGTCGGAGCGATAACGGCCACTTTCGCCTTTCACGGCTTCTTTTTTTTTTAAACTTTGGGCTAACTTTCAGCCCTCAGATTCCGATAAATAAGTTAAAAAAAAAAAAAAAGTTGATTACTGGAGTTGCTCAGATTCTCCTGGTGTTCAAGATGAAATAAGATGAGATAAAACAAAAAATTTTCTTATTAGCCCTTGGGGGGAAATGCATTTTCGAAGAGCGTTTCAGAGCATAATGTATTGATAACGTAAATATCAACGTTTTAGAGTATTAGTACATGAACATGTCTTGAGTGGGGTATCGTACTAGGCCCGGAATGGCACAGCTAGCTGCGGGGGAGACAAGAAGTGCACACCATAATTTCCTATATTTTCTTAGAAATTCTGGGAAGACCCTATCATACTAAACCCGATCAATCAGACACAGTCCGGTTCTGCCATTCTTTCTTGAGTGTACTTTTGCTGGCAGCAACACTGGCTGCGACATTCCAGGTTTAGTATCATATTCTCCCCCACCCCCTTTACTCAATAACAGACATATTTATCATCATCATCATATAATAATGGAGCTTGGGCCCAACTTTGTTCCCGCAAAGGCTTTTTTACTACGCAACGTAGAGAAATGAAACTTGGCACATGTATGTAAAATTTATTAAGCCTGTACGTGTCGAGCTCATTTTTTCCCGAAACTCTTTACTTTTCCCAGAAATTCAGTTATAATTATCAGTTATCAATTCATGATTGCGAATACGACGTGATAATGTACTTCCGTCAAATTCGTCATTTCCGCCTCTCACCGGAAATGTAAACTAGAGTTCACGATCCAGCCACGCCAAGAAAACTTTGATACCGAGTATATTGTTATACAGATGAGATGAGTGCCATTCATTCATACCAAGAAAACTGTGTAGAAATATTTAGAGTGTTCTTCAAGCTCGGAAGGAAATGTTTTTATTATAGACTAGATCTCGGAGTGTCAGTCATGCCAAGAAAACTTTGTCGAAAGGCTAGATCTAGGCCTCTCACGCCTCGAGGGTCGAACTAGAGCTAATGCTCAAAGTAGTCAAAGAAAGGAAAATGTAGATCTAATAATAATATTTAAAAAAACCACGTGAGTTTTAATAAGACCTACTGCCGCTCACACAGCTCGGGTTTGCGTGACATTTTACATGTGCCCTCCCTTCGACCCCAAAAAGGTTCTTTTTCAGATTTGGAGTCTTGAAAAGGTGAGGAAGTATTTTTTTTAGTTTGGGGTTGCTTTATGCCGCTAATTGACTACCTCCGATTCTTCATTTTTACGAACACATGGACCCATGAAAAATTCTCGGTGCGCACTACTGTGCACTGCATACTACTGTGATACTATCCTATCTATCTATTGATCGCCGATTTTATGTGGATGACCCAAAGTGTCTCGACATCAATGTCTTTGTGCTGATTCCTTTCGGTCTGGACTGGTGAGCTCTGTTTTTTACCATTCGAAGAATGGGACAGTTACTAGTACTAATAATGAAGATCAATGGTATAGCGCCTCATCCAAATAATTTGCTCTGGGCGCTTTATAGAAAGTCTTGTTCTCTCCATCTGCAACTCACTCTGTCTCTGTCTCTCTCTCTCTCTCTCGCTTTGTCTGTCTGTCTGTCTGTCTGTCTGTCTGTCTGTCTGTCTCTCTCAAACTCTCTCTCTCTCTCTCTTTCTCTCTCTCTCTCACTCACAATCTATGGCACACACTCTGATGCTACACACATACGCGCGCGCACACACCATGGGCACATAGGGATAAATAAGGCAGAAATTAAAGAATAAAACCAGCAAACATAAAATGCATGGAGAAAACACAGTGTGTAAATGCTCTGCCTCCTAACCTCACAACACATGAAGTAACATGGCAATTAACCTTGATGACATCAGTGGCTGATCTACTATGAAAGTAATGAAGCTTAAGCTTCAGGGCCGCTAATCCCGGTGGGGCCCTTGTGAAACTTTTTTTTAATAAGGGAATTTTGGACGTTGTCTTTTTGTCGCCGGTTGCGAGGGGGCGCCATAACAGTTCAAGTTTCAGGGTCCCCAAAAATGTGGCGGGCCGTCATTTCATCAGAAATACCATCAGAATGGGAGAAACTCGTACATTATTGTGCATCAGAAATACCATCAGCTGGCGGGAAAAGTTCGTACCATTTTGGCCATCTGTCAACACTTCAGTAGAATATCGCACAACTGCCACTGAGCAATGACACATCAAAGCGGACAGAAACAGACAAAGAAAATCATATTTACAATCTGCAATTCGCTTCAACTACGCATTATGACTAGACCTATGCCATATGTTACATTATTATACATGTATTATATAATATACGTGTATAGCTTACTTTTATGGAACTCGAGGGTGAACTTGTAATCACCTAAATTTCCCGACTACGGGAGAGGCGATAAATTACGTGGCCTCATTCATTTGTGACAAAATTCAGTCTTTGAAATTATTTATTTACCCCCCCCCCTCTCTCTCTCTCTCTCTCTCTCTCTCTCTCTCTCTCTCTCTCTCGCTCTCTCTCTCTCTCTCGCTCTCTCTCTCTCTCTCTCTCTCTCTCTCTCTCTCTCTCTCTCTCTCTCTCTCTCTCTCTCATATAATAAAAGTAATAAACTACAGTCTTGCTTCAGAACTCATGAGCACCAGAACACTACGCACCGAACTGAACGCTTGATACGGTTACTTTTTATGACATGCACGGTACTATATATTACGAAACAAACATGCAAAAATACAGATGTTACATAGCAATAAACATTGTTATTTTTTTAAAATACATGCTTGAAGTAAACAACTTTTAATTATAGCCATCATCTTCTTTATCCCAATTGCCATCTTCCTGCCAAATTTAAGGCCTGAAGAGTGTATAGTTTGGTGAGTGACTCATGCCAAAGGTTGCAAGTTACTGAAATATATAATAGATGTTTGTTTTGTTTTGTTTTGTTTTTGTAGCCTCAAAAAAAGAGACGCATTTTGGTAGAGTAAAATTGAAAACTGTGATCGGAAATTTCGTCCTTTGCCGCTGTTTTCACACCGCTGGTCAAAAATCAAATTTATCACATCTGTGTATTCAGTAAGCTCAATTACTCCTTGTATCAAATCCAGATGACCTTATTGATGAGACCAAGCTCCAGGTATGCGGTCGGGCATGGTACAGATAACCTGCAAGATTTATCTTCCTTGGGTGAGATAGTACTGTCTAAAAATAAAAGGAACACCCTTTGTTACCAAAAGGCAAGAAAATTACAGAGCAGATATTTCTGAAATTTTATTTGGCATGAGCAAGTGAGAACCAACTAACTAGATTATGCAAGAGCCTACATCAAAGATACTAGATCTTATATACAATACGATGAGAAAGCTTGCGTGTTTGGCGTGCACAGATTTCGCACAGCCAGTTAGCGGCAAATTCGTGGAAGCCATGAACAATGCCACATTTTACAAAGCCAATGCAGAGAAAAGTGAACATTTTTTTTGCTGTTCAGCTATCGCTTTACTGAAGTCACTTATTTCGTAATTATAACTTCAATTGCTGTGGTATTGTAACAACCCGCATCATTAATTTCTCTTTATAGCAAGCATTTTTTTTTTCATGCAATGCGCTCAAGCTTTATGCACGATTTTCTTTGAATCTCGAAGGCTGGAGTGTCTCATCTTATTGTACCTCGGTATCTTTACGTACATTCAGGCGCGACCAAAGAATAATTCGCAAAATGCGCAAATAATTGAACTCTTAGCTCGCGTGAGAGTTTAGGCGACACGTTACGAACCTGTGCGTTCACTGGAAAAAAATTTTCTGTGGGCACAGAATCTTGACATGTAGATGTTAATGTGTCATCTCATTCTGCTCCGTGTTGTAAACTCCATTAAACCTTTTTCATATGAATGGGTTTTTGTAGCAGTTATTATCTCATTCTCCAGTTGCCCAGCTCATCAAGGGAAATGAAACAGCAGACAACCTGGCCAAAGAAACATTGAAACGTCCTCCTGAACACTTGAAAAAATCACACAACGTTTTTAAACCAGCTATTAATAAATTTATGAAATGGACATGGCAGGAAAGGTGGGATGAACGAACAACAAATAAAATACATTTGATCTAAGATCAACCTGGATATACCGAAATCGGAGAAATGAAATTGACCTTAGGAGACTCCACCTGGGTCATACCCACCTCACACACCGTTTTTTACTCAGGGAGGAAGATCCCGCTGACTGTGTGGCATGCAACTGCCAACTACATCTATCAAAAAAACATATTTTGACTGAATGTGCAGATTTCATGCATATCCGAAGAAGGCACTATGCCTGCAGATCCACGAAAGAATTATTTTCTGCCGTGGACTCATAGCGTGTACTGTCCTCTCTGACAGAGGCTGTGATCTACAGCGTGATTTAAAAACATTTACAGACATTTGAAGAGTCCATTGGAAAAATGGGTTAAGTCACAATGTAGAAATTCTGGGCTATTGGCCCCAGGCCGAAGCAAATATTCCATTGCACAATCTACATCAGTATTTTTGTCAGAAATGGGCTCAGTCCATTAAAATTGTCATCTAAAAATAACATGGTCTATGAAAGAAAGAACTCAGTCAAAGTTAAAACGCAATTGTCCCTGAACATGAAATCTGTGATTTTGTTAGTTTTTCCAGTGGACCCTTCATTTACAAAGCTCTTTTCAGATCTGTACAAGGCAACTTTTGCGATTTCTACCAGTGTAATAAAATTTATAGGGAACTATTTAATTCTATTTGTGAAATTTAAATTGATGAATACCAAGCATAAATAAAATACCAAATTAGACCGTTAAAGGAGCAGAGTAGCCGTTATCGTGCCGACGCGCCGTAAAACCCAAACTCAACGAGACGGAGGCAACACAGAGAAACCGGTGTATACCTTCAGTAGTGTGGGTTGTGTGTTTGACCATTTTTGACCACTTCGTCATCAATCCTTCAAACATTTTTGTTGTACAAACGCAATGGCCGACGATGTGCTAACAAAAAACAAGGACAGCTCAAACAACTGGACTTGCCGGAGACGCAGGGCCAGCTGTGACGGCGCTCCTTCCATTACTCAGCAAGACATCATGATACAACCCTCAGCATCGCTGCATTTGGAGTGGGGGGGGGGGTATAATAAAATACGTACGATAAGATTGGAGGGGGGAGGGGAGTCCCCCTGTACAAGAAAAGAGTACATAGGGGTCGGAAAGAGGAGAGTGATTCTGAGGGGGGGGGGGGGGGAAGTACGCACATAATAATGAATTTATGCGTTTTATATCTGTGTTGTTTTTGTTAAACAAAGGACGAGTAAGTTGTGGGATGATTATAAAAATGGCAGTCAAATAGTTCATGCAAAATTAAAATCTAGTTACAACCAAAGCCTTTGTCATGTACATTAAAATTTTTAATAGCCGTGCGCTCGTCAAAGGGGGTATAGGAGGAGGAGGGGGGGGGGGGAGGCAGGTTGACCTCAACCTATAAAAACCGTATTACTTGGGGGAAAGGGAGGGGGTGGGCTCAAGTCGAAATATGGCTAAAAGAAACGGTTGTATGTAACAAAGCCTCGCGTAAGCAGTAACATAGAAACGGACACAATAAGAAGCAAAGGAATAGGAAAGACAAAATTAATGTGTACCCGCCTGACAAAATGAGGCACATTTCGGCACTACCCGATTCGAGAAAATCCTTAAAAGGCATCATAGCTTCAATTTTATCGCTTTTTGTGTTTTCAGTATTTTTGAAAAGTTTACCTCTTTACCATTTCCTTTTCCAATGAAAATCCTGTATGAGAAGGGCAAAAGACTCAAAACTGGCTTTGAATCGAGCCATCATCAATAATTTTGATTAAAAGCTGAAACTTTAAAAGCGTTAAAACTGTGGTTGTGTCACTTCCTATCCTTGAGAGGCCATATCTTCCCTTCTAATTAAATTACAGCAATTTTTTTTTTTACCAAATGAAAGAGCTCCGAATAACCTATATTTAGTGATATCAATATCTCCATACCACCAAAATGCACGAAGTGCCTCATTTTGTGGGCGGCTGCACAAATCAAGCTTTCGGGTGATTGATTTTCTTCTTCCCTGTGCTGTACTACGTCTTACATGAAGCTTTGCAACAAACATCTGAAGTTTTTTCTCTTTGCCGTATTTTGACTTTGCTACAAACTTTGCTGCAATCCGCGCAACCCCACAGATTTTCTGGTTGTTGTTTTTTTTTTCTGTTCTGGGGAAAGAGCGAGGGGGCGGTGGGGGGAGAGGGGGGGGGGGTTAATAGCCCCAAAAACCAAGCCTACGTGTTTTAGGGATGGCCCCTTGTTGTGCCTGTGATGTCAAACAACAGCGTCCACAGTTCACACAGGTTTCTCCCGTTTGCACTTTTGGCCGTCTGTGCCCAAACTCACGAGCAAACACCGGTCTTGTTGATTGTTACCTTGTACACAGTTCACGCAGCCATCACTAGCCGAGCGACACTCGAGGGAAACAATAGCAAGTAAAGACCAAATCTTGAGGACAAGAATTCCAGAGACTGGCCTGAAACGGATATTCTGGTCTAAAAGGCAAGTAGGATCTTTTTCATTATTTCTGTTAATTATTCCATAAAATTTCCTGCAACTTCTGCCAATAACATCGAAGGGTATATGTCATATTGTTGTATGAGACATTTTGCAGATTTAGAGGTTTAGTTATAAAAGTGGTTCTCTCACTCTTAATTTCATTACGTGTAATGGAGTTCCCTGAATCAACCAGCGATACAGATTTGTTTCAGTCAAGCTAATAAGCGAGATGTCGTTTAATTCCAGAGTCCGAAAAGGGATGCGGTGGTCCAGAGGCAAGGTGCTCACCTCTTATGCCGAAGGAACCGGGTTCGGATCCCGGTCGGTGCAAGCATGTTGGAATTTTGGGATTTTTCTCGTATTTTCCTGTCCTTGATCCTATGGTAGGTAGGATCGAGCACCTAGTCTTCTCGGATAAGGATGAAAATCTCGAAGGGCCCGTGTGTACGTTGCCCACGTTAAAGATACATTGGCAGCTGGAAATCGAAAAGAGCAGGCCGAACAGTTCTCTGCCCGGGCAAAATACCAAAAGAAAACGAATCCCTACCACAACAAGAAAATAAAAAGAAGAAAACGGAGGTGTAAATGCCAAGGGCAGCGAAACCTCCTAAAGTCAAGACCTCAACACAAATTCCTTAGTCCAAAATACCGAGGCGAAGCAGACTTGACTCTGTGCGCATAGTGCTAACGATAGAGACTATTTGGACCACTTGGCCAAAATACTCAGAGAAAGATCTTTGTTACCAACGAGTGGCAAGTTCCTGAAGAAATTACTTCGGCCATGTCTCCAACAAAAAGGTTGATATGGCCAATAAGCTAAACCTAACCCTAACACGTTCTAAAAAAAATCATAGTGCAAACACAGCCCAATCTGGTCACATAGCGGAAAAAATCATTCCGATTTCTTTTTTCATCCAGTTCAGAACAGCCTCGATATTTTCAGTGCCTAACGTCCATTTTAAATGCGAGGCAAGAAAATGTTCATGCTGTGTGGGACAAAATGCAATTTTTAAATGGCTATTAGTAACTTGTGATAGAGAAACACTGTGGAGAATATTGAGACATTATGGAATCCCAGAGAAGATGGTGAATCTTATCAAGAGCATGTACGAGGGGACAAGTTGCAGAGTCGTACATGATGGTGAGCTTACTGACAGCTTTGATATCAAGACTGGTGTTAGGCAGGGTTGTTTGCTGTCCCCATTTCTGTTTATCCTGGTGATTGATTGGCTTATGAAAGAAACCACCAGTGGAGGAAGAAATGGCATACAATGGACCCCATGGACACAGCTGGACGATCTAAATTTTGCAGATGACTTGGCACTATTGTCGCACACACACGACCAGATGCAAGCAAAGACTACAGCTCTAAACAAAATTTCAGAATCTATTGGATTGAGGATACATCCCGCGAAGTCGAAGGTCCTAAAAATTGTTGCACCCCTAAGCGAACAAGTCACAGTAGGAGATCAACCACTGGAAGATGTAGAGTCCTTCTGCTATCTTGGTAGTATCATCGACAATAAGGGAGGAACAGAGGCAGAAGTCAAAGCACGAATTGGAAAGGCACAGGCAGCTTTCACATCCTTAAGCAAGATTTGGAGAACCAAGGATATATCTCTAAAAACAAAGCTGAGGATATTCAACTCGAACGTGAAGTCAGTCCTGTTGTATGGATGTGAGACTTGGAATGCGTCCCAGGCCTGCATAAAGAGAATCCAAGTTTTCATCAACAGATGTTTGAGGAAGCTACTTAAGATCAGATGGACAGACAAGGTCAGCAATGAAATTGTATGGAAAAGAACAAGACAGAACCCAGTCAGAGAGGAAATTGGTAGGAGGCGATGGAGATGGATCGGCCACACTCTCAGGAGACCAGGAAACAGCATCACGAAGAAGGTATTGGACTGGAATCCCCAGGGCAAGAGATCAAGAGGAAGGCCGCGCGGAACGTGGAGAAGAGCCAGAGAAAATGATGTGCAACGAAGCGGAAAGACTTGGAATAATGTAAAGAGGCTGGCCCATGATAGAGAGGGATGGAAGGTGTTTGTTGGTGGCCTATACCCTGATCCAGGGTGAGAAAGGCAATGATGATGATGATGATTAGTAACTTGTACGTTTCTACCCCAAGCGTTTTGCGCTAGTGGGCGCTTACTTATACGTACCGATCCCTAATCCCGTCTTTATCCTCAAGCCTAAATCTTATCGAATCCCCAACCCTGTACCCCTTCTCTTTCAAACAAACAAGAGGAAAAACGAAAAGAAAATCTGAATGAATAATTACATCACAATTAATTAAGGCTGTTGTGAGGACCATTTCGGGAGGAGTTCTCTAGCTTTGGAGTCACAATAGGCTTTAAAATACGTACCCCTAGCGCAAAAAAAACTTGGGGGGTGGGGGGTGGGCGTACGTGCTTGTAACAACATTGGTTTTAAATATTTTGGTGTGTGGCTGTCTGAGTGTACAATAATACTCGCAAAAGCGACACTGTCCTTGGCTCCTATCACCATTTTACATCTCACACAACGGCTGTTCATACGGGACCCGCAGCCTTATTACAAAGCCGAATAGAGGAAAAAAGCGAATTGTGTTCAGCTATTCTAACTATGTGAAAAACGACGGTTCCAAAGATCACATTCTCACGTAACCTAAGGCTGCAAACGCAGTGGCTTCACATCTCCACCGTTTTCCAAAAAATTGAGTTGGTTGTGCAATCGGAGTGCCTCCAATTCACTTTCCATTCGAGATCCGCGTGTAACATATTTCAAAATGGAGGCACGTCGTCGCTAGTGGCGGGGATACTCACAAGATAACCTTTTTTTTTCAGGGCTACAAGCGACAACACAATAACTTTGTAGCAAGATTTTTTTTTTTGTTCAAAATTAAGCCCAGAATTGGAAAAGCCTACTCACCCGGAAGTAATTTGGGTCGGTGTATTCAAATAATTATGAAGTCAAAAATATTTGATGCAAAATTTTGTACAAAAAGTTTGGGATTGCGACCTTCCACTAGCTCTGTGCTGTATTCTTAGATCTTACGACACCGCATGGATTCGGTGAGTGAAAAACGGGAGCGAGTTTAGTGCAGCACTAAACTCTAAATCGACAGGAATTGGCCGTGAAAGTGAGTGGAAAGTGAATGGATGCCGCTCCGATGCCGACTAGCGATAATATAGAGATCCGGACATTTCTACAAGTTGAAAGTGGATTACAATGTGAAAACGCTGGAGACGTGAAGCCACTGCGTTTGCAGCCTAAAACAATAACATTCTATTTTCACGACTGATCTTTTTCTTCTCACAGAAAGACAATCTTCCGGCATAATCGGCAGATGGATACAGCTGGACTGGGAGAATCGACCCCAATAACGGCGAAAGGAAAACCAATTGAACAGAGTGTCAATGCATGACGGTTCAAGAAGCCATACATTTAGTAGTTTTAGAAAACAATGTTAAAGAAGAATTGACTTATCTGTCCTGTTTTTGTAAAGCATGTTTCTTTGTGCTTATGTAATCCTTCATCATCATCATGCAACACCTTAGTCTCTTTGGGACAGTGGTTTTCACATCTGTTTTACCTCTGGGCGAAGCTCACAGTCTCTCGCTACAGTGGTGGTGCTTGAAAAAAAGCTGGATTTAGCCACTGTATGAGGCACCATCGGCTGAGCTGTCCAGTCTTCAAGTTGGTGAGCGAAGCTATCGTATAGTGGGCCTACAGATGCTTGACAAACTGTATGGGACACCAACGGTTGGACTCTCTAGAAGTCATTCACACTCGGGCTATGGTACAGGTGCTTGAGGAAAAACAATATTTTATCCCTTTGCCCTGTATAGGTGGACTATCTAGAAGTTAGTGGGCGAAGTCATTCACACTCGGGCTACGGTATAGGAAGTAGAGAAAAAAAAAAAGACTCAACCTCTGGGCCCTGTATGGGCCACTATCGGTGGACTGTCTAGAAGTTAGTGGCGAAGTTATCCTCTCTCCGGATATGGTCCAGATGCCTGGAAAACTGAATTTAGCAACCATCAGCTGTATCATCTAGATATTATTAGTGGGTGAAGTTATCCTCTCCCTGGGTATAAAACAGGTACTTGAAAAAGCTGGATTTAGCCACTCCATGAAACACCGGCTGAACTAACTATCTGATCTTGGAGACAGTAGGCGAAGTTATCCTCTCTTCGGCGCAGTGCAGGTATCCGAAAAACTGGATTTGGCCTTTCCATGGGACAACAAAGGCTTAATTATCTAAAAGTTAGCGGGCGAAGCTACCCTCTCTCCAGCTACGACACAGGTGCTCGAAAAAGCCGTTTTTAGCCCCCGCATAGGATACCTACATCTGAACTATCAAGAAGTTAAAGGGCGAAGCTATCCTCTCTCTGCTGCGACCCAGGTTTGTTAAAAAGCCGTATTTAGCCACTGCATAGGACACCTACATCTGCATTATCTACGAGTTGGTGGAGGAAGCTATCCTCTCTCCAGCTACAACACAGGTGCTTGGAAAAGCTGTATTTAGCCCCTACATGAGACACTTACATCTGAACTATCAAAAAGTTAGCGACGAAGCTATCCTCTCTCCGGCTACTGTACAGGTGCTTAAAAAATCTGCACGGGATACTTACATCGGGATTATCTGAACGTTAGTGGACGAAGTTACCCTCTCTCCGGCCACAACACATTTGTTTGACAAAGCTGTATTTAGCCTTTGCATGTGACACCTACGGGTGGACGTCAGCATGAGAGTGATCAGCAAGAGGATCCGGCAGTTTTCAGTGGGAGCTTTCATTTTATTTGCAGTTTTGCTGACTACTTACCATAGGACTTTGACCGGTCGCCTCTCCAATCTCCGATACTTGTCTCAGATATATGGTAAAGTCGGTGTCGTGACATAAGGGTCATTCTCAGAGTACTCACCGTCACTGCTCTACGCCTAATGGCATAAGTCATTTTCGACAATTTTGAGATATTAAGAAAAAAACTGTTTCTTTTCCTGTCATTGTGGTGACTTATGCCATTATGATTCTATTGGATTATTACATATTCCCACTGGTGCATTTCTTTTTCTATAAAATTATCTGATAACCCTTTGCTCAGGATTGCAATATACTATAAGTTGCCTTTTTGCGTAAGTCTGACATAAAATGCCATTATCGTAGAGCAGTGACGATACGTTCCATTTCCGGCAATCGTTTACCCACCCACTCCAAATCCCCAGTGTACGCTTTGCATACGCTTGGCTTCATGCGTAAACACTTTATATATTATTATAACCCTTTACCACTTTAAATAGGTCATTATGCAACAGCGGTCTCATGCCATTCTCTGGCTTATCATTATTTCAAGTCCATGGCAGTTTTTAGAGTCATCTGGGCAAGTTAGCCACAATCCTGGATTTACATATCTAATGGTTAAACCTTTCTGCTGTCGGCAAGAGCAGTGTGCCAGCATGTAGCCAAGGTTTCTAATATTTACAGCATTTTGTCTTAACAGCTATCTCTACTGTTCTTACAATGCCTCTCCATGGCATCCATAGAGCCCAGAAACGGTGGCTTCGGTTTGGTTTCGCTTTCGGCAAATGTTGGTCTCGATGGAAAACCTAATCGAAATCAAAGTGGAAGCACTATGTGGTAACGAGGGGTTTGACATATTTTCGGCTTTTCGGCAAGATGAGACTCGAGTCATTTGTCAAAAATGCGAAAAGCGGATCGAAATCGAAATCACGGTGTCTGGGCTCTAATAGTGACCGTTCGCTGTGCGCATGTTTAAGTGTTGCGCTGTCTCTAGCTTGCTGATAATCTCTGTGGCTGAACTTTACATCTGCAGGTAACCTGAGCTTACCCTATTTTGCACCCGCCAGCACCGAGGTGTTAGAGCCTGAAAATCCAAGCCTCGTGTATATGACGTCACAGGCAGAATTTGACCGTCGTGGTCAGAGGGTTAAAGACGTTTGTTTGGCTATGGAGCCGGTGCCTGGTCGTGTGAGTGGGGTGTTCACTGATGAATCTTCTGGTGTGATCTACTGTATGGTACCCAAAACAGGCTGCACTTTCTGGAAACGGGTGTTTAACTTTGTCAACAATAAGGTGGGGACATGGTGCAGTTGTTTTGAGTTCATGGGTGACACAGGCTATGAAGACAGACAGTCAGGCAGACAGACGGACAGATAGATACACAGACAGACAGACAGACAGACAGCTAGATAGATAGATAGATAGATAGATAGATAGATAGATAGATAGATAGATAGATAGATAGATAGATAGATAGATAGATAGATAGACGCACGGACGGAATGGGTGGAAGCATGGATGGATGGATGGATGGATGGATGGATGGATGGATGGATGGATGGATGGATGGAAGGACGGATGGATGGATGGGTGGATGGAAGGACAGACAGGTGGGATTGATGGACACACACATAGAGATATTCATTCCTGCAATATCCTTCCGCAGAACATCCACCGAATCTTCAAAAATGTGTTCTCCATCCCTAGACATTTCGTCCACAGTTTGGGTAACGCCAACGGGACACCTTATAACGGCACGGGACACAATTCAGAGCGGTACCCTACAAGACTCATTGTAGCTAGAAATCCGATCAGTCGTATCGTTTCTTCTTACATGGACAAAATGTATCTGCCAGATTTATGGCAGGAGGAGGGGGTTCAGCTCTCTTTAATGACGCATAAATGGGCTGTTTCAAGGCGATTACTCGCCCAGAGATTTGAGCATTCGGAACAACAAAGACGAAAAGGCAAACTCTCTAGAGGCTTCCTAAAAAATGGAACGAACAGAAACTTCAGACAAGAGATGAAAGAGAAAAGAAGAACGAAAATCGAGAAATTACGAAAATCACCTTCGTCGAAACTCACAGACGACAAGAGTTCACACTTCACAACGGAACCGGCCGACTTCTTACGGAAACATTTCAACGACATGGCGGCCATGTTTAATTCTAGCTTCGACCGGAAGCGACACTCAACTTCCGGGGCACACAGGTGTGGAAAGTACCTGACCTTTTCCGAGTTCCTGCGGGCTTCGACGTTTCGCCCCGAGCCTCACTGGCTACCTGTGCATGAGATCTGCAATCCGTGCCAATTCATGCCGACCCACGTGAGCAAGATGGAGAGCTTCACGCCTGATGCCAGAGTGGTTCTTGCTGAGATGGGACTGGAGAAAGTTCTGGATGATTTTGACAACGTGGCACAGGTCGTTTCTATCTATCTATCTATCTATCTATCTATCTATCTATCTATCTATCTATCTATCTATCTATCTATCTATCTAACTATCTGTCTGTGTGTCTGTCTGTGTGTCTGTCTGTCTGTCTGTCTGTCTATCTATCTATCTATCTATCTATCTATCTATCTATCTATCTATCTATCTATCTATCTATTTGTCTATTTGTCTGTCTGTCTGTTTGTCTGTCCACCGATCCAATTTTGTTTGTTTATTTTCATTCATTCATTTATTTATGTTTAATTTAACCTTATACTCCCCACACCGCGACCTAACCGGATACAGCGGGTAGTGTTTTTTTATGTGAGTGTGAAGCAAAATCTATCGGCGGCGAGCCACCGGACTGGTGCCTACACCAGTCTAGATCTGTTTCACCCCTAAGGGTACAAACATAGAGGCCACCGAATTCTGCCACCGAGCCACTAGGCGCTTTAGGTGAGAAGCATTGCACTATATAATTTCAACAACTGCACATAGAGCACACCTAGATTCGGTCCGTTTATATAGTGTAATTCTTCTCACCTAAAGCGCCTAGTGGCTCGGTGACAGAATTCGGTGGCCTTTATGTGGGTACCCTTAGGCTGACGGCCTATCAACCTTTCACCTAGGCGTTGTCCACCCACTGCAGGATGTAGCCCCCTCCGACAATGCTTTCCATTCTTTTCTGTCTGTTGTTTTCCTCATCCATGTTGTTCCTCCTCTTTTCGTAATGTCTTCCTCCCATCTTCTTCCTGGTTGTCTTCTTGTTCTTTTTCCTGTCCTTGGCTGCCATTCAGTGCAGCGTTTTGTCCAGCTATTGTCAGTCATCCTCCCCACTTGTCCGGCTCAGTTCCGCTTTTATTGTAGCATGAATTCCACTGCGTCTTTTAGTTTTGTTTGTTTGCGTATGTCAGCGTGGGGGATTCTATCTTGCAGTCTGATGTTAAGCATTTTGCTTCCCATTGCCCTCTGGGTAGTTCTTAGTTTGTTCGTGAGCTGTTTTGTGATCGGCCATGTTTGACAACCATGTAATCGTTGGAAGAATGCATTGATTGAATACTTGCTTCTTGATGGACATAGGCAGTTTGGAATCCATGAATATCTCTCTGTTTTTTTTAAAGCAACTCCATGCTGCTCTTATACTGGTGTTTAATTCCGTTGTTTTGTTTTTTCTTTGTTGTGTTACATATTCACTATCTGGCCAAAGTATATTTACTCCCTGACTTTTTCGATGACTTTGTGTTCAATTATACCTTTTCTTCTGTCTCGTAGTTTGTCGTGTATTTAGTTTTGCCCTTGTGCATCTTCAGGCCGACCTTCTTGCTCCCTTTGTCTAGTATGTTGAGATTGGTTTCCATATGGTGTACTTCATCTGTGCCGGGTGCGATTTCGTCTGCAAATCTCAAGTCTTGTTGATCTTCACCATCTATATTTATGCCATTTTCTAGATGCAACTGTTTAAATATTTCTTCGATTGTTGCTGTAAACAGTTTTGGCGATATGGGATCTCCCTGCCACACTCCTCTTTCTATGGCAAACTCTTCTGGTACACGATTATCGATGTGTATTCTGGCATTGGCTTCTTTATATTATTTTGTAGTACTTTTGTATAGACTTCGTTAATGTTGATCTTTCTGAGGGCCTCAAAGATTGCATAGTGTTCAACAGAATCGAAGGCTTTTTCGTAGTCGATAATGGCCCACACACAGTGGTGAATTATATTCTTTATTTTTTTCTCTTATTTGGTTAAAAGCCTGTAGGCGGTCTGCTGTTGAGTAACTCTTCCTGAAGCCAGCTTGTTCTCTCGGTTGGTTTTCGTCTGGCACTTTCTCTATTCTTTTTTGTAATACTTTTGTAAAGAATCGTTTTATCTTCTTTTGATCTATTCTTTTTTGTAATACTTTTGCAAAGAATTTATATGTGTGTGTGGTAGAACGCTTATTGGTCTATACTTTCTTCGGTCCCCTTTTTTATGTAGAATTGTGATCTTTGCTTCCTGCCAGCATTCGGGTATTCTCTGTGTGGTAAGAATCTCATTAAATGCTTTTGGTATATATTTTACTGTGGTGTCCTCCCATCTGTAATTATGTCGCTTGTTATATTATCATTTCCAAGTGATTTCCTTTTGTTCATTTTTCTTAAGGTCCTTTCTATCTCGACTTCTGTGAAAGGTGGTACTTCATCACTGCCAGGGCGTGTTGTCATAGTTGTTACGGGTGTATCCATTGTTTTCTGATAGTGATATTGCAGGCACTTAGGATTTCTTCTCTGTCTGTGGTAGTTTCACCCGTCTTTTTAAACATACTTGTGATTTTATTTCAACCTCCTTCTTTGTGTACATGTATTTCTCATGGTCCTTTCCCGCTTTCAATTATTCTTTTTACCATGTCTTTTCTTTTTTCTTCTGTCTCTGTCTCTCCGCATTTTCCTCACTGCCTTGTTCAGTTCTGTCTATTCATTTTTTTTCTTTGTCTGCCTTATATTCCTTTGTGTGTAGGGTTTTCCTTTTTTTTTTTTTAATCTAGCTCTTCTATCGTTTGATCTTCTTTTGATTTTTCTTTCTCTGGTTTTTCTTTCAGACCTTGTATTTTCATTACTTCTTCTGTCTTTTGTTCAGTTTCTGGACGGAGGGCGCTTCTTCCCCCAGGGATTCAAATCTGTTTTCAGCTCCAGCTGGAATGTCTTCTCATGTGTTTCCAGTTCTTCTATATTTATTTTGAGTGGTTTTGGTCTTTGTATTCTTTTGAATCTCATTAACTTTCTGTGGTAGGATCGAGTACCTAGTCTTCTCGGATAAGGACGAAAAAATTCGGAGGGCCCGTGTGCACGTTGCGCACGTTAAAGATACCTTGGCAGTTGGAAATCGTAAAGAGCAGGCCGAAAGGCCGCTGCCCGGGCAAAATTGAAATTAATAGATTAAAATGTATCCATATCATCTTCCCCCCCCCCCCCCCCCGCCAGAACAAGAAACAATAAAACAAGTAAAGTGAGGTGTAAATGCCAAGGGCAGCGAACCTCCTAAAATAAAGACCTCAAATCAAACTTTCTGTTTATTCTGATTTTTGCTCTGACCAATGTGGACTGCTGAGATCACCTCACAATTTCTGATGATGTTCCTGCGGCTGACGACCGACTGAGTCAAATTTTGTTTTTCATCCGTTTTGACTCAGTTGCCCTAAAGACTACCTTTCTAGTTTCCGCCAGCTGACAAATGATAGTTTTGGCTCGCCCCAGCTCGTGAGATAGACTTGCTTCAGTCTCGCCGGTGCCCAAGTTCTCGTTTTACTCCACTGTTCACATTTCACACTAAAACAGACAAAACAGTGTACTGTGTGTGCCATCATCCTAAATCTGTTTTTTGTTTTTTTTATGTGTACGAAAACGACTTAAAGCCATTAAGTAGTAAAAGGAAAGAATGTTTTCATGGGTGTTTCATGGGTGTTTCCGTGCACACGAAAAAATTCTTTCCATGCCATTCCTGGAGGGTTTTGACGTTTCCGTGCACATGGAGTCTGAAGCTGAGTTTGCGGAAACGGAATCGTCAAAAAAATTTCACATAGTGAATAGAAAAAATATTTTCATTCTTACAGGAGCGCCGTTTCCGTGCGAAATGGAATTGGAAATACTCTTTCTTTTTTACTACTTGATGGATTTTTGCGTTTCCCTTGCCGTCTTCGTTTCCGTACATAATATATGAAAACCCAACTTAAAGCGGGGTTTTTATGTGTACGGAAGCTTTTGAGTTTAGTTTTCTTGTGTACGAAAACGGATAACGACGGCAACGGAACCGTCAAAAGCTTTCAGGTAGTGAAATGGAAAGAATTGTTTCATGTGCGCGGAAACACTCTTTATTTTATTACTTGATGGAGTTTCACGTTATCTGTTGCTGTTTCTGTGCACATGAAAACACAGCTCCAACTTAACTATAAATAACATCCGTGTTGTTCATTCTCCAGATAAACGAGGAGCTGAGCATGTTAGTCGACTATCACTTCACCCGGGCTTACGACAGCGCCAAGAAGAAGTTTTACCTCAAATGTATCACGCCAAAGGAACTAGCCTACCGCCTATGGAAGAACTTCCAATGGCGGGGATACATTCACCCGGAAGTGACCTACAAAATCCCGGCCTTCACTGAGCAAAGAAAGATCAAACGCGACCTACTGACCCAGATATGGAGCGCGCGAGAAATGGGACTGAAAGAGCCTGATGTCATGAAGAAAAGCAAAGAGAATTTTATCAACAGACTGTTTTCGACGGTTTCGCCCGAAGTCCTTGAAACTTTTATTTGGAAATTTAGAATAGACTTTAAATTATTTGAATATGAGGACAAACTTGAGAACTTTCGGCGCATTGTGAAGCAGCATTAAAGATTTCAAACAGGGTGACTTAATCTGTTTATCTGTCTGTGTGTCGTGGATGTTTGTCGGTATATCGGTGTGTCATCCGGTCTGTGCGTGTGTGCGTATCTGTCTACCTACAAGTCTTGGGTGTCTATATGTATGTATGTCGGTGTGTCTGCCTACCTGTGTGTGTCTGTCTGTCTGTCTGTCTGTGTGCCTGCCTGTGTTTGTCTGTTTTTATGTCTCAGTCTGTATGTATGTATGTATGTATGTTCGAAGATGGCGGCGGAGGCAGTCATGGTTTTACTGTGCTCTGTGATCTTCCTCTCTTGGATCGCTACACCCGTGGTGGCTGCCGCCGTTAACGCAGATTCAGCTGCAGGAATGATAACATCAGGTTTGAGTCTAACTGAAAGAGTGAAAGCAGCAACTAGAAAAGCTTTTTCAAGTGGAAAAATTCGAAAGATTGTAGGCAAGATCGGAGTCGCGGATGTTCAACATCAACACAACATGGCGACGAATGTAAACAAAGATCCTGACCAAGGTGAGGTAAATGTGAGTTGTGATCCTATGGACACTAACACCTACGCTAAGTTTGATGCACCCCTCACTGATACTGGATGGAAAGAGTTCTTGCAAAAAGAGTCTCAATTTAGAAATATGATCGCTACGAAACCCTACGCCTGTGCGTGTAGATACGTACACCCTAACCCAAGGGCTTGGCTGTCCCTCTTCGCCATCGTAAACAACCACTTTCACCAACGGAAAGAGCACAACATCTGCACTTTAAAATTCCTCCTACGAAAGCTAAATAAATTCCCCATCGAACTCGCCCATAATGAACATGAAGGAATAACAACAGAGAAAGAGTCATTAGAAGAGGCAGTAAAAGAAGCACTCTTCTTTATTTCTTCAACTATACGTCCATCATTGCTCGACCAACGCACGCAAATCAACCAGCGTGTAAACACACACAATAACAACGAAGACAACACAGGCCGTCGCATTCAGAAAGGTCGTTTAAAAGAACTGTGGAGTGAAAACAGGCGACGTGCTACTGACATAGTTGAGAACGACTGTGTAGTTAACCGGCAAGACGCGTGTAAAATCCCAGTCGATACTATAATACAATTCTATCAAAACAAAAGTAAGGCTAAACTTGACCCAGATTGTCTGGGTCAGACCGCGCCTTGGGAAAATTACGTCACCTATTCTGACCCAGATTTCGAACTTAACGTTAAAGAATTCAGCACGTCGGAAGTCTCCAATGCTATAACCGATCTACGAACTAACACTGCTCCAGGATATGATGGGGTTGGGCACCGCTACATCAAACAGAACAAGCACCGACTTGTACCTATTTTGACACGCATATTTAACATCTGTTTGAGACAGAATCGCATACCACCAGCATGGAAACACTCAATAATTATCCTGATCCCCAAAAAGGGGGGTAATCCCGACGAACCAGCAGACTGGCGCCCCATCTCCCTGCTTGCCTCCTCTTACAAACTTTACGTCAAACTTATACAAGAGAGAGCCTTGAAATGGATCGTAGCAACGGGCAGATTATCGCCCAAACAGAAAGGCTCACTCCCAAGGAATGGACTGCATGAACACGTCTTCTCCTTGAAAACTGAAATCGACAACTTACGCCATCAGAGTTCTAAACTCTTTATTACGTTTGTCGATATAAAGGACGCTTACGGAAGTGTAGATCATAATATAATGATAAAAACAATGAAGGACTCGAAATATCCAGATAATATAGTGCAGATCACAAAGGACATCTACACGAATTCAACATTTCAGGTCCAGGCCGGCAGATCGCTCACCCCCAGTATTGTCCGCGGCCGTGGCATTATCCAGGGGTGTCCCTGGAGCTCCATCGTTTTCATCCAAGCCATGGATGCTTGGCTCCGCTGGATGGCTTCACCATACACTGACGTATGCATCCCGAACCCGTGTCAGGCGTACATGGACGACGTGTCGATGACTGCAACCACAGAACATGACACGAAAGCAATGATCACAAAAAGTGAACAATTTATGAACTTTTCCGCAATGGAAGTTAAGCACAAGAAGTGCGCTGTCCTACATGGACAAAGAACTGGGAACAACTGGTCTAAAAACGATACTACATCAAAAGTGACATTTGAAATTCAGAACGATAAGATTCCCATGTTTGGGAGAGATAAAAAATATACTTACTTAGGTCATGACCTCAACTTAAGCGGAACCTCCCTAAAAGAGCAAATGAAAAAGGCAACTGATAATTTTGAAAATGTTTTAACTAAGATTGAAAACCCAGTCTTACCTTTGGCATACAAAATTGAAGCTGTTAATTCTATGGCTATTTCTAAACTAATCTTTTATTTCAATAACATATCAATCCCAGATACTGTTTTGCAACACCTAGAAGATTGTATTATCAATTTTGTAAGAAATGTACTAGGACTTAATCAGTCACCGACCCGTTCTTTTGTCTTTGTCCCTTTAAAGACGGGTGGCCTCGGAATATTGAAACCATCCACAATGTATTATGTTAAAAGAGTCACCTTTTTACTATCTATGCTCAATTGTGACGACGGGCAGGTATGAAAGACAGCGCGCAACGCGCTTCATTTACACATGTCAAAGCGAAAAGTTAAAGAGGTACAAGATAGAACGCAACATCATTTTGGAGACCACCTCGTACAAGCTATTTGTAAAACTTATACAGCGACGAGCCTTAAGCTGGATCGTTGACACCCAACGGCTATCACCCAAACAAAAAGGCTCACTGCCCCGCAACGGTCTACACGAGCATGTTTTCATATTGAAAACGGTGATTGACAATCTTCGCCACATAAGCTCAAAGCTATTCGTCACATTCGTCGACATCAAAGATGCGTACGGTAGCGTAGACCACAACATTATGATCAACGCAATGAGGGCAGCTCAGTATCCAGAGAACATCGTCAACATCACTAGAGACATCTACACCAACTCTACGTTCCAGGTCCAGGCAGGCAACGCCCTTACACCAAGTATACCACGTGGACGCGGCATTATTCAGGGCTGTCCCTGGAGTGCCATTGTCTTCATCCAGGCGATGGATCCTTGGCTACGGTGGATGTGTGCTCCTTACGATCAACTTTACCTACCCAATCCCTGCCAGGCCTACATGGACGACGTGTCAATGACAACGACCAACGACCAACATATGACTGAAATGCTTCATAAGAGCGAAGAGTTTTTGAGCTATTGCGGCATGGAAGTAAAGCACAAAAAATGTGCAGTGTTACACGGACAGAGAACTGGTAACAACTGGGCTAGGAGAGACACAACCTCAGAAGTGACATTCGAAATACAGGATGACATCATTCCCATGTACGGGAAAACTAGACACTATACTTATTTGGGCCATGACTTAAATCTTAGTGGAACAGCTAGTAAAGAACAACTAAAAGATATTACTAACAGCCTTGCAAATATTTTAACCAAAATAGAGAATTCAGTTTTGCCTTTAGCTTACAAGATTGGGGCCATAAATTCAATGTTTATTTCCAAATTGATGTTTTACTTTAACAATAGTTTATTCACAGACAATATGTTGACCCATCTTGAAACATGTATTGTTAATTTTATTAGGAATGCATTTAATCTTAATGACTCAACAACTCGTTCATTTATTTTTGTACCAATGAAGCAGGGTGGCCTTGGAATACAAAAACCTTCCACATTGTATTATGTCAAAAAAGTCACTTTTATTTTGTCTATGTTGAACTGTGATGACGAACAGGTAAAAAAGACCACACGTGATGCATTTCATCTGCATATGACGAAACGGAAGGTCCCACTAGTTGAACATAACACACAACCTAATTTTGGTGGATACGAACTGACAAACAGCAATACTTTGAATAAACTTTGTAAAGTTAACTGGGGGGCTTCTGAATTTGTGGAAATGAACAGATTATGTTGTAAATTGAAAACTTGTTTAGGATATGATATAGAAAATGATTGTTACACCTTATCGATAAATGACGGCAATGGTTCTATAATTCATACCAGTGATATAAATAAAGTGTCTAAATTTCTAAAAAGTCAAAGAATACAAGATGATATCAATTACTGGCATAATCTAGAGCAACAAGGACAAATTTTTAACAAAGTACATGCAAACATTCACTCATCATCCAGTACTGTTTTTAAAAATGCAAATATCAACGATGCTATCATTAAATTTGCTATGAAAGGGAGATTACAATTGTTAGAAACAAACGCAAACATGAACAAATACTACCCACTGTCCTTTCAAAGATCATGTCCCTTGTGTAATCAGCCTTATGACACCAACTCACATATACTTAATGGTTGCCAGAGATTTAAAGGTTTCTACACAGAGAGACACGACAAAATTGTAGACTTTTTATTTGAAAATTCAACAAAAAACTTGCAAGTGATCAGTGCATTATCAATACCAACAAATGTGTCAATGTTGAAAACAACATCCCCAACAAACCTGATATATTGATTATTGATGAGAAAGAGAAAATTGATAGGTTTATTGATATTTGTTTTAATGAAAAATTTCTGAAGTATTTACCACTACATAATCATTTCAATGATATGGGATACACAAGTAAAATCATTGTCTTTATTGTGGGTTCACTGGGGACAGTGCACAATAAGTCAGCATCAGGTTTGAAGTTGTTGGGTTTCACTAACAGTGAAATAAACCAGTTTTGTAAATTCATGAGTATCAGTGCTATTATTGGGTCACACAGGGTCTGGAAGAAAAGATATCATTTAATCTAATTCATCTCTAACAATATTTTGTCATATACAGTAGCTTTCAGTGGTGCATTCACTCCCTTTTTTCTTCGTTTTTTATCAGTCAAAAGGCTTTTATCAATGCAATGCATGTTGGTTATTCCATACACTATATTACTACTATGCATTCTCAT
>OZ007579.1:25154268-25201768 GCA_963931925.1 Onchidella celtica
CCAGATATAACAGTGATTGACAGAAAAAGAAAAACAGTCAAACTAGTAGAAATATCGATACCATTTGATGCTTATATTGATAAAGCTTACAAATCAAAGTTTGATAAGTACTACCCATTTTCTTTAGAGATCAACGCCATAGGGTATCATTGTGAAATCATTGTGCTAATTATAGGCAGTCTCGGAAATGTCCATGAGAGGTTTACAATAATAAATGCGCCAGTCTTAGTTATTGTCCACTTTTACCATCTATTTATGGATAAAATAAGCCAAGAGCCAGCAGTTATGTTCAGTCATGTAACGGATTAATATTTACAATGCCATTCTATTGTTTCCTGTATGGGTATCGTGTGTGAAATACTGTACCGACTAATTGGAAATAAAGAATTATATGTATGTATGTATGTATGTATGTATGTATGTATGTATGTATGTATGTATGTATGTATGTATGTATGTATGTATGTATGTATGTATGTATGTATGTATGTATGTATGTATGTATGTATGTATGTATGTATGTATGTATGTATGTATGTATGTATGTATGTATGTATGTATGTATGTATGTATGTATGTATGTATGTATGTATGTATGTATGTATGTATGTATGTATGTATGTATGTATGTATGTATGTATGTATGTATGTATGTATGTATGTATGTATGTATGTATGTATGTATGTATGTATGTATGTATGTATGTATGTATGTATGTATGTATGTATGTATGTATGTATGTATGTATGTATGTATGTATGTATGTATGTATGTATGTATGTATGTATGTATGTATGTATGTATGTATGTATGTATGTATGTATGTATGTATGTATGTATGTATGTATGTATGTATGTATGTATGTATGTATGTATGTATGTATGTATGTATGTATGTATGTATGTATGTATGTATGTATGTATGTATGTATGTATGTATGTATGTATGTATGTATGTATGTATGTATGTATGTATGTATGTATGTATGTATGTATGTATGTATGTATGTATGTATGTATGTATGTATGTATGTATGTATGTATGTATGTATGTATGTATGTATGTATGTATGTATGTATGTATGTATGTATGTATGTATGTATGTATGTATGTATGTATGTATGTATGTATGTATGTATGTATGTATGTATGTATGTATGTATGTATGTATGTATGTATGTATGTATGTATGTATGTATGTATGTATGTATGTATGTATGTATGTATGTATGTATGTATGTATGTATGTATGTATGTATGTATGTATGTATGTATGTATGTATGTATGTATGTATGTATGTATGTATGTATGTATGTATGTATGTATGTATGTATGTATGTATGTATGTATGTATGTATGTATGTATGTATGTATGTATGTATGTATGTATGTATGTATGTATGTATGTATGTATGTATGTATGTATGTATGTATGTATGTATGTATGTATGTATGTATGTATGTATGTATGTATGTATGTATGTATGTATGTATGTATGTATGTATGTATGTATGTATGTATGTATGTATGTATGTATGTATGTATGTATGTATGTATGTATGTATGTATGTATGTATGTATGTATGTATGTATGTATGTATGTATGTATGTATGTATGTATGTATGTATGTATGTATGTATGTATGTATGTATGTATGTATGTATGTATGTATGTATGTATGTATGTATGTATGTATGTATGTATGTATGTATGTATGTATGTATGTATGTATGTATGTATGTATGTATGTATGTATGTATGTATGTATGTATGTATGTATGTATGTATGTATGTATGTATGTATGTATGTATGTATGTATGGGTTTGTTCGCCTACCCTTTTCAACCCCTGATGTTGAATACACACCAATCATCTCAGGACTTCAAAATTAAACCGGGACTTACACTCAAGTCTGACATTGACATTGACTGAAATCAGTCAAAATGGCCCCCTGAAGCCCCTCACGAAGTTTTAGAGAAGTCCCGAAATTGACCAAAAATTAGTCAGACATACACACTTTTACACAATTTACTATGAAAGGAAAATCTCGCACACTGGACTCGCCTGACACTCTCAGCTGACGATGCTATAAATAGCTGACGAATCGCGCTCAGTAATCGAAAACTGCACGTCGACGTAGAAGAGTTCTCTTGAACTGCATGGCGAATGGCATTACGTGAACTTAAAAAAGCGTAGTCGATTTCTGGTTTACATAACAATCGCGCCCTTATAAAAAAAAGTTATCAGGGTAAAAATTGTTAACGCTGATGATTTCACATCTTAATATTCACTTTTAATTTCAGTAGAAACATTCTGCCTCCATTTATATTTTAACAGCACAAACAAAAACTCTATAATAATATATAATCTCTGGCTTTGGCACTGTTCTCGTACTCGAGTTTTTTACTCGACATGGTCCATTTCTATTGTAAGAAACCTCTCAGGTGGAGCAGGTGCGGGACAGATGATAATCTTCAGAGCAGAGGAAGATGCAGTTCACTGTATTTCAGGAAGACCAGGTAAGAAAATATAGATCTAAATCTACTCTAGATTTGTCTAGAATATCTAGATCTAGATCTGTAGTCCAACTACCAAGTGTGCACAGTGACAGAGAGTCTCTCTGACCCACCTGTTTATCGAGCATCGATAGTAGGACTGCAGTAATTAATTAATACTGTTATTTATAGGCTACCTAGATCTACTAGATCTAGATCTAGATTCTATTTAATTATAGAGGTACCCCACCCCTTCTTTTTCTTCAACCCCTATATCAGTATCACTCAATAACTAGAGTCTAGATCTAGATCTAGAATTAGAGAATAAAAACTCCTTGTGACTTGTCACTTTGGCAACCATAATATTATTTATTAATAACTAAATAAGGCCTGTTATACAATCCTTGATCAAAATAGTTACAGGGGTGCTCTCTGTCATTGCCTTGCACTATTTCTGCCCGTCTCTCTCTCTCTCTCCAACTATGAAGTGACTTAAAAACAATTGATGCCAAAACCCCACCTCTCTCTCTCTCTCTCTGAGTCTCTCTCTCTCTCTCTCTCCAACTATGAAGTGACTTAAAAACAATTGATACCAAAACCCCACCTCCTTCTCTCTCTCTCCAACTATGAAGTGACTTAAAAACAATTGATGCCAAAACCAAAATGAAATTAAAGTGTATTTAATATTATTAATTAAAAGTTTCTTTACCTTGATTTGAGTGAGGTTGTTGTATCTGATGTTAACCGTTAAAATTTAATAGGTCTACTAGATCTAGATCTGCTTCTAAAAAGTGTCCTGTCTCTGATTTATTTATATTAATTATTAGGCTAATCAAATCGACTGTATAATTCAGCACTGTTTAATAATCTAAATCAATGAACATTGCGAGTACTTAAAGACCTGATTTTAATCTAGAGTCTAGTAATCTTGATTTCTAAGGATAGGGCAAATTTTGTGTAAAAACTGAGAAAGCAAACAATGGGCAAGATCTGAATGTTTTACTCTGAGAAGTTGCATTGTTTGTGTTAGAGCACTTAATAGGCCCAAAAGTCATTTTCAAGATTTTAAAATTTAATAGTAACTCAATAGTTTTCGTACAGGGAGTATGCTGATGAGTATTAATACATTGTTGTTGGAAAGTTTGAATATTACTTCTTGATTACTGTAACATGTCATTGTTATGGTGATAAAATATAAGTCCAGGTCCTCCTCATTTCAGAGAGTTATTCGAACAGCCAAAGAAGCATTTGAGGCATTGAACCTATGTCCAAAGTCTAGTAAACGAACAGTCCCTTCAAGTGAGAACCAAGTAGATCAAAATGTAAGTTGCTTTTTGTTATTGTTTGTTTTTTAAATATTTGTTTAATGATAATTCTTTCCTCTCCTGTCAGGCAATAATATTTGAAGCCTCCCTTTTCTTTTATCCCCTTTTTTTTGTGATGCTTTCATACACTTGTGGCTTTTCTTTTCTGCTGATTGTTTCCTGTCTGTTGATTGTGATTCTTGCCCCCTCCTCCCTCTCCCCTTTTCTGGCAACCGTTTTTTGTTTGCAAAGAAGATGTCTCTTTGTCTTCTATCCTAGTGGAAGATGTCACTTATGACTTATACAAAGAACACTAGGTTAATTGAGGGAGAAATGAACACGCTTGTGTCCCAATCACGGCCAATGAAAGATGTCACTGATACCCTGCATGTAATACTAGGATTATTGAGGGAGTAACGAACACGTTTTCGGTCTCAGTGAAAGATGTCACCAGTTGAGGGAGTAATGAACACGAAAACACTCTTGCATTTTGTTTCTGTTTTTTTAACTTGAGAAGATCTCAGTGGTGAAAACTTGTTTAACCCATCATTGACTCAACCTTTGCCTTCTTCAAGTGCCGGATCTGGAACAGACATCAACGATCATGATTCGCCACTCATTCCTCTCCTCAGGTGCTCTCAAAAAGCTCATATTGTCCTGTTTTTTTCCTGTCTCCCATCTGTTCAAACTCTCCAAATATGGTTTTCTTTGTCTACCTCTGCTTCTTTTAGTTTTACCCTCTATTTTTCCAGCTAAAGCAAGGTGTTCAAGACCTTTATGTTGATTCAGGTGTCCCATGAACTGCAGTTGTCTTCTCCTAATTAACTGTTTTTATTAGAGACCGTTCCATGTTGACTTCTTTCACGACTGTTTAATTCGATTTCCTTTCCTTCCATGAAATATTTATGAGTCTCCTTAAAAACCACATTTCCGTTGCCTCTAGTTTGTTTTCCATGTCTAGCATTCACGGCCATACAGAAGGGTTGACCACACAAAGCTTAACCCAAGGATATGGAAACCTTTGCCTGTGGCTGGCTAACTTGACAAGATCTTAGTGCTGAAAGCTTGTTTAACTCATCATTGACTAAGCCTTTGCTTATGGCTGGCTAACTGCGAGCACTGAAAAGGCTCTTCGCAGTACTTGTCTCATCAGAAAGCTTTTCTTCAATTTTTCCTTTTTAACTGTTTTGAACTGCTCAATTGCAAAAACGCGATAGTAAAAATGTTTCAGTGATCTATTATTCTGACCTGCATAAGGCCTTATCCCCAAAAGAGTTCATTTAGAGGGTAGAAAGGAAGATGCAAAAAATTAGTCTGTAATCTTCTTGGATTCTGTAGTAAATGATAAACAGTACAGGTTTATTAACAATCGAAGTTGCTAAGTAAATGCATGTAATAATGTGACCTTCATTATTCATAATTTTTTCACACATCACAACGTCTAGTGGCTTCACTTCTTTCATTACTTTAACTTTATTCTTTACAATATTTCAGGAAGTGCCCAGTTCATCTGTCAACCAATCCTCTGAGAATGAGTGGTCTCCAGATTCAGATGACCTTTTCAGCGACAGTGATGAGCCTCTGGAATCAGATGGAGCGAAAGATGAGAGTAATGACCACCGTTTCAGTGACAGAAATAAACCATTGGAAGTGGATGAGGGAGCCAAAGACAATAGTACTTTCAATGGTTTCATTGAGCCAGATTCGACAACGGGGCCAGTTAGTTTGGTTACTCAAGAAGATACAAGGGACATGGTTTGCCCTGATTCATCCGATTCTGAACGTCCCAGTTCCCCTGTCATTCCTTACTTGCATGAAACTATCAAAAGAAAGAAAACAGTTGTAGGTGGTCACAATTTGTCAGACACCAAAAACAAATACAACAAACATCATTCTTGTTTGTACTGTAAGAAAATGTATGTCAAAATAAGCAGACATTTGGAACAGGTTCATAAATCTGAGAGAGAGGTAGTATTAGCATTAAGCCTCAAAAAAGGATCTAGAGAACGAAGAAAGCAATGGGATGAAATAGTTAAAAGGGGAGACTTTGTGCACAATCAGAGAGTGATGAAAGAAGGTGAGGGGTATTTGATTCCCAAAAAAAGGCCAAAGAAAGAAGATGATGTCTTTAACTATGTTACTTGTGACCAATGCCTTGGGCTCTATGAAAAAAAACTCTTTTATAAGCATAGTAAAAGATGCAAGCCTGACCAGAAGAGTAGAAACCAAAATTTACTGATCACACCCATAAGCACTGACCCTGGCTTTAACATTCATATTCTTTCATCCATGACTTCAGATCAAGTCTCTTTCACCGTGAAGCAAGACCCGTTGATACTACAGTTTGGAAGTACAATGTTCAAAAAATCTAGGTCTCTAAATCATCAATTTCAATACATAAAACAGAAAATGAGAGAATTGGGTAAATTTTTGCTAGAGATGAGAAAGGTTTCAGATGAATTTGAAGCACTAACGTTAGCAGAATGCATAACACCTAACATGTTTTCAACAGCACTGACTGCGGTAAAAGCTGTATCAAAGTTTGATGTTAACGCCAATGGCTATGGAGTTCCTAGCCTGGCACTGAAAATTGGGCATTCACTTAGAAAATGTGCAAACCTGTTAAAATCTCAGGCAATCCAGGCAGGCGATGATGGTGCAAGAAAAAATGCTAATGACTTTATTGAACTCTACACATCAGATTGGTGTCATGAAATCTCCTCAGTTGCTCTGCAAACACTCCATAATCAACAATTCAACAACCCCAAAAGAATTCCATTAGCCAGTGATGTCAGGAAGCTGAATCAAAGAGTAGAAGACATTTCAGCTTCAAGTGAGAAAGAGCTAAGGATAAGTCCAAATCCAAGTGTCTGGAAAAAACTAGCTGAATCAACACTTGCCCAGGTTGTTCTTTTTAACCGGCGAAGAGGTGGGGAAACGGAGAGAATGGAGACAGAGCAATATCTGCGGGGTGTGCTGATAGGGAAAACTAGCCAAGAAGAAATTCTACAGAGTTTAACCCCATTTGAACAGCGCCTCATTGAGACAATGGAGCGAATTGAAATTCGTGGGAAAAGAGGCAGAAGAGTACCAGTTCTTCTACCACAAAACATCAAGAAGAGGATCGATGCATTAATTCATTTTAGAGAGGCCAGTTCAGTAGACTCAAACAATAAGTATGTCTTTGCTCGCCAACACTCACAGTTGCCAATCAGAAGCTCAGATGTCCTTCGAAAATTTGCTGGTGCATGCAATGCTTCTCGTCCTGAACTTCTCACTTCCACATCATTGCGCAAACATGTAGCCACCATCTCTCAGATTTTAAATCTGAAGAGGAATGATCTTGATTCACTCGCCAATTTTTTAGGCCATGACATAAATGTTCACAGAAACTTTTATCGCCTGCCAGAAGATACAGTCCAGGTGGCCAAGGTTGGGAAGCTTCTGTTGGAACTTGAAAAGGGAGAGATCAGCAAGTATAAAGGTCTCAGCTTGGATGAAATAAACATAGAAGATGACACGATTGTCCCTGATGAAGATGATGGAGATGACATTGAAGATGGCAAAGATGAGAAAAACAAACACATTGATATAAATGACACGCCCACTGTCAGTAACTGTTCCCCATTGGAACCTTCAAAGTCAAACATTAACACAGTGAAAAGTCCATCAAAAAAACCTGTTTCAAGAAAACCATGGAGCTCAAATGAAAAGAGTGCTGTTGAGAACCAGCTGGGCAGGTTTTTTGCACTTCATCGCTTGCCCGGGAAGCATGAGGTAGAAGAAGCCCAAAGAAGGGAGCCTGTCCTTAGAAACAGACCCTGGGCTCAAATTAAATACTTCATAAAAAATATGAAATCCAAAAAGTCAAGCAAATAGAGATTTTAAATGAAAAAAAAAGTTTGCACTATAATTTCTGTGCAATGTTTCCTCAAGTTGAGAATGGGGATTAAACATTTCTCAAGTTTCACAGTTTACATTTTTTACATTAACTGATGCAGACAAGTGGTATATTTTTAGTTTATTTACTTTTCTTTTGCCTGTTAGTTTTAGTCCACTCTTTTCTTCAGTCTCACAAGATTTAGATTGAGGACTGAATAAGAAAACCACATTTACTTATGCTCAGATAGTTCAAGCATTGATGATTTTTAACATTCATTTACTTGCTACAGCAGATTTTTAGTTCTATCCCAGCATAATATTGCAACCCACACTCCTTTATCAAGTTGATTTATAAATAATTTTGAAACTAACAAAATATACTAAATAATTGACTACCTTGTCATGCATATTATTCTTTCTTTGTGCTAACCTGTGAAAGATCCTGGTACCTACATGTATACCAGTGTGAATTGAATAAATTACCTTTTTAGTTGTTGAATATGGTGTGTTATAATCACAACTTGTTAAAATCATGTTCTTTAAACATTGCAATTTTAAGATACCTCTTTGATTACAGCAGAGCTTTTATGGTATCAATATTGTTGTTGTTTTTATGGTGATTAAAAAAATGTAAATAGCTCTGGCTATATATATTTATGACATATATTTTTTTCAGAGCTGCCAACTTTTGTGAAAAAATGTAACTTAGTATGATTTAAGATCCCAAATTACCCATGCCATTATGTTTTTCAAGTGAAAAATTATGATTTTCACATTTTTGGAGTACAGGTTTACTGTATGTATAAGTAATTGTAATTGTAATGGTTTTTTTAATCAAAAAGGTGAAGAAAAAAAAGGCCAAAAATGGGAGTATTGGTTTTACATTGTAAATATGAACACTTTTTCAAGGGCAGTTCACATCATCCACTGCTTTAACAATGTAATACCTAAAAGGCAATACATTTTTAATAAAATAAGGATAACAATTTTGGGTCCCAGTTTACAGGTTTCAGACTTTAGACTACAGGTTTTGAAAATCTGAGGTTAACAGGTCTGACTTTTTTTTTTTACCCAAGACACAATGTGCAAATGAACATTACTTTAACATGAGAAATGTTCTCTTTTCCAGAAAACAGGCTTCTGAAACTTCAATATTGTTTTTCTGTAAAGTGATTTAACTGGTTCTCTTTAACTATGATAATTTCCCAAAGTGTTCCAAATACAATGTTTTACATGTAGTGAGCAATACTTACTCTCTTTGTAAGTAAAAAAAAATAATTTGAACAGGAATATGTTTTTTTTGTGTGTGTGTGTTTTGTTTTTTTTGTTGCTAATGTTAATGTTAATATTGAATCTTCTCTGTGCTTTGCTCATAATTATCTAACATATAAGTTTGCTTCTAATCAGAGCTATAAATGATCATTGCCATTGGGCTTGCTACGCCTTCCAGTTTGTACTTGGTTTACATGCAACAAATTATTTTTCTGTAGAAATGCACAATGGGACTTTTAGAGCTGAAGGTACATAAGCCACCTTGGTTTCAATCCAACTTGATAACAGTAATATCTTTAATTGCTTCATTTGTTTTGCTTCAAAATCTAAAGCACCTCAATACACTCTGTTTCACTTTCCAAATTTTCGTTACTGTGTAGAGATGGAATTTGTCAGTTAGTTTGGAGAGCATAAATACTGACTATCATTTTTCCCGATTTTACCATTTTTGTTGAGAAGATAACTTAGATAATACGTGCATGTAATCTGCATCTGAGCAAGTTTTATGTGACTAAGATGCTCCATTGGATTACCCATGTTTTTTCATCTTGTTTATTATGCATCATGTCAAACTTCTGATAGATATAGCTATTTTTATTTTTTCTATGTTTACAGTGAATCTTTTGTAAATCTGTCATTCTTAATTACTCTTCACATGCTCTGAATAAGAGCAGCATAATGACTGTTCTTCTCATTTTATTACTCCCAATCATTGCTTTTAACTGAGAAGTTACCTGACAAGTATGATAATTGATATGGTCTTTGGTTATGCATTTTAAAATAAATAAAAGTACTGCAATGTCATATCACAATGATCTATTTTCTTTCATTTAATTTTTTGTGTGTTTATGCTGTTTCGCTTTTAGCATTTGAAGGCCACAGAGGAATAACCAGACATGTCATATCCATACTGATGATTTGGAATTGCCACACAAAGTTGTTGAAACAAGCAGTCGTGACATATTCACTGCTTATTACAATTTGTCAGTGCAGCTACTACTACTAGTACTCGATCTGGGTCAAATTTGCTGTCAGTGAATTTTTAAATTTTTTTCTTCAGTGAGATATTTCAAAGGTTTTTGTTAAGAAATTAAATCAAAACTTGAATGTGATTTGTCTGCTTTTTTCCCCTGCAGCCTTCATTTGATATTACTAATGACTGCATTTATGCAGAGACATCCCTCTTCATAACAAGTTAATAGCATTAAACAATCTCGACTTTGTATTGTATACTCCCAAGTCCTGATTTACATTTTACACACTAAAAATGAGGACTTACACACGTCCCTACATGGCATGATACACTTCCAAGTTCTGTCTTGTGTTTTACACATCAGGTCCTGACTTGTATGTGACACTCGGAGTCCTCACAGTATTGCAAATATATCCAAGTCCTAACATTATGGTACCCATATATTAGGAAACTTTTCAGCCCTATAAAAGAACCCACCAACTGAAGGCATTTTTATTAAATTAAAAAATTGACCTACAAGCTCTTACAGAGCTATGTGCTCTATGTTCTAGTCACACCAGATATTCGATAAAGCTGTAAAATAGTATGGTACCCAGATGATGGGTAAAATTTCCAGGTACTGACTTGGTATGCCGTACATGTATATGTGTATGTATGTATGTATGTATGTATGTATGTATGTATGTATGTATGTATGTATGTATGTATGTATGTATGTATGTATGTATGTATGTATGTATGTATGTATGTATGTATGTATGTATGTATGTATGTATGTATGTATGTATGTATGTATGTATGTATGTATGTATGTATGTATGTATGTATGTATGTATGTATGTATGTATGTATGTATGTATGTATGTATGTATGTATGTATGTATGTATGTATGTATGTATGTATGTATGTATGTATGTATGTATGTATGTATGTATGTATGTATGTATGTATGTATGTATGTATGTATGTATGTATGTATGTATGTATGTATGTATGTATGTATGTATGTATGTATGTATGTATGTATGTATGTATGTATGTATGTATGTATGTATGTATGTATGTATGTATGTATGTATGTATGTATGTATGTATGTATGTATGTATGTATGTATGTATGTATGTATGTATGTATGTATGTATGTATGTATGTATGTATGTATGTATGTATGTATGTATGTATGTATGTATGTATGTATGTATGTATGTATGTATGTATGTATGTATGTATGTATGTATGTATGTATGTATGTATGTATGTATGTATGTATGTATGTATGTATGTATGTATGTATGTATGTATGTATGTATGTATGTATGTATGTATGTATGTATGTATGTATGTATGTATGTATGTATGTATGTATGTATGTATGTATGTATGTATGTATGTATGTATGTATGTATGTATGTATGTATGTATGTATGTATGTATGTATGTATGTATGTATGTATGTATGTATGTATGTATGTATGTATGTATGTATGTATGTATGTATGTATGTATGTATGTATGTATGTATGTATGTATGTATGTATGTATGTATGTATGTATGTATGTATGTATGTATGTATGTATGTATGTATGTATGTATGTATGTATGTATGTATGTATGTATGTATGTATGTATGTATGTATGTATGTATGTATGTATGTATGTATGTATGTATGTATGTATGTATGTATGTATGTATGTATGTATGTATGTATGTATGTATGTATGTATGTATGTATGTATGTATGTATGTATGTATGTATGTATGTATGTATGTATGTATGTATGTATGTATGTATGTATGTATGTATGTATGTATGTATGTATGTATGTATGTATGTATGTATGTATGTATGTATGTATGTATGTATGTATGTATGTATGTATGTATGTATGTATGTATGTATGTATGTATGTATGTATGTATGTATGTATGTATGTATGTATGTATGTATGTATGTATGTATGTATGTATGTATGTATGTATGTATGTATGTATGTATGTATGTATGTATGTATGTATGTATGTATGTATGTATGTATGTATGTATGTATGTATGTATGTATGTATGTATGTATGTATGTATGTATGTATGTGTGGGTTTGTTCGCCTACCCTTTTCAACCCCTGATGTTGAATACACACCAATCATCTCAGGACTTCAAAATTAAACCGGGACTTACACTCAAGTCTGACATTGACATTGACTGAAATCAGTCAAAATGGCCCCCTGAAGCCCCTCACGAAGTTTTAGAGAAGTCCCGAAATTGACCAAAAATTAGTCAGACATACACACTTTTACACAATTTACTATGAAAGGAAAATCTCGCACACTGGACTCGCCTGACACTCTCAGCTGACGATGCTATAAATAGCTGACGAATCGCGCTCAGTAATCGAAAACTGCACGTCGACGTAGAAGAGTTCTCTTGAACTGCATGGCGAATGGCATTACGTGAACTTAAAAAAGCGTAGTCGATTTCTGGTTTACATAACAATCGCGCCCTTATAAAAAAAAGTTATCAGGGTAAAAATTGTTAACGCTGATGATTTCACATCTTAATATTCACTTTTAATTTCAGTAGAAACATTCTGCCTCCATTTATATTTTAACAGCACAAACAAAAACTCTATAATAATATATAATCTCTGGCTTTGGCACTGTTCTCGTACTCGAGTTTTTTACTCGACATGGTCCATTTCTATTGTAAGAAACCTCTCAGGTGGAGCAGGTGCGGGACAGATGATAATCTTCAGAGCAGAGGAAGATGCAGTTCACTGTATTTCAGGAAGACCAGGTAAGAAAATATAGATCTAAATCTACTCTAGATTTGTCTAGAATATCTAGATCTAGATCTGTAGTCCAACTACCAAGTGTGCACAGTGACAGAGAGTCTCTCTGACCCACCTGTTTATCGAGCATCGATAGTAGGACTGCAGTAATTAATTAATACTGTTATTTATAGGCTACCTAGATCTACTAGATCTAGATCTAGATTCTATTTAATTATAGAGGTACCCCACCCCTTCTTTTTCTTCAACCCCTATATCAGTATCACTCAATAACTAGAGTCTAGATCTAGATCTAGAATTAGAGAATAAAAACTCCTTGTGACTTGTCACTTTGGCAACCATAATATTATTTATTAATAACTAAATAAGGCCTGTTATACAATCCTTGATCAAAATAGTTACAGGGGTGCTCTCTGTCATTGCCTTGCACTATTTCTGCCCGTCTCTCTCTCTCTCTCCAACTATGAAGTGACTTAAAAACAATTGATGCCAAAACCCCACCTCTCTCTCTCTCTCTGAGTCTCTCTCTCTCTCTCTCCAACTATGAAGTGACTTAAAAACAATTGATACCAAAACCCCACCTCCTTCTCTCTCTCTCCAACTATGAAGTGACTTAAAAACAATTGATGCCAAAACCAAAATGAAATTAAAGTGTATTTAATATTATTAATTAAAAGTTTCTTTACCTTGATTTGAGTGAGGTTGTTGTATCTGATGTTAACCGTTAAAATTTGATAGGTCTACTAGATCTAGATCTGCTTCTAAAAAGTGTCCTGTCTCTGATTTATTTATATTAATTATTAGGCTAATCAAATCGACTGTATAATTCAGCACTGTTTAATAATCTAAATCAATGAACATTGCGAGTTAAAGACCTGATTTTAATCTAGAGTCTAGTAATCTTGATTTCTAAGGATAGGGCAAATTTTGTGTAAAAACTGAGAAAGCAAACAATGGGCAAGATCTGAATGTTTTACTCTGAGAAGTTGCATTGTTTGTGTTAGAGCACTTAATAGGCCCAAAAGTCATTTTCAAGATTTTAAAATTTAATAGTAACTCAATAGTTTTCGTACAGGGAGTATGCTGATGAGTATTAATACATTGTTGTTGGAAAGTTTGAATATTACTTCTTGATTACTGTAACATGTCATTGTTATGGTGATAAAATATAAGTCCAGGTCCTCCTCATTTCAGAGAGTTATTCGAACAGCCAAAGAAGCATTTGAGGCATTGAACCTATGTCCAAAGTCTAGTAAACCAACAGTCCCTTCAAGTGAGAACCAAGTAGATCAAAATGTAAGTTGCTTTTTGTTATTGTTTGTTTTTTAAATATTTGTTTAATGATAATTCTTTCCTCTCCTGTCAGGCAATAATATTTGAAGCCTCCCTTTTCTTTTATCCCCTTTTTTTTGTGATGCTTTCATACACTTGTGGCTTTTCTTTTCTGCTGATTGTTTCCTGTCTGTTGATTGTGATTCTTGCCCCCTCCTCCCTCTCCCCTTTTCTGGCAACCGTTTTTTGTTTGCAAAGAAGATGTCTCTTTGTCTTCTATCCTAGTGGAAGATGTCACTTATGACTTATACAAAGAACACTAGGTTAATTGAGGGAGAAATGAACACGCTTGTGTCCCAATCACGGCCAATGAAAGATGTCACTGATACCCTGCATGTAATACTAGGATTATTGAGGGAGTAACGAACACGTTTTCGGTCTCAGTGAAAGATGTCACCAGTTGAGGGAGTAATGAACACGAAAACACTCTTGCATTTTGTTTCTGTTTTTTTAACTTGAGAAGATCTCAGTGGTGAAAACTTGTTTAACCCATCATTGACTCAACCTTTGCCTTCTTCAAGTGCCGGATCTGGAACAGACATCAACGATCATGATTCGCCACTCATTCCTCTCCTCAGGTGCTCTCAAAAAGCTCATATTGTCCTGTTTTTTTCCTGTCTCCCATCTGTTCAAACTCTCCAAATATGGTTTTCTTTGTCTACCTCTGCTTCTTTTAGTTTTACCCTCTATTTTTCCAGCTAAAGCAAGGTGTTCAAGACCTTTATGTTGATTCAGGTGTCCCATGAACTGCAGTTGTCTTCTCCTAATTAACTGTTTTTATTAGAGACCGTTCCATGTTGACTTCTTTCACGACTGTTTAATTCGATTTCCTTTCCTTCCATGAAATATTTATGAGTCTCCTTAAAAACCACATTTCCGTTGCCTCTAGTTTGTTTTCCATGTCTAGCATTCACGGCCATACAGAAGGGTTGACCACACAAAGCTTAACCCAAGGATATGGAAACCTTTGCCTGTGGCTGGCTAACTTGACAAGATCTTAGTGCTGAAAGCTTGTTTAACTCATCATTGACTAAGCCTTTGCTTATGGCTGGCTAACTGCGAGCACTGAAAAGGCTCTTCGCAGTACTTGTCTCATCAGAAAGCTTTTCTTCAATTTTTCCTTTTTAACTGTTTTGAACTGCTCAATTGCAAAAACGCGATAGTAAAAATGTTTCAGTGATCTATTATTCTGACCTGCATAAGGCCTTATCCCCAAAAGAGTTCATTTAGAGGGTAGAAAGGAAGATGCAAAAAATTAGTCTGTAATCTTCTTGGATTCTGTAGTAAATGATAAACAGTACAGGTTTATTAACAATCGAAGTTGCTAAGTAAATGCATGTAATAATGTGACCTTCATTATTCATAATTTTTTCACACATCACAACGTCTAGTGGATTCCTTCTGTTTTGCTTGCTGCTTCGACTTCGAGCCTTCACTTCTTTCATTACTTTAACTTTATTCTTTACAATATTTCAGGAAGTGCCCAGTTCATCTGTCAACCAATCCTCTGAGAATGAGTGGTCTCCAGATTCAGATGACCTTTTCAGCGACAGTGATGAGCCTCTGGAATCAGATGGAGCGAAAGATGAGAGTAATGACCACCGTTTCAGTGACAGAAATAAACCATTGGAAGTGGATGAGGGAGCCAAAGACAATAGTACTTTCAATGGTTTCATTGAGCCAGATTCGACAACGGGGCCAGTTAGTTTGGTTACTCAAGAAGATACAAGGGACATGGTTTGCCCTGATTCATCCGATTCTGAACGTCCCAGTTCCCCTGTCATTCCTTACTTGCATGAAACTATCAAAAGAAAGAAAACAGTTGTAGGTGGTCACAATTTGTCAGACACCAAAAACAAATACAACAAACATCATTCTTGTTTGTACTGTAAGAAAATGTATGTCAAAATAAGCAGACATTTGGAACAGGTTCATAAATCTGAGAGAGAGGTAGTATTAGCATTAAGCCTCAAAAAAGGATCTAGAGAACGAAGAAAGCAATGGGATGAAATAGTTAAAAGGGGAGACTTTGTGCACAATCAGAGAGTGATGAAAGAAGGTGAGGGGTATTTGATTCCCAAAAAAAGGCCAAAGAAAGAAGATGATGTCTTTAACTATGTTACTTGTGACCAATGCCTTGGGCTCTATGAAAAAAAACTCTTTTATAAGCATAGTAAAAGATGCAAGCCTGACCAGAAGAGTAGAAACCAAAATTTACTGATCACACCCATAAGCACTGACCCTGGCTTTAACATTCATATTCTTTCATCCATGACTTCAGATCAAGTCTCTTTCACCGTGAAGCAAGACCCGTTGATACTACAGTTTGGAAGTACAATGTTCAAAAAATCTAGGTCTCTAAATCATCAATTTCAATACATAAAACAGAAAATGAGAGAATTGGGTAAATTTTTGCTAGAGATGAGAAAGGTTTCAGATGAATTTGAAGCACTAACGTTAGCAGAATGCATAACACCTAACATGTTTTCAACAGCACTGACTGCGGTAAAAGCTGTATCAAAGTTTGATGTTAACGCCAATGGCTATGGAGTTCCTAGCCTGGCACTGAAAATTGGGCATTCACTTAGAAAATGTGCAAACCTGTTAAAATCTCAGGCAATCCAGGCAGGCGATGATGGTGCAAGAAAAAATGCTAATGACTTTATTGAACTCTACACATCAGATTGGTGTCATGAAATCTCCTCAGTTGCTCTGCAAACACTCCATAATCAACAATTCAACAACCCCAAAAGAATTCCATTAGCCAGTGATGTCAGGAAGCTGAATCAAAGAGTAGAAGACATTTCAGCTTCAAGTGAGAAAGAGCTAAGGATAAGTCCAAATCCAAGTGTCTGGAAAAAACTAGCTGAATCAACACTTGCCCAGGTTGTTCTTTTTAACCGGCGAAGAGGTGGGGAAACGGAGAGAATGGAGACAGAGCAATATCTGCGGGGTGTGCTGATAGGGAAAACTAGCCAAGAAGAAATTCTACAGAGTTTAACCCCATTTGAACAGCGCCTCATTGAGACAATGGAGCGAATTGAAATTCGTGGGAAAAGAGGCAGAAGAGTACCAGTTCTTCTACCACAAAACATCAAGAAGAGGATCGATGCATTAATTCATTTTAGAGAGGCCAGTTCAGTAGACTCAAACAATAAGTATGTCTTTGCTCGCCAACACTCACAGTTGCCAATCAGAAGCTCAGATGTCCTTCGAAAATTTGCTGGTGCATGCAATGCTTCTCGTCCTGAACTTCTCACTTCCACATCATTGCGCAAACATGTAGCCACCATCTCTCAGATTTTAAATCTGAAGAGGAATGATCTTGATTCACTCGCCAATTTTTTAGGCCATGACATAAATGTTCACAGAAACTTTTATCGCCTGCCAGAAGATACAGTCCAGGTGGCCAAGGTTGGGAAGCTTCTGTTGGAACTTGAAAAGGGAGAGATCAGCAAGTATAAAGGTCTCAGCTTGGATGAAATAAACATAGAAGATGACACGATTGTCCCTGATGAAGATGATGGAGATGACATTGAAGATGGCAAAGATGAGAAAAACAAACACATTGATATAAATGACACGCCCACTGTCAGTAACTGTTCCCCATTGGAACCTTCAAAGTCAAACATTAACACAGTGAAAAGTCCATCAAAAAAACCTGTTTCAAGAAAACCATGGAGCTCAAATGAAAAGAGTGCTGTTGAGAACCAGCTGGGCAGGTTTTTTGCACTTCATCGCTTGCCCGGGAAGCATGAGGTAGAAGAAGCCCAAAGAAGGGAGCCTGTCCTTAGAAACAGACCCTGGGCTCAAATTAAATACTTCATAAAAAATATGAAATCCAAAAAGTCAAGCAAATAGAGATTTTAAATGAAAAAAAAAGTTTGCACTATAATTTCTGTGCAATGTTTCCTCAAGTTGAGAATGGGGATTAAACATTTCTCAAGTTTCACAGTTTACATTTTTTACATTAACTGATGCAGACAAGTGGTATATTTTTAGTTTATTTACTTTTCTTTTGCCTGTTAGTTTTAGTCCACTCTTTTCTTCAGTCTCACAAGATTTAGATTGAGGACTGAATAAGAAAACCACATTTACTTATGCTCAGATAGTTCAAGCATTGATGATTTTTAACATTCATTTACTTGCTACAGCAGATTTTTAGTTCTATCCCAGCATAATATTGCAACCCACACTCCTTTATCAAGTTGATTTATAAATAATTTTGAAACTAACAAAATATACTAAATAATTGACTACCTTGTCATGCATATTATTCTTTCTTTGTGCTAACCTGTGAAAGATCCTGGTACCTACATGTATACCAGTGTGAATTGAATAAATTACCTTTTTAGTTGTTGAATATGGTGTGTTATAATCACAACTTGTTAAAATCATGTTCTTTAAACATTGCAATTTTAAGATACCTCTTTGATTACAGCAGAGCTTTTATGGTATCAATATTGTTGTTGTTTTTATGGTGATTAAAAAAATGTAAATAGCTCTGGCTATATATATTTATGACATATATTTTTTTCAGAGCTGCCAACTTTTGTGAAAAAATGTAACTTAGTATGATTTAAGATCCCAAATTACCCATGCCATTATGATTTTCACATTTTTGGAGTACAGGTTTACTGTATGTATAAGTAATTGTAATTGTAATGGTTTTTTTAATCAAAAAGGTGAAGAAAAAAAAGGCCAAAAATGGGAGTATTGGTTTTACATTGTAAATATGAACACTTTTTCAAGGGCAGTTCACATCATCCACTGCTTTAACAATGTAATACCTAAAAGGCAATACATTTTTAAGAAAATAAGGATAACAATTTTGGGTCCCAGTTTACAGGTTTCAGACTTTAGACTACAGGTTTTGAAAATCTGAGGTTAACAGGTCTGACTTTTTTTTTTTACCCAAGACACAATGTGCAAATGAACATTACTTTAACATGAGAAATGTTCTCTTTTCCAGAAAACAGGCTTCTGAAACTTCAATATTGTTTTTCTGTAAAGTGATTTAACTGGTTCTCTTTAACTATGATAATTTCCCAAAGTGTTCCAAATACAATGTTTTACATGTAGTGAGCAATACTTACTCTCTTTGTAAGTAAAAAAAAATAATTTGAACAGGAATATGTTTTTTTTGTGTGTGTGTGTTTTGTTTTTTTTGTGGCTAATGTTAATGTTAATATTGAATCTTCTCTGTGCTTTGCTCATAATTATCTAACATATAAGTTTGCTTCTAATCAGAGCTATAAATGATCATTGCCATTGGGCTTGCTACGCCTTCCAGTTTGTACTTGGTTTACATGCAACAAATTATTTTTCTGTAGAAATGCACAATGGGACTTTTAGAGCTGAAGGTACATAAGCCACCTTGGTTTCAATCCAACTTGATAACAGTAATATCTTTAATTGCTTCATTTGTTTTGCTTCAAAATCTAAAGCACCTCAATACACTCTGTTTCACTTTCCAAATTTTCGTTACTGTGTAGAGATGGAATTTGTCAGTTAGTTTGGAGAGCATAAATACTGACTATCATTTTTCCCGATTTTACCATTTTTGTTGAGAAGATAACTTAGATAATACGTGCATGTAATCTGCATCTGAGCAAGTTTTATGTGACTAAGATGCTCCATTGGATTACCCATGTTTTTTCATCTTGTTTATTATGCATCATGTCAAACTTCTGATAGATATAGCTATTTTTATTTTTTCTATGTTTACAGTGAATCTTTTGTAAATCTGTCATTCTTAATTACTCTTCACATGCTCTGAATAAGAGCAGCATAATGACTGTTCTTCTCATTTTATTACTCCCAATCATTGCTTTTAACTGAGAAGTTACCTGACAAGTATGATAATTGATATGGTCTTTGGTTATGCATTTTAAAATAAATAAAAGTACTGCAATGTCATATCACAATGATCTATTTTCTTTCATTTAATTTTTTGTGTGTTTATGCTGTTTCGCCTTTAGCATTTGAAGGCCACAGAGGAATAACCAGACATGTCATATCCATACTGATGATTTGGAATTGCCACACAAAGTTGTTGAAACAAGCAGTCGTGACATATTCACTGCTTAATACAATTTGTCAGTGCAGCTACTACTACTAGTACTCGATCTGGGTCAAATTTGCTGTCAGTGAATTTTTAAATTTTTTTCTTCAGTGAGATATTTCAAAGGTTTTTGTTAAGAAATTAAATCAAAACTTGAATGTGATTTGTCTGCTTTTTTCCCCTGCAGCCTTCATTTGATATTACTAATGACTGCATTTATGCAGAGACATCCCTCTTCATAACAAGTTAATAGCATTAAACAATCTCGACTTTGTATTGTATACTCCCAAGTCCTGATTTACATTTTACACACTAAAAATGAGGACTTACACACGTCCCTACATGGCATGATACACTTCCAAGTTCTGACTTGTGTTTTACACATCAGGTCCTGACTTGTATGTGACACTCGGAGTCCTCACAGTATTGCAAATATATCCAAGTCCTAACATTATGGTACCCATATATTAGGAAACTTTTCAGCCCTATAAAAGAACCCACCAACTGAAGGCATTTTTATTAAATTAAAAAATTGACCTACAAGCTCTTACAGAGCTATGTGCTCTATGTTCTAGTCACACCAGATATTCGATAAAGCTGTAAAATAGTATGGTACCCAGATGATGGGTAAAATTTCCAGGTACTGACTTGGTATGCCGTACATGTATGTGTGTATGTATGTATGTATGTATGTATGTATGTATGTATGTATGTATGTATGTATGTATGTATGTATGTATGTATGTATGTATGTATGTATGTATGTATGTATGTATGTATGTATGTATGTATGTATGTATGTATGTATGTATGTATGTATGTATGTATGTATGTATGTATGTATGTATGTATGTATGTATGTATGTATGTATGTATGTATGTATGTATGTATGTATGTATGTATGTATGTATGTATGTATGTATGTATGTATGTATGTATGTATGTATGTATGTATGTATGTATGTATGTATGTATGTATGTATGTATGTATGTATGTATGTATGTATGTATGTATGTATGTATGTATGTATGTATGTATGTATGTATGTATGTATGTATGTATGTATGTATGTATGTATGTATGTATGTATGTATGTATGTATGTATGTATGTATGTATGTATGTATGTATGTATGTATGTATGTATGTATGTATGTATGTATGTATGTATGTATGTATGTATGTATGTATGTATGTATGTATGTATGTATGTATGTATGTATGTATGTATGTATGTATGTATGTATGTATGTATGTATGTATGTATGTATGTATGTATGTATGTATGTATGTATGTATGTATGTATGTATGTATGTATGTATGTATGTATGTATGTATGTATGTATGTATGTATGTATGTATGTATGTATGTATGTATGTATGTATGTATGTATGTATGTATGTATGTATGTATGTATGTATGTATGTATGTATGTATGTATGTATGTATGTATGTATGTATGTATGTATGTATGTATGTATGTATGTATGTATGTATGTATGTATGTATGTATGTATGTATGTATGTATGTATGTATGTATGTATGTATGTATGTATGTATGTATGTATGTATGTATGTATGTATGTATGTATGTATGTATGTATGTATGTATGTATGTATGTATGTATGTATGTATGTATGTATGTATGTATGTATGTATGTATGTATGTATGTATGTATGTATGTATGTATGTATGTATGTATGTATGTATGTATGTATGTATGTATGTATGTATGTATGTATGTATGTATGTATGTATGTATGTATGTATGTATGTTTGTTTGTTTGTTTGTTATTTTTGGCCTATTCCGTGCCATAAAAACTATACTCACTGCTTTTCAGAAACATTCACAAGTATACACATTTCTATTTATACAAACCAGCAACTTTACTGAATTATCAGACAGGTTTACTCATACTGTATCGATTCAAGCTAACCATTTTGCGACCTGCAGTTCGAATCTGAGTTTGGGTTTCAAGGTGCGTCGGTACGATGACGGCCAATTGCACCTTTCACAATCTATTTGGGTACATGTTTTCTTTATGTGAGAGGATGAACGACTTTCTATTTTTATATGTGCTTTCATGGTAACTCTGGTGCGTGAGTGAGGGACGGCCACTCATAGTAGTTTATGGACACTTGGCCGAGTACCATTAATTGGATTATTTCCCTTGTAATACTAGCGCGGGACCCGTTATTCACATCACGGTGAAAAGCGCGCATTTTGATTGGTCAGTTGGAAATGTTGACCACCGGGCTTCCAACTCTTATATCATGGCTTTAAGTTTCCTACAACTCGCTCCTTCGTTGTTATCCACCGACAGAAAGACGGGAACCCGAATTCATTTTTGAGAGTAGACAATACCCTATCGGTACAAAATAGGTACTCATGATAACGTTTGTTATCAATGGAGATACGTCGTATTAATGGACGAAAGTATCCCGCACAAAATTGTCGAATGTTGTTAGTCCTGACACTTTGAAAATTTATATTAAAACTATTACCGGGTTTCTGGTATAAGTAGTCAGTTAGAATTTTAGCAGCAAGTTTCTACTTTATAATGGTACCAATTTCGTTGTACTTTGATGCACGTGTCCTATTGAAATAATTAATAAGAGGATCTCGGATTTAAAGTAAACCACGAGTTAGACGCATGTTATCCCCGATAAATCCAACCTGGGTCAAATTTATTCAATTATTGCTGGAGGGGACGTTAGAGTAATTTCTGCAGTTTACTGGGATACCTAATTGACTTTTGTGTGCACCCTTTTAACCGTACTGTAAATTCGATTGTGTTAGGACCCTAACCGGTTATGTTGTTCGGCTGGACTCAATGTCCGAGCCTTTCACTTGTGCAACACGGGCTACGTAGTAGCTCTCCCGGACGTCCGCGCGGGCTCATAAATAAGATGCGAGTTCGAGTGGTCAGCACACTCCATCATAGACGCAGAGACAAGAGCCGACAGCACAGTGAACCCAGACCAGCAACCCGGGCCCGTAGCAGCTCAGAGGCTTGCCGACGCTTGCCATCGCCACCCCGCCCCATAAGGCATGAAGCGGTAGCGCAGGACCCGGAGAGACTTTGGCTTATGGCTGGTTGGGCTTCTTTTTATGGGCTTCTTCTTTTCTGGGTTTCTCTTCTTTTTCTGGGTTTCTTTTCTTTTTCTGGGCTTCCTTTTCTTGATAGGGTTTTCCCTATGCCTTTTGGTAGCGATACCTTTGTTAGGCTTTTGAATAAATAAGATTGCCAGCAGAACCCTGTGTTTGTTAATCCTGTGTATCCTTAAGGGAGTTACTATTGAACCCACGCAGTAACCACATTACCCACTCGTAGTTCATCCAACATTTTCTGGTGTCAAGAAGTGGGATACACAGAAGGGTTAGTTTGTAGTGTAGAAAACCCAGCCGTGGAAATTTTTAGTTTGAAGCCCAGCCGGCTAGCCAACCCCTGCCCCACCCCATAGGAACCATGGAGCCACGAAGACCAACGCCCTCCAACATCAACTCAAGATTCAGGACTTGTATCCCAGTCCTGTGTACACCACCCATCCCACTGCAGTCAACAGGGACCCGTTGCGGGTATTTCATCCCGCAATCTACACGTATCCGCAACATCCGCCCCCACAGCCTGCGTCGACCAGTGTCTGGTACTCCTAGCCCACCACCCTTGCCAGCCACCTGCAGCCCAACCAGACCCTCAACATGGGTTGAGAACTTCCCAGCCCCTACCTCCTGTGCGACGGTCCAGCCGCCCACACAGACAAACCCAGAGATTGGACCTCTGACTCTTATTAGTGATTAACATTAGACATTGACTGTGAGTGCAGAAAGAGCAGGGGAGCGCACCCATCAAGACCCCCCCGAGTTTCCATCAGGCCAGATGATAGACCACCGAATCCAAGGGAGCTCCGCCTCAAGATTTTAAGTTAGAGAGTATGCCCATGTTGGCTTTCTCCACAGCTTAGTTACAATGACTTTTAATGCCTATGTTGACCTTACCTTTTTCATTGCACTAGTGCCCTTATAGCATATTGTCTTTTTTTGTACTGTTCGATCCTACGGTAACCCTGATAGTGGTCTGGGACCACCGTTTCAGGTCTGGGACCTGTTGTTTTGTCCATATGATGTAACTTACTACAGCCAGAGCTGAGACTGTTGTGTACATCTTCAGGATGCCAGTAGTAACTTAGCCGGTTCACGCCACCTGTTAGTAGTTATAAAGAGGATGGACCATTGTTGTACTTCGGTTCACTGTGTGTAATTTGCAATTGTTCTACTCTAAGTGATGGTATCATAGCCCCTTAGAGTTTGATTATACCTTCAGTGGTCTTTTGTAACCCTTTGAATTGATGTATGTGTCACGTAAGGGACTACGTGACTTAGCAGGGGAGAATGTGAGAGGATGAACGACTTTCTATTTTTATATGTGCTTTCATGGTAACTCTGGTGCGTGAGTGAGGGACGGCCACTCATAGTAGTTTATGGACACTTGGCCGAGTACCATTAATTGGATTATTTCCCTTGTAATACTAGCGCGGGACCCGTTATTCACATCACGGTGAAAAGCGCGCATTTTGATTGGTCAGTTGGAAATGTTGACCACCGGGCTTCCAACTCTTATATCATGGCTTTAAGTTTCCTACAACTCGCTCCTTCGTTGTTATCCACCGACAGAAAGACGGGAACCCGAATTCATTTTTGAGAGTAGACAATACCCTATCGGTACAAAATAGGTACTCATGATAACGTTTGTTATCAATGGAGATACGTCGTATTAATGGACGAAAGTATCCCGCACAAAATTGTCGAATGTTGTTAGTCCTGACACTTTGAAAATTTATATTAAAACTATTACCGGGTTTCTGGTATAAGTAGTCAGTTAGAATTTTAGCAGCAAGTTTCTACTTTATAATGGTACCAATTTCGTTGTACTTTGATGCACGTGTCCTATTGAAATAATTAATAAGAGGATCTCGGATTTAAAGTAAACCACGAGTTAGACGCATGTTATCCCCGATAAATCCAACCTGGGTCAAATTTATTCAATTATTGCTGGAGGGGACGTTAGAGTAATTTCTGCAGTTTACTGGGATACCTAATTGACTTTTGTGTGCACCCTTTTAACCGTACTGTAAATTCGATTGTGTTAGGACCCTAACCGGTTATGTTGTTCGGCTGGACTCAATGTCCGAGCCTTTCACTTGTGCAACACGGGCTACGTAGTAGCTCTCCCGGACGTCCGCGCGGGCTCATAAATAAGATGCGAGTTCGAGTGGTCAGCACACTCCATCATAGACGCAGAGACAAGAGCCGACAGCACAGTGAACCCAGACCAGCAACCCGGGCCCGTAGCAGCTCAGAGGCTTGCCGACGCTTGCCATCGCCACCCCGCCCCATAAGGCATGAAGCGGTAGCGCAGGACCCGGAGAGACTTTGGCTTATGGCTGGTTGGGCTTCTTTTTATGGGCTTCTTCTTTTCTGGGTTTCTCTTCTTTTTCTGGGTTTCTTTTCTTTTTCTGGGCTTCCTTTTCTTGATAGGGTTTTCCCTATGCCTTTTGGTAGCGATACCTTTGTTAGGCTTTTGAATAAATAAGATTGCCAGCAGAACCCTGTGTTTGTTAATCCTGTGTATCCTTAAGGGAGTTACTATTGAACCCACGCAGTAACCACATTACCCACTCGTAGTTCATCCAACATTTTCTGGTGTCAAGAAGTGGGATACACAGAAGGGTTAGTTTGTAGTGTAGAAAACCCAGCCGTGGAAATTTTTAGTTTGAAGCCCAGCCGGCTAGCCAACCCCTGCCCCACCCCATAGGAACCATGGAGCCACGAAGACCAACGCCCTCCAACATCAACTCAAGATTCAGGACTTGTATCCCAGTCCTGTGTACACCACCCATCCCACTGCAGTCAACAGGGACCCGTTGCGGGTATTTCATCCCGCAATCTACACGTATCCGCAACATCCGCCCCCACAGCCTGCGTCGACCAGTGTCTGGTACTCCTAGCCCACCACCCTTGCCAGCCACCTGCAGCCCAACCAGACCCTCAACATGGGTTGAGAACTTCCCAGCCCCTACCTCCTGTGCGACGGTCCAGCCGCCCACACAGACAAACCCAGAGATTGGACCTCTGACTCTTATTAGTGATTAACATTAGACATTGACTGTGAGTGCAGAAAGAGCAGGGGAGCGCACCCATCAAGACCCCCCCGAGTTTCCATCAGGCCAGATGATAGACCACCGAATCCAAGGGAGCTCCGCCTCAAGATTTTAAGTTAGAGAGTATGCCCATGTTGGCTTTCTCCACAGCTTAGTTACAATGACTTTTAATGCCTATGTTGACCTTACCTTTTTCATTGCACTAGTGCCCTTATAGCATATTGTCTTTTTTTGTACTGTTCGATCCTACGGTAACCCTGATAGTGGTCTGGGACCACCGTTTCAGGTCTGGGACCTGTTGTTTTGTCCATATGATGTAACTTACTACAGCCAGAGCTGAGACTGTTGTGTACATCTTCAGGATGCCAGTAGTAACTTAGCCGGTTCACGCCACCTGTTAGTAGTTATAAAGAGGATGGACCATTGTTGTACTTCGGTTCACTGTGTGTAATTTGCAATTGTTCTACTCTAAGTGATGGTATCATAGCCCCTTAGAGTTTGATTATACCTTCAGTGGTCTTTTGTAACCCTTTGAATTGATGTATGTGTCACGTAAGGGACTACGTGACTTAGCAGGGGAGAATGTGAGAGGATGAACGACTTTCTATTTTTATATGTGCTTTCATGGTAACTCTGGTGCGTGAGTGAGGGACGGCCACTCATAGTAGTTTATGGACACTTGGCCGAGTACCATTAATTGGATTATTTCCCTTGTAATACCAGCGCGGGACCCGTTATTCACATCACGGTGAAAAGCGCGCATTTTGATTGGTCAGTTGGAAATGTTGACCACCGGGCTTCCAACTCTTATATCATGGCTTTAAGTTTCCTACAACTCGCTCCTTCGTTGTTATCCACCGACAGAAAGACGGGAACCCGAATTCATTTTTGAGAGTAGACAATACCCTATCGGTACAAAATAGGTACTCATGATAACGTTTGTTATCAATGGAGATACGTCGTATTAATGGACGAAAGTATCCCGCACAAAATTGTCGAATGTTGTTAGTCCTGACACTTTGAAAATTTATATTAAAACTATTACCGGGTTTCTGGTATAAGTAGTCAGTTAGAATTTTAGCAGCAAGTTTCTACTTTATAATGGTACCAATTTCGTTGTACTTTGATGCACGTGTCCTATTGAAATAATTAATAAGAGGATCTCGGATTTAAAGTAAACCACGAGTTAGACGCATGTTATCCCCGATAAATCCAACCTGGGTCAAATTTATTCAATTATTGCTGGAGGGGACGTTAAAGTAATTTCTGCAGTTTACTGGGATACCTAATTGACTTTTGTGTGCACCCTTTTAACCGTACTGTAAATTCGATTGTGTTAGGACCCTAACCGGTTATGTTGTTCGGCTGGACTCAATGTCCGAGCCTTTCACTTGTGCAACACGGGCTACGTAATAGCTCTCCCCGACGTCCGCGCGGGCTCATAAATAAGATGCGAGTTCGAGTGGTCAGCACACTCCATCATAGACGCAGAGACAAGAGCCGACAGCACAGTGAACCCAGACCAGCAACCCGGGCCCGTAGCAGCTCAGAGGCTTGCCGACGCTTGCCATCGCCACCCCGCCCCATAAGGCATGAAGCGGTAGCGCAGGACCCGGAGAGACTTTGGCTTATGGCTGGTTGGGCTTCTTTTTATGGGCTTCTTCTTTTCTGGGTTTCTCTTCTTTTTCTGGGTTTCTTTTCTTTTTCTGGGCTTCCTTTTCTTGATAGGGTTTTCCCTATGCCTTTTGGTAGCGATACCTTTGTTAGGCTTTTGAATAAATAAGATTGCCAGCAGAACCCTGTGTTTGTTAATCCTGTGTATCCTTAAGGGAGTTACTATTGAACCCACGCAGTAACCACATTACCCACTCGTAGTTCATCCAACATTTATTTATGTTTGGTATTCAGAGCTTCATCAATTTACATTTCACAGAAAAGATTTAAATAGATATGCATAAATTCGGTGCCATTGTTAAAATTCTGAAAGGTTTTGTAGAGATCTGAAAAGAGTTTTTAAATGCGTATAAAAGTTTTTAAATCAAGTTTTTTGTAGATTTTTGCCTCTTTCAGAAAGGACAAGTAAAATCAAAAGTAAATGAAAGACATACATGTTCCTTCAATGAGAAGGAATGTATCTCATGGCAGCTCAGAAACTCAACCTCAGATAAAAACAAGTGAACAAATACATAAAAGTGTCGCAGTACTCAGGTACATCGTAAGTATACCGGTAATCAATAAACATTTCAAAAGCCAATGTAATGCATGTCTTCTCCATGGCACACATAAAATTTAACAATCTATCATCCAATTTGGCATATCGCGACCTTAGTTCTTGTTTGTTGAAGAATAATGAATGTTGCCGGCAATTATCAGTCAAGTTATATTTTGTTGTATATCATTATAAGTAAACGTATAAATTGTAGTAGGCAGCAAGTAGCGGAGAGAGTGACTGAATGTCCGTTCTGTTTACTTCTTTTTTTTTTTTTTTAAATGTTTTTCAAAGCTTGTTTGCATGATTCTTCTGTATATCTTGAATTAGCCGCCAGACGTACAATAAACTTGAACTTGAACTGTGCCAACTCCACTCTTTGCACAGCTGAGAAATTCAACGTTTAACGTTTGCGGCTGTACTATTATGATAAGGAGCAAAAAAATATACGACTGTAATGCAGCTAGATCTAGAGGATGAACACGCAAGCATCTAAAACTTCGTGACCAAAAAACGTATGCATTGTGAATCGACTCAAGTTTTGACGATAAATTGTGTGGGTGCACCCATTGTGGACCAAATTCAATCTTTCATTATGATGTATTTACTATTCTGAGCTGCAAAAAAGAGGCATATTATTTCCGTTGAATGAAATCGACAAGCATGACCCGAATTTTGTTCTTCACTTCTTGTTACGCTTGATGCAAAACATTTTGCAAGATTTGTCTTGCTTGGATCAGCTAGTACAAAGAATTATATGCCCAGAATATGTTCTTTTATACTTAACCCAAAAACATTAGTGTAATTTAAATGAGATTAAACAATTTTTAAAAATACAAAAAAATTGCTTAAAAATATTGTGCCCACAACGCACTGAATAAAAAGAATGTTTGATAGATTAAAAATACCATTTTGTTAAAATGTTCAAAAAATTTACCCGCACAATAATCATAAATAAAAACCCTTGAATTTGCATAATATTTGAAACAGAGAAGCAATTATTGGATTTATTTATGAACAACAAAAGTTAGTACTCTGTGTGTGTGTGTATCTCTCCTCTGTTTCTCCTCCCCCCCCCCCCCGCTCTCTCTCTCCCTCTCTCTCTCTCTTTCTTACATACAATTAAAACCAGGGGCGTAGCGTGGGGAGGGGGCACAGGGGAGGTTGCCCGGGGGGTATAATTCACAGGGGCGCAAAATTTCACAAGGAAACAAAATAAATTAGAAATAATAAGTAAAAAAAAAAAAAAAAAGCGCGCCCTCCCCCTCACACAGAAAATCTCCCAGTATTTGAACATTCTCCAAGGTTTTTGAACACGACAGGGCAAATAAACGTTGACACGTACTAACTGTTCACGGGTCAGGGGGACCCAGTAAGCCTACTTGCTTTGCCCCGGGCACTGGCAACCCATGCTTCGCCACTGACTAAAACATTCACTTCTTGATACCACACTAATGGCAAACGGTTTGGGCTAAATAAAAATCCTAAGGGGGGGGGGGGGGCAACCAGGGGCGAAGCGTGGCAATCTGCAGAGGGTAATCAGAATTTAAGCTAGTAAGATCCTTATAATAGGACGTATCGCTACATCATATTTACATAATTATAAATGCAGGGACTAAAACAATGAAACGGGTGCCAGGCACTGCAAAATCTAAAGAGCGGACCATTCTTGTCAACAGGAAAGGAATGCAGCAATTTACAAGCCAAACTAATCTGAAAATACCATTCATTCATACTAACAGACTTATAGACTCATATTTTTCATCCATTTTTTAAAAATATAATTTGAACGGCAAGTTTTCATTGTCATATTCATAGCCAGAGATTTTGTTATTCTACCATCTCATAAAGTTTCTCGAAAAAGACCCATTAATATTAAATAGCAGAAAGTGCTTAACTGGCATCTCTGTGACACAACAATGTGTAGCGATCTCGGAGAAGTGGCTATATGCCGTTGCGGTATAGGTTCGAGCGACCTATCAAGTGAATTGATGTTCATAATACGATCTACTGATTTTGATCATAGTTATATCTAGATCTAAACTACACATTATTATGCTTTGATAGCTCTTGCTGTGCGTAGAGTAAATTATTCTTAGATTACCTCAAACAAATAAACAAGAATCCACACAAACTCTTTCACTCTACTCTTCACCTTTCGATTGGGATGAAAACGACCGCATAGTGAAAAACCTGCATAAGTACGTAAAATCGGGTCAAACTTTGATTATGATCCCATTTCCCCCCCCCCCCCCCACTATTTTGCTGTCTGCGGCGCCACCTCGGCGAATACAGGCTATGCTCAAGCTAGCTTCTGGGTGTAGTCAAGTCTTCTTCGTCTTTGTTAATAACTGATTTTGGACCAGTTCATATGGTGTAGGTCCCTACAAAGATGTTTTTCGATGAGGGGTGTTAGACTATAACAACAAACCCAAAATAGCGAGGTAGAACAGAATGCTGAACTGACTAAATGGACTTGGAGTTGGGCTCGATCTGAAAAGCGTAGTAATTCTAGAATTAATATTCGAAGGGTAATCACTGATTATTTGATTATGAGGAAGCCTCGCCCCTGGGGGCAACAGCATTAGGCTGAGGCCCCCGAGAAACCAAAGGACCTTAAATAAAGATCGCTTCGACTTGAGAAATACCAAACAAACAAACAAAATAAAAATAAATTGCAAGATTTGTCTTGTGATAGGCGGATACAATGGTACCAATACTGGCTGCAACTATCAATTTGGACTAGTATTGTAAATATAACGCATCTCTGATCTCTTCGTATCCAAATAATTTAAAATCTAGATCATATTTTTTACTCAGTCTTTCAAACATCTGTTTTGTAATTGTGGCATATGCTTGCTCCTTGAAATGCTTTTTGGCTGCCTTCATGCGTCCACGGTTTTCCAAACCAGATTTCCTTGCCAGCCAAATCTGGGCCATCAAGTCGTCTTTCACTTTTTGTTCCTCAGAAAAATCTGGCACTTTATACTTCACATCCGGGTCAATGTAACCTCGCCACTGGAAGTTATGCCATAGGCGATAGGCTAACTCCCTGTTGGACACGCAGCTGTTGTAAAAATGGGCCAAGCCATCGCGATGGACGCGGTTGTAGTTGTACTCCACAATGGTCTTTAGTTCTTCGTCAACCTGTTTGGAGACAAAACCCAGACTGCGTTTGATGAGGGATTGAAACGTTGGTGGGGGGATGGTACCTAAAGAAAGAAAGAAAGAAGGACAGACAGAGAACTCACTTGTTAAGACAAGATAAGAATAGCTTTATTATCCCATGAGGGAAATCCTCTCCCACAGAGCGTTTATCCCTTTGGTGTCCAGACTAAATTAAATTGCCAATCCCAAAACGTCTGAAATAATATACTGAACTGATTTTAGATAATCAGATTATTGCAAAAATATAAATATTTAATGGGAAAAATTATTTGTTCATAAGATAGGAAGAGTGAGTATGTTAAAGACAGAGCATTTTGGCTCCAGGTGATCTATTTCAAATATGGCACACTGGGCGCTGGAGAGTTATGCGCACATACATGGTGCACCTATCTTACGCCTCATCACTTAAGGACTTCGAGCTTCCATGCTTTTGGCGGACGGACGTGCTTTGGTGCTGCTAACGAAGCAAGAACTCGCCGCTAAGGAAACTGTTTCACTTCGTTCCTGTTGAAGTATTTTTTTTTTCACTTGAAAAAGGCCAAAGCCGAAAATTGTTTATTTTCTGTCTTCTCTTTAGTTTGCTTTGTATTGTTTGGGTTTTATTTCTCACGCGGGGTTTTGCAACATACAACTTTTTCTTTTTGCCCAATTTTGACTTTGCTTATAGCCCTGCTGCGACCCCACAGTTTTTCTGTGGTTTTTATGATATTTGAATAATTTGAATGAGATATTCCAGTCGGCATACAAAAAGGGCCACAGTACTGAGACTGCTATCCTCAGAGTAGTGAATGATATTCTTCTAGAGCTCGATGACAAAAGAGTATGTATTCTTGTACTTCTGGACTTGTCTGCTGCCTTTGATACTTTAGATCATAACATTCTATTACATCGTCTAGAAAAGACCTTTGGTATTGCAGGAAATGCACTGTCATGGTTTCAGTCCTATCTTTCAAATAGAAAACAATGTGTGAGAGTCAATGATAGTTGTTCTAATGTCCAAACACTCAATTTTGGGGTACCTCAAGGTTCTGTTTTGGGCCCAATTCTTTTCACATTATACACCCAACCTCTTGCTGATATTTTCAGAAAATATGATCTTCAATACCACCAATACGCTGATGATAGCCAAATATATAAAGCATGTGATCTTGAAAACCTAGATGATACGATAAAAACAATGGAGCATTGCATACAAGAAGTTAAGAAATGGATGGATGATAATAAGCTAAAACTAAATGATGAGAAAACAGAAGTTATGCTCATAACGAATCCAAAACAAAAAATCAATCCACCAGATCTCAATGTAAATGGCCATCTTATTAAAATGACAAGTAAAGTAAAAGATCTGGGCACAATCTTAGATGCAGAGATGTCAATGTCACCATTTATTAGTCAGCTGTGTAAGAATCTTAATTTCCAGTTACGGAAAATCAGCAGTATACGGCACTGCCTAACTACTGAAGTAACAAAACAGCTTGTAACATCGCTGTTTCTCTCTAGGCTGGACTATTGTAACATACTGCTAAGTGGTCTTCCAAAAAGTAAAATCAATAAGCTTCAGTTAATCCAAAATAATGCTGCAAGACTAATAACAAGAAGAAAAAGGATAGATCACATAACACCAATATTTAAGGAGCTCCACTGGCTACCTATTGAGCAGCGAATAAAATATAAATTGGCTTTATTTTGTTATAAAGGTGTCAACAACATGTCGCCAGAGTATATTTCAGAACTTATAGAACTGCATCGCCCTGCAAGAGCATTAAGATCATCTTCTGACAACCTTAGACTAAAAGTACCCGTAGTGAACCTAAAAAGTTTTGGTGAAAGGGCTTTCAGCCATGTTGGGCCCAGGGTGTGGAATGAGATTCCTTTAGATGTCCGCAGTTCGCAAGTATTGTCACAGTTTAAAAGGATGTTAAAATGTCATTAGTATGAGAGTTTCTAGTCTATGTAAAAGCTATCTATTATTATTATTATTATGTGTGTATCAATGTGGGTTGTGTGTGTGAGTTTACCCATGTATTTTTTGACATGTTTCTGTAAAGCGCATAGAGCATTTTTGTAATGGATATGCGCTATATAAATGCCATCCATTATTATTATTATTATATTTCGTGAATCACTTAAACATGTATCATAATCCAATAAATCAATAACAGGCAAATATCAAGTGACATGGTCAGTGGCGGGCCTACGTTTTTTAGCCTGGAGCTTGAATTGTTATGTGGCCCCTTCGCAACTAGCAACAATAGAGCAATATCCAACAAGATCCAGATGGCCTTGCTGCACTGGCAAGGACTTCGAGGCCGTTCACTCATTTTTTAAAAATGGCTCTTCAGGGCCCCTCTAGGACCATGGGCCCTGAAGTTTAAGTTTCACTAGTTTAAAAGTAGATCCGCCACTGGACATGTTAAGGAACCTTACTGAAATAAGCCACATACCTGGCTATAGTGTTTCGTTACCGATTGTAATCTAAGGTTATGAAGCAGTTTCCTTGCATGTTCTTGCCATTTAAATTTAGTAAAGACAAAAATTGATGTTTGAGAAAGCCATGCCAAATCTATCTGGAAACACGAATTTACCAAGGGGCGAAATTATCTTGATAAGCCCTAATTCATTTCTTTCCTAGGCGACAGTCGTGCCGAATTAAGGGCAGGTTTGCCCCCCCCCCCCAAAAAAAAACCGACATATTTGGGCAATTTTATTTGTTTTAACTACTGGCACGGATGATAAATGGATGTCCTAAACCAACAAACCACTTTTTAAATATATCTTTGTTATAGTAATGGTTGTTTACGTCCGCCATCTTGAAAATTGGGTGCAGTTTTCAAGTCGAAAGTCAACCAAAATGAAAAAAAAATATATTCATTTTTTTCTCTTCTCTCTTTTTTACTTATCAAATATGGTATATTTAGTCAGAGAATTTTCGCATATAGATTTCTTTTCTTTTTTTTTATTTACGATTTTTTTTCAGTTTCAACATAATTATTTTAAAATGTGTAAAATGCAGACCAAAAAAAAAAATGAATAAAAAAACAAAAGTTGAAATCATATTTTATAAGAAAGTTAATTATATTAGGTTTATTATGCAAAATAGTTGCCCGATGACAAGGGGAATGTACAGATGTAATTATTTAAAGTTGAGTTTCCTGTCACACTTCAATTCTACCAGTAGAAAATGCGTCTATTTTTTCGGGCTTCTGTTCAGCTCAGTTCCTGCTCAAAATCAACGAAAGTATTAAATATATAGTGAGCTTCAAGACCTTTCAAAATATGCCCACGGACACCTTTACGTCGTTTCATGCGTAATTTGATATTTTGTAGAATTTAAGGCTCAGCAGTTAAAAAACTTTTTATGATTGTATTGGAGGCCTTTCTTCCTTTTTAATACGAATATTAAAGGTTTACTATTGTCATTTATGCGGAAGGGTCTGCAGGGCAAAAATAGGACTTATCAGTCACATGAGAAGCCATAAGACATGAAAGAACAGTCTTTCCATTCTGTCCTCTGTGTCCTTTAGTTCTCTTTATTGTCCATGTGTTGAAATTCTCAACAATTTCTGTTCTTTATTCCTCTGGTGTTGTTAAGGTCATCATCATACCTGATGGACGAACTATTATTATTATTATTACTATTGCGTTTGCAAGACAGTATGGTCCTTTTAATGTCCAGATAATGCAATGCTCTTCTTCTCTTACGAAACAAAAATATCCAAAATCACACACACCGTTTGTCGTACATTCGTCATCTCAGTAATAAAACCGATACGCAGATTTCAATCGTTATTTAATATCCAAGATAATTCTCGTTATTACACATTTATCTCTCCCGAGATATACCTGATCCAGAGAAAATTACCATCTTTATTTTTCTATTACCTGATGTTCTCTTGGGGAATTCCCATAAATGTGGGTGGATATGGCGAAATCGGGCTTAAGGTGAAAGACCAAATTCCTGAGAAAACCCCTCCAAATAGGGGATTTTTTTCTATGGAAATTGAGATTTGCTTGTAAAATGAAAGATTAGCCATTTTTCTGCATGCAGTTAAAATATTTCGCTTGAAATCGTCTTAGAAATATTTCATTTTTATTTTTGTAAGAGGTATAAAAATTTCACCTACAGCCTGATTTTGCCAAATCCACTCATATTGTGTACGTGAACTTGTGATGACTCATGATTATTATTATTATTATTTGTTACATTTGTTTATAATCAAATATCCTTCTATTTGAGTTTTAGGGAATTTACTGATGTTAAATAGACTCCCGCGGCAATTTTATCCTATGGTTATAATTAGATTCACTCCGTTAAATGTAAATCTCACTACTGTAACGTGTCACTCAGTCCTGTGATAATGCAGACAGTTGTAGATTCTGAACTTGCCACAACAGCTGCACTCCCTTTTTTTCCATGGTTTTGTATCAATGTCCGACGCCTTTGTATACCAGCTATCAAGTTGGGTTTTCGTTTGAACGGAAACGGAAATGGCAACGGAAACGTCAAAAACCCTGCAAGTAGTGAAACAGAAAGAATGTTTTGCTCGTACGGAAACATAGAAACACTCTTTCTTTTGTACTATTTGATGAATTTTTGATGTTTCTGGTGTCGTTTCCGTTTCCACACCCATGAAAACAAAGCTTGAGACTACTAACATTTTCAACCGCTCCTGCTAAAAACTTAACCGTCGTGACGGATCTTATGCGGTGTGGGCAGTGCCTATTGTGCTAGTGTGAAACAAAATTTATGGGCGGCAGGCCACCAGCCTTGTCTGATTCACCATAAAAGAAGTGAGTTTTTATTACTGTTAATCAGGACCTGATCTATAAGGGGGAAAGGGGAGCTTAGTTTCCTCTAAGCAAATTCCTGCCCACTTCCGCTTTCTCCCCAGTCAACCATATTATTATTATGTTGACAGTGACATCAATTGCCTATGAAACACTCACATGGACATCATCATCCACGTCGTCCAGTATGTCAGGAATCCCCATTCTCTCCAGGAGAAACCGAGCATCCTCTGTGAACGTCTCCATTCGACTCAAGTGTGTAACATTGAAGGAACACGGATTACATATCTGATGAATGGGCATCCAGTGCGGCTCGGCCCTGTCAAATCCAGCACTGACAAATTCGGCAAATGTCATGTACTTCCCGCATCTGCCCTCCTCTCGCGTGGACATATTCGCCCTCGACGATGTCTCGTCCAAGATAGCAGCCATAATGTTGAAATGTTTCCGCAGAAAATCCGACTCTGGGCTGAAATCTGATGCTTCTATTGTTTTAACCATAAGCTTTTGGCGTCTTCGTTTGACCATAGGTACAATTTCAGCTGACCAGAAATCGGGCAGATAGACTTTGTCCAGATAGGAAGACAGCAGACGTGAGAAAGGATCTCTGGCGACGATAAAGCGAGTTGTAAAACGTGAGCTATTGTGGTTCTGTGTGTAGCGCACTCCTCCCCCTCTAGTGTGGGCATCAATCCGGCTGATGGAGAATACATCTTTCTTTGTGATAGTTCTCTGTCAAATGTCAAGACAGGATTTGGTTGAAACAGAACACGCAAAAGAAATAATATGTACAACAAGGTAATTGAATCTGTGAAAGATTACTGGCAGAGAGAAATTTGAATTGGGTAGATGGATTGATGGATGGATGGATGGATGGATGGATGGATGGATGGATGGGTGGATGGACGGACAGACGGACGGTTGGACGAACGGGCGGGCGGATGGATGGATAGATGAATGCATGCATGCATGCATGAATGGATGGATGAATGGATGGATGGGTGAGTGGGTGGATAAAGGAACGAAGAAAGGATGGACGGATTTGTGACAAAACAATAACTAGGCCCATTGTTCATCTCACACAACAACATTAACTCTTACCTTTCTATGGGCGGCTTTGAACACACGCTTCCAGAATGTACAACCTGCTTTGGGAACAAAACAGTACAGGGCACCAGATAGATGGCTGAATACGCCATGGATACGACCCGGCACGTTTTGGCCACGACACACATCCTCTATCCGTTCTCTGCGGGCACGGAACACTTGTTCAGATGTTTGATAAATGTGTGAATGGTGTTCCGTAGATCTGTTTGATATGCCATCTGGTGTCAAATCTTGCAGTTTTCCTAGGATATTGGAAAATGGGAGAAAGAAATGGAATAGATGGATGGATGGACGGACAGATGGATGGGTGCATGGATGGGTGGGTGGATGGACTGATAGATGGATGGATGGATTGGTGAGTGGGTGCATGGATGGATGGAGGGGTGAGTGGGTGCATGGATGGATGGATGGGTGAGTGGGTGCATGGATGGATGGATGGACGGATGGATAGATGGGTGAATTCATTCGGGATTTCTCAGGAATTCGGCCTTTCACCTTACCACTGACATAAATATGTAGAAAGCTTCTATAAAGTGATAAATTTCATTTTCAGAGACACTGTGACTAGATCTAGCCTAAAAATGTTTCACTACAGGCACGTCTTCTGACAAAAAAAAACAAAAAAACTACACAACACATAATTATTTAAAATGAATTTACAATATTGAACGCTGCATGTCAGGTTGACTTCCAATCACGACGAATGCATGGGATAATGAATGCGCACCACAGGTAATTTCAGCGCTTTTTTGCATCAACATTGAACGCGGAGAATGACTAAAGAATATCTTCTAATTCTCAGATTTACTGGTCTTGTCCACAACATCCCTTCCGACATGACCAGAAATACAAAGATCATAGAAATGGCTAATCACTGGCACACAGAGCAGCAGAGGGTAAAATGATTTGGACAACTCTTGCGAATGCCGATCTACCAGCCGACCCATCGTGCATACAACATAGGATTCTCTGGTGAGATACTCAAACCTGAGAAAACCAGTTTTAAGGAAGAAGAAGAAGAAGAAGAAGAAGTGGAAGACCAAGGAAGACTTGGACAAGTGGCGTCAAAGAAGCTGTGACGACCAACGGCCTTACGGCAAGGCAGGGTTCCCAGATGACTGCAGACCGAAAATTCTTTCTCTATAGGGTACAAGTGGAATGGAAAACAACGACAATAAATAATCATCGTTTAAAATGAATCACAACACGATTTATATAAACACTTTTGTTATAGTACTACGGCGACTAATAAAAATGATAAAATCCTGTACCTACTGCAGTTATGCAGATTATAGGTAGAATGCGCATGACGTCACAGAGTTTTTGTTTTGTACTTCCGCCAAACAAGATGGCCGGTGGATCAGCTGATGAGTGTAACTTCGAGATGTGTCTAAGCAGTTAAAATGCCTGCTGGTTGCACTGCAGTTGACTGTTGTGACAAGGGTGGAAAGGATGTATCCAAGCTGGTCAGATTCCCTACCATCCGTGTAAACAAGAGAAAGGAAGTGAAAAATTGACCGAACGTCTCCCATGTGCGTATACACACGTGTCATTGTTTACAGTAGTGAACCCGCCGCCGATTGGTTCGCGACGCCTTAAGTGGGTCCGGACAGACAAGATGGTGGATATGCACATTCTACCTATAGAGCCGAAGAGAGAAAATGTGGGTGGATCTGACAAAACTGGGCCGAAATATTTGTGTCTCTTTAAAAAATCAAAATAAAATACTGTATAATAATTATTTCTAAGACTATTTCATGTAAAATGTGTTAATTGAGTGCAGAAAAAAAATGGCTAATGTTTCATAATTATAATCTAACTGTGGCCCCCGGCCCTGTCCGGGGTAAATCTATTTATTAGTTTCAGTTCTGGGTGATTATAACGGATGTGCGTCACCTTGCCCTTTCCTTCAGGTTTGTTTTGTTGTTGTTTGTTTGTTGTTAGATAAGTCTTACTGCAATCCCTTTGCGCGTTAACGCTCTTCGCACCTTGTTAACATTCATGAAAATAATATCAGTAATCTGCGCATTGGGCGGTTTGTTTAATAGTGAACGCATCGCACGGCTAGATACCATCGTGGGCTGGTGGAAATGAATTGAAAGGATCGGGGGGGGGGGACGAAATCAGCGACACAAAGCAAACTCAAAAAATACTTCTCCGCTATTTTAAGCTCCCAAATCTAAAAGAATCAATGGCAGGTCGAAAGGAAGGCAACTCCAAAATTTTACGCAAATCCGAGCCGTCTGAGCGGCGCTAGGTCTTGTTAAAAATAATTGAAGTTTTTTTTTTATTATTATAATGAGATGCAAACCTCATTTCCATAAAGTTTTTTTATTATTATTATAATGAAATGCAAACCTCATTTCCATAATGTTTGTTTTTTTTGCCGTTCGGATGTGTTTTCTCGGGAATTTGGTCTTTCACCTTAAGGCTGAGTTCGTCTGATCCACTGACGAATACTAGTTGTAATCACTGCTGGTCTATAGCTTACTGTAAATATAGTTGTAATCACTGCCGGTCTATAGCTTACTGTAAATATAGTTGTAATCACTGCTGGTCTATAGCTTACTGTAAATATAGTTGTAATCACTGCTGGTCTATAGCTTACTGTAAATATAGTTGTAATCACCGCTGGTCTATAGCTTACTGTAAATATAGTTGTAATCACTGCTGATTTATAGCTTACTGTAAATATAGTTGTAATCACTGCTGATTTATAGCTTACTGTAAATATAGTTGTAATCACTGCTGATTTATAGCTTACTGTAAATATAGTTGTAATCACTGCTGATTTATAGCTTACTGTAAATATAGTTGTAATCACTGCTGATTTAAAGCTTACTGTAAATATAGTTGTAATCACTGCTGATTTATAGCTTACTGTAAATATAATTGTAATCACTGCTGATTTATAGCAAAATACTTCTCCGCTATTTTAAGCTCCCAAATCTAAAAGAATCAATGGCAGGTCGAAAGGAAGGCAACAGTAGTAAATATAGTTGTAATCACTGCTGATCTATAGCTTACTGTAAATATAATTGTAATCACAGCTGATCTATAGCTTACTGTAAATATAGTTGTGATCACTGCTGATATCTATAGCTTACTGTAAATATAATTGTTGTAATCACTGCTGATCTATAGCTGACTGTAAATATAATTGTTGTAATCACTGCTGATCTATAGCTTACTGTAAATATAAGTGTTGTGATCACTGCTGATCTATAGCTTACTGTAAATATAATTGTTGTAATCACTGCTGATCTATAGCTTACTGTAAATATAATTGTTGTAATCACTGCTGATCTATAGCTTACTGTAAATATAATTGTTGTAATCACTGCTGATCTATAGCTTACTGTAAATATAATTGTTGTAATCACTGCTGATCTATAGCTTACTGTAAATATAATTGTTGTAATCACTGCTGATCTATAGCTTACAACTCCGATCAAAATAAAAATAAGATTAAGAGACTGAGGGTGAGTAGACATCCACGGCCCGTGAAGTCGCGGGTTGGAATAAAATATTACTTTTATTAGTTGCTGTGTTTCTTTCTTTCCAGCAGACGCCACTTTCACAAGCTAGTTACGCATTGCATAGCTGATTTTGTCGTCCTCGGGGAAAGTGTAAAATTGCGAACCCTTTCCACGTGGGTGTAGGCCTACACAAAGTTCTTGCACACCGAGTAACATTTTGCACCGACGCGTAAGGCCCACACCAGACTTCAACCGATTACGCACAATTCATGCATACGGCCACTCAGCATGACAGAAATGAGATCATATAGATGATCAGCCACCGATTGCCAGCAGATGAAGACACTCGTGTGCCCCCAGTTACCAAACTGATGAAGAAGGTGTGCAAACTGGGCGAGGGAAGAATATGGGACAAGGTGGGACTAACCCGACAAATATGAAAGCAGCTGGCTATTGGGACAATGAGTAGGTAAACTCTCAAATGGATATTGGAGCGGGGAGGTGAGCACTTATTGGGATGCCCGATGTGCTAGGATTCTGATTCCTGTCATCACTCAATTAATCAAACCATTGGGCATAACTTCAGCTCAATACCTGCAAGGTGACAATGAGAAAGCCATGCTTGTAAAACACGCCAGCTGCCGGGTCATTTTGAAAGTTCGTAAATCTTGCTGTGAGCCCCACTATGTAATGTAATGTAATGTAATCATTACTTTGTACAGCTTCCAAGTCCATGTAAATGAACGACGTACTCTGAGGCGCTGAACCAAAATTAGAAACAGGACTAACCTAAGATCAATATTTGTCATGCTCCCACACACACATGTCCACAAGACTTAATCTACTCTCATTTTCGAACCTCTGAGACCAAAAAGGATATTATTCAGTTTTTAAAAAAAAGTCCTAGACAATTCAGTTTTCAGTCTGTTTAAATGTGATGAGTCTTTGGGTTTTTTTGTTTTTTTTTGGTGTCAACGCTAATGCTGTTCCAAAATTTAGGCCAAGCAGTAGAAAAGGCCTTTTTACTTAAGCTTCGATGACTACATGCCACTTGGTATTCTCACCAGTATTCAAGTTTCGCACCTTAGACCTTGATTTTTCATAGTACTCAACAGACATAACTGTAATTTCAAGTTGCTGTAGCTTTTTCTTTCTATGAACTCGACATGAAATGAATGAAAGAGTTTTTACCGAAGGGATGGGGACAAGACCCGTCATCTTCAAAACACGGCTCTGAGCCAACATTTACTAGTATAAATAATGCTGGATAACAAAGAATTTCTTTTTTTGTCTTGGTGTTTGCTCACGCCGCGCGTCGGGAAGAAAATGTCTCACTGCAGCGCAGTGGCTTCTCCAGTCGCGATTTGGAGCGTGCGGTATTATTACTAAAATTGCGATACTTCGGCCCACAGATTACGTATCATATTAAAAGTAGCATCATTGTAAAGGGGAGAGATTGCCCATTATACCAGTACCACTTTCGATTCTCTTCAACGATGGAGGAGGTCTAAAAATCTCGTGTACATTTTTCAATCACGTCAAAATGAACAATTTTTGGCACAAATTATTGTCAAAGTGCAATATTCTTTTTAAGTGGGATGTGATCTCTATTTCTGTGAAGTTTTAAGTGTCAGTGTTGCTTGTGGGCCGAGGTATTTCACATTTTCGGAGACCCATTCACTGACAAAGAGATCGAGTGAAAACCGTGAGGCGAGCCGGCTCAGGCCAGCCGGATTTGATTATGGAACACCACCCTCCGGATAGAGAAAGTACCAGTGTCGACTCAAAATTAGCAGAAACTGCAAATGACTTTGCTCTTTCAGATCATTTACGTAAGTTCTTTCATTTTTTCAAGTTAAATAATATTGATTATGTATAGAAATACCATTTTATTGCAAGGAATGACCTTATCGGGTGGTGTGGATCTAACGATGGAACAGCCAGATATAACACACGGAATTTTGACCGAAATTCTTTTCATTTAATTTTATTTTGTTATTCAATAGCCTATGTTCACTTATTTTTGGATAAAAATGTTAATGCTGGATCAGAATGGTGTTGAGTTTATTTGTTTTATGAATTATTTCTTTTGTTTTGAATAAGAATAGTCGCTCAAGTGTTGACCCATTTCCACGGACAGTGACTTTGACTAGATCTAGATCTAGATTATACTAAGAAGATAGTAGCGGCTTATTATCCACTGGAGAGAGAGTGTGAGACTAGTGAGAGAGGATTATAATGATGGGGAGCCCCCTACAAGAACTTTCGATTCATGATGGACGTGAATTGAAGTTTGATTTATATTATAATGAATTATTGTATTAAGATAAATAATTTTTAAAAAAAACAACAGATATAGATCTAGTGCAGGAGCCCCCCCCCCCCACTTTTCCATATTGAGAGAGGAAACGGTGGTAGTGTCCAAAAGCTTAGCGTGTATGTGTATAACATGTATTAATAATACCCCCCCCCCCCTGTCACAAATCCCAGACTGGGATATGTAATAATTATAACAAGACAACAATCACGAACGAACAAGTATAACACTTAACAGAACAACCCATCAGACTCACACATTTATTATACATAAACATAAAGATAATAGCGCATTACAGACATTATATTATTCAATTCAACTGCCGTACAACGGCCTTCTCCCGTACGCACACTTCTTCGGGTCCACAACCCGGTAGTTACTTTCTAAAGACACTTCGGTCTCAGCTTCTCCTCTCCATGTCTTAATAGCACATTAATATTTCATGGCACCGCAGTCTCTCAATAGCCCCTTCCTATTGCCATAACACATTAGCATTCCAATAGCACATCAACATGGCAATAGCACATTAGCATTTCAATAGCACATCAACATGGCAATAGCACATTAGCATTTCAATAGCACATTCACGATCATATATACGTCCCTGTCGGTGGCCAGACTGCCACGACTCATGTGCTGCGACTGTCCTACACGACAGCGTCACTCCTGGCCTATGTGTGGCCTTCGGCCCTATGCTGGCCTATCCCCTGTGCTCACCGTAGGCGGCGCTTCGGCCCGTCCCCGGCACCTACAAGAATAACATTACATTGGTATAATACCATACCACTTCTATTCACTTCACCCCTCATTACAACTCATGAAGCGGACACACAATAGTTCACATTTCACTCACCAAACATCCTACGGTAACACACCTCCACCGTAGTACACAATACTCACTCTCGCTACAAATCCATGAACTCAACTTACATCTATCGCTCATGGCGCACATTGCTATATACAGTATCAAGGACTTCCACATTCCTCACATATTTACATCATGGTAATAGACGAATATAATACATCAATCATAATTATCAATCATCGTTCCACCTACCAGTCATCACTGGAAAAAACACTACTCCCAAGTCTTCCGACTGCTCTCCTTATGTTCGCCCTCTGGGACTTTCTCCTGCGTCCGCTCTCTAGGACGTCTTAGTGTGCAGTGATAGTAATACAGCGCTCTCGCCTCATTCAGACCCCTACCACTCACAACATGCACGCTTTCCCCTACCCCGTGGCCCGTGGGTTAACTTTATTCTAACTCTCTTCTCGTAACTACTGATCCTCGCTCACTCGCTCGTGACACCCCCCCCCCGCCCCCCCCCCCCCCCCACGTTTCTTGCAAACTTCTAGTTAGCAATAAAGTCACTGATTTATTTTTGTTGCCTACTTTTAATCATAATCTTTTGGGTCATATTGTTCATACTTCAGTGATGTGTCATTCAACATGCATCTGTAAGCGCAAGGCATTTTGGAAAGTCTATTTTTTTTATTTAATGTAATTTATATATTTTGAATTTGCAATACAGGTGATGACATCCACGATGGAATCCATAAGCACTACTTTGGTCGAAAACCAGGAAGATAGCACAGGAGATTAAAAAATCTGAAAGCAAGAAAGAAGTTTTTGACTGGGTGCTAGAGCATAGGGGCTAATGCTCCAGCAAAGAACAAGTGGATCAGTTACCGAAAAAGACAGATAGGTTGAAACATCTGAAATATCAGACAAAAGCTAGAAAACTGATATATGGAGAAGCAATTAACTGCACTGGCAATGTAAATGTTTTGTAATTGTATCAAAGGCTTCAGAATTGGGCCATGACACTGCAGCTTCAACTTCAGGTCTACCAACTAAAAAAACATTTCTTTCCACTCATAAAGGTTTCTCTTTAAATGAACCCAACTTTGCAATATGGCGTAATTTTTTTACAAGAACTGGAATGGAGAAATTGTATTTTGTGAGGAAACTATTGTTCCTACATGAAATTTAACACCATTTTTGAAATCAGCACACCAAATTAATTACCTATAGGACACAGTTTTTTTCCTCATATTCTTAATATTTTAAATTTAATTTTTAAAAATGTTTTTGTATATACAAAAACCAGGGTTTTTCTTCCATGTCGCGAAATCGCGCGATCTCCATATTTCAGTCGTTTCTATGTTCTTAGATAAGTAAACTAGATGGCTGAAAAAAATTGAGCACATACAATGTGTTGTTTTGTTTAGATATGCAAGTTCCTGTGACTCTCTTTCTATTAGTGGGCAACTGATCGTGTTCCGAAAATGGTTTTGAGGCTTTTTACGACAAACATTTTAGATGAAATGTACTATTTTACCGATGTTTGATGTTGCATTTTATGAACATGTGAAATGTTACAGCTTCAAATCTTTGTGTGAGGAATCCCAGTAACTTATAGTCTCTGAATATGTCAATGTTTACAATTTCACATGAACATTTTTTTTTTTACAGTGATGTAAAATCGCATTGTTGTCATTTTTCAAACAACGTCAATAAAAAGTCCCTGAAAATTGATTTTCTCATAACTTTCTTATTTATGAATGGATTTACAAAATTTAAAAAGCAGAATGAATGGTGTGACCTGTTCTTTCATTATGTAGAAAAATCAACCAATTCCAAGGGGAATGAAATTTTCTCTTTTGGTACAGTGTTATGGGGCCCCTTCACATCCAACAACAATAGCGTAACATCCAAAAATCACTCATGAAACAAAGTTTCTTCAGGGCTTCTCCGCCATTAGGGACACTGAAGCTTAAGCTTCATTAGTTTCATAGTAGATCCGCCACTGCGGACACGCCTACCAGAGATGGATGTAAATCACTGTGACAATGCCTTTTTGAATACCTTTACCATACAATCATAGACACAGACAGGGTTGGGAATGTGTGAATGAGAATAATCCAGTAAAAGCTTTATCCCATGCAAAGCCTTGCACTAGCTTAGCTAGTAATTATTTAAATTAACATAACCAAAGGTACTAAATACAATAAGATGAGACACTCCCTTCTTTGCAAATCGAAAAAAATTGTGCACACAATTTGCGCTCTGATCGGGGGAGGGGCCCATGGTGTATTGCATGAAAAGAATGGTTGATATAATGATAAATTGATTCTGTAGATTTGTTGCAGTGTTAATTAAGTTACTGCCACTTGAACACACAAAAAAAAAATTTAAAATGAAATAGCCAGAGTTTTCCTATAGCGAATGAAGTTATAATTACAAAATAAGTGACTTCAACCACGGCCGACCTGAACAGTGAACAAAATTCAGTATTTTCCCTATATTGGCTTTGTAAAATACGGCATTGTTCATGACTTCCGCGCATTCGCCGCTAGGTAGCGGTGAGAAATCTGTGCATGCTGAACGCGCTGGCTGTCTCACCGTATTGTATCTAGTATCCAGATCCGTCGTAATGCATTGGGCACATTAGGCAGTTGCCCAGGTGCCCACGGGTTTTGGGAGGTTCCATGCATGGGTAGTGTGGGAGAGTTTCGAAACAGTTGGTTAGGGGCGAGCCCAGCCGCAGACTATCGCTTTGCTCGGGGGCACATACTGATGCCAAGACGGCCCTAGTAGAATCTTTCTTATAACTCACCCTCCTTCTCGATTGAAACTGGCCTCGCCAACAGTTCAAGCCCGTGTAGAAAAATCTGAGTGTACATACTGCAAACAAACAGCCCCAACAAGGTAACAACAAGCAGTAGCCACTTGGCCAGCCGATGGCTACAGCGAAACATCATGGCTTATCTAGAGTCGTTGTTCACAAGCGATCCTCAGCACGTACAGTCCACTTAAAGCAAAGCACTCATGTAGTCCAAAAAGTGCAGAATGGAATTTATATATAACTATACCTATATGTAAGTTAGTGAATATAACTATAAGCTAAGAATGTCTGAAGAATTTTGTCTTGTCCTTTGAATCATTTTGCTTAAGAGTTTATCTGACCACAATAAAATTATTTACACAATCACAATATTCAAATTACAAACTGATCTTAATCCACTTGTCCAACGTACGCTCGCGGAAGGTTTCGAAGTTTCACCTAAATATTACAAAATAAAAAAATTAATGAATAAATATAAATAAATCTATTACATTAAAACACAAGATAACCCCTTGCTA
>OZ007579.1:25204268-25446768 GCA_963931925.1 Onchidella celtica
AGGGTCTTCCCGGATTTACTAGAAAATATAGGAAATTATGGTGTGCACGTCTGGCGATTGTGACCTTACCCAGACAGACTGTATCTGCCCCCCCCCCCCCAAAGAAAGAGTGATGTCACTTGTTCGAAAACAGAATTTAGTCTAAAAAACAATCGAGGGCGCATCGAGATACACGTATGTAAAGTATCGGATGACTGGAAAAATAAATCCACTCAATCATGTCAAAAGGGTGGAGGAAAATTACATTAATAACGACCATAGTTCTTATTTGTTCAATCTCCATTATTTCTTAAAAACTGGAAATCTTTTAGTATGTACAGGCAACGCACACTTTCACACTTGTCTGAAATGTGTTGAGACACTTATCAAGCTGTTTCACGTTACAATTCATTCTAAGTCTTCATCATAATGCTAACGCCGTAAACGTTAACATCGAATTTCTCATGTGTGCAAAAAGTGGAGTTGGAACAAACAAGAATTAATGTCGCGTTATGCTGACAGCAGTAAACACTAATTCCACCGGTGCAATTCCCCTTGCAAGACTCGTCTCCCTCTTCCTCGACATCATAATCACAGCGGTGAGTTGCTGCAAACTGATATATTATTGTTTATACTGTTGTCTCAATTCGGAGCACGAGTTACTTTGGCCTGGTTCTGCGCCATTGCGTCATCGGTAATAGTAGTGAAACCTTTAACCCGAAATTCAGGACACCAACAACTGCATTTCTAATTAAAAGTAGGAAGTATATATCCGTACAACATGTTGAATGAATATGGACAGTGCATATCCGTAAAACATGTTTACCAAAAAGCGCGACTGGTGAAGGTTTGCTGAAACAAAACTTGGTGTGGTGTTCACGAATTTAAAGTGACAACACATGGAATAGGCAGCTGGACCTGGGGGACGTGAGGGTCTAGTCAGTTTGTATCAATGGACGGTAGTCAGATTGACTAATCAGGCGGAAAGGGGTTGGGGTAGCCATTGGTGATCGACGTACACTCAAGTATATTATTAGCGCAGACCACGCAATCTCTGAGCAGAAGTCGGATTGTTTTGCTCTAAGCCGATTCATATTTTTAAAAACTATGCAAATTGACAAGATTAGTAATACAGTATTCCGGTGTGTGTTCTACGTCATCGAATTGTGTGCGTTTTACGGATATGCACTGTCCATATCCGTACAACATGTTGTACATATATGCGCTTCCTTAAAAGTATTTTGGATAAAGAGCATTTGGCTTAAAATCACAATTTGTGCTACTTTCAATCTCTTAAAGTTAAAGTGGAGCAATACCAGACGCCTTGGTGATCTTACGTTATTGCTGCCCCTGATAAACTGTAACCGAAATCCTGTTGTTGTTTTCTGTTTGTTTGTTTTTTTGGGTGTGCACATGTGTATGTCAATGAGAAAGCAGTGGGTGATGATCGACCGATAGTGTTGAGAACAATGTATTATGTATCTTAACTTCTCGACGAGCACTGCAAGTGAATGTATTGTAGTGGATGAGACACGTATCACACAAACTTAATAGCCCACGGAAGGGTGTGAGTGTATAGACGAGAGAGTGACTGGGAAAAAGAACAAGAAATAATGGTATGCTGCTCTGCTACAGGCGTTGCTTTTCTGTCTGATATGCTCACAGGCCAGTTCAATGACACTATATCGTCTCCGCTACTCTCCCTGTAACCCCATCAAGTAGACCGGCATGAAATTATTACGGTCGGACTTTTTTTCTTTCACTCCAAACTTAAACGGTAATACAATTTCAAGACTGCTCTCTTTTTTGACCAAGTAAATGAAAGTGAATCTTTTTGTTAAAAGGGAGTGCCATGATTTTCTTTGGTGTAAACAGATATAAACTTACAGAGAAGGATTACGGCCGGACCATAGAAATCTTTCGGATAAAAAGAAATTTCTTATTATCCGCGCCCGTCTTATGTAGGCTCCATTGTTATAATAATGATAAGGCCGTGAACATAACTGACATGAAGGCGAAGAATAAAAAGGTGAAAACGAAATTTCCAATCATGCTTTTTGATTTTACTCGGCGATAATGCACCTCTATGACGAAAACAATTTTGTTTTGGATTCTATGAGTGTCAACATATTATTTCCTGTTAATGCAAATTGAAAAAGGAGGCCATGCAAAATTTGATCGTGACTGGTCCAGGCAAGCCGGAGATATTAAAGAAACTGTAAAACCAAATAATGTTGAACGGACTGTATTTAACCCCTGTTTATGTGAATCGCTTTTGTACTAATCTAAACATCTCTGTTACCGCGAAGTTAGGAAACTACTAATCGAATCTTCCTATAATGTGGGCACGTAGAAGTGAAAGATGGTTGCCGATCAGTTAGGCATAAAACTGTGTTTTGACCATTTCTATCTCGCCCGACAGAAACAGAATTTTTTTTTTTTAATCCAGGTAGTGAAATAGAAAGAAAGTTTTCATTTGTGCCGAAAGGCGGTTTCCGTAAACATGGAATCAGTCTTTCTTTTTACTACTTGATGGACTTTTCACAGTTCCATCGCCGTTTCCGGCAAAAAGCGCAGAGAAGCAAACTCAAAATCAGGCAGCAGTTTAACAAGTTAAACAATCAGTTTCATGAGGTTTAGTGTGAAATAATAAGGCAAAATTTCAGATAAATCCAACAGACAGTTTCCGAGAGAATTTGTCTCCTTTGTGGTCTTGTCCACAGCATCCGCTCCGCTCCGCTTTTTTTTTTTTAACGGAAAATGAAGTGTGAAAAAAAAATAAAACACTCTTTTCCTCTGTCTACTTGTCCACAGCATGCGTTCTGCTCCGCTCTTCGCTGCTGGAGAGGCAAAGACAGTTTTTCATTTGTCATTTTCCGTACAAAATAGCGGAGCTGATACTGTGGACACGACCACTTAGAAAATATCAAAGCTCTAGTCTCCATTTCTGGCCGAATTGAGGTACACACGACCCACTACTTCTACCTTTCCCCGCTGTGTATCAAAGTATCAAGTGGATTCGGTGCGTAATTTCTAAGTATTACTAAAGACCAAAATAAACAAAAAAAGTAGTATCTCCAAAAGCTGTGAGCACATGAAACTTCAATCATCAATTTCTCAAAAGTTGATGGAAGGGAATTACAACCTTATCATTCTAAGGGGACGAATTGATGTTCATTCCGCTCATTCGAAAAATAAAAATATGGAAGGAACAATACTTCATTGTCGACATAAAAAACAAAACAAAAAAAACTAACATTTATTACGCTGAAGCTGAGAAGTAGGGGACCGTGGTCTACTGACAAAGCCAAAGAGAGAAAATACTGAGTTGTGTTCTCACTGCTGAGCTACAGCTTATGATGTAAAAACACTACGGTCCAATAAGAACAGCCAGCCGAGAAAAGGGAAGGAATTATGTTGCTTTCTGAAAGAGGCTAAGATCTACACCTTGTTTTAAAAACGTTTATACACATTTACACAAAGAAATAGGGAGGAAACTAGCAGCAGCAGAAATGTGGTTCATTAGAAGAATATTGAGAATATCATGGATGGAGAAAAAATCAAATGAGTCAGTATTGAGAGACTCTAATCTGAAAAGATCATTAATTAAATCAATGAGACAGAGGCAACTGAAATTTCTAGGACACACCTGTCGCCTCAGGAGCCTCGAACATCTAGCAGTCACAGGGAAGATCGAAGGCAGGAAAAGCAGGGGTAGACAGAGAAACATTTTCAATGAAAGTCTTAATTCATGGACAACAAACAAACGTCACAATAACAACTCCTTCTTGAGGTTCGCTAATGTCAGATCCGAGTGGAGAGCCATGATCGCCAATGTCTGTTCCAGGCAGGGCAACTGATGATGATGATGATTTGACTGTTTCATCAAAAACATTTCCTTTAATGATATTCCATTATCACATTTATATACATTAAATTACAAAACTCTTTTCAAATCTTTATTTAAAAAATAAAATAAAACATTTTAAGAATTTTACAAAAGTAATAAAATCTATAAACTTCATGCTACAACAAAAAATGGAATTGGGTCGGACATGTGTGAAGGATGAATGATACTCGATGGACAAAACACTGCATTGCATGGCAGCCACGGACAGGAAAAAGAACACGAGGACAACCAGGAGGAAAATGGCAGGATGATATTCAACAGAGGGGTTGAACAACGTGGATAAGGAAAACATCAGACAGAAAAGAATGGAAGCCACTGTCGGAAGGCTACATCCTGCAGTGGATGGACAATGCCTAGGTGAAAGGTGAAGGGTGAAAATAACATCTATATGGAACTAGTTAATTCTATTTATAAAATTTAGACTGATGAAGCTCTGAATGCCAAACCTAAACAAAGTAACCCAAATAGACCGTGAAAACTGAAAGTTTGTATGGATGAGAGTGCGTGTTTTAGTATGAGATTTGGAAAGTGTATGCATGAATTATTGATGCAATGTACGGCGCATTGAGTAATAATTTTATTAGAAATGCGCTTTAGAAATTCTATTTATTATTATTATTATTATTAAAAACGCGAACTGGCCGTTATCGTGACGACGCGCCGTAAAATCCAAACTCAGACTCAAATCTGCAGCTTAGCACTAACAGTAACACTCCTCACGGCTCTTGGAATCACAGATAGTCCAGCTTTAAACAAAATCTTACTCTACCCTCACCACTGACATAACATAGGCAACACAACGGCTGGTTCAGAATATCACCCAGTTTTAATCTGATGTGATGCATTGAGTGCTGCGACGACGAGGGGCGGCAGTTGACGAGAGGCAGAAGGCGTACGTATAACATATATAACCCACCAATGAAAAGGCTTTTTTTTTTGGATATTTCAACACGCTTTTCTGTAATCCTTGGTTAATAGCAAAACTGTCAAATTTTATACATTTTTGCTTATGAGGTCTGTCTTCAGATGTCGACGTTTGTAATTCCCCCTGACGTTATATTATATAGTTCTTACTCAAGCCCCCTTTCAACTCCCCCTCATAAACAATAATGTGATCGATCAATCGATCGGGTGATGATTGATTGATTGATTGATTAATTCATTGTTTGATTGAATGATTGATTGATCACTTTCTTATAGTAATTTCCCCCTTCAATTCGCTCAGTTGGATTATCCCCATCGTTTTGTTAATGTTTTGCTGTTGTTGGTTTCTGTTGTTCATACAATAATTGTGGCCCTTTTCTTGTTGTTTTTTTTTTTCCTCTGGGTGTATGTGCCTGATGAAGGTCATGGATACCGAAAGCTTGCGTGTTTTTAATTAACTAGCTGGCCCGCTGACACGGGGAATAGACAGATGTAATTTTTAAAGTTGCGTTTCGATCACCAATGTGTAAATTGAAGAGCAGAACGAAATTTCCTGTCATATTTTTTAACTCTACCCGAAGAAAATGCGCCTCTTTTTCCGGCTTAAAATGGCTGTTCTGTTCAACGGCTAGACATGCTACTATTTTAAACTAGACTGCGCAGGGCACGGAGGAGCAGTGACGCCGTGCATGGAGGGCCCAGCGGCCATTACAATATGGCAAAACATGATCACTGCTAATCTGCTCCAGATTTCTGCCTTTATTTATACCTGTTCATTGAAGAGGACAATTGCTAGTTAGAAACAAAAATGTAAATCAAACTTTAAATGTGTAAATGATTTTTTTTACACTAGTGTGAAAGAAAATTTCATCATTCCGTTTTTGGTAATTTAGATCTATCCTGTATTTGAACAACAGAAAAATAACTTGAATGAGATCTGTGAGAGAAACGGAAAGAGACAGCGGTATGAAAAAAGGCAGCATAGGTGATAGCTGGTCTGACAAAAATCAGAGAGGTGAAGGAAAAACAACACAACAATAGGATGTGGTGCACGATAGTGCGGGTGAAAGACAAAAGGAAAGCAGGGCGAAAGTAGAGAGGATGAGTGAAAAACAACAGTAGAACAAAAATCGTTTATACATAATTATTCCCACGCTCGGATCATGGCCGTCATTTTTCTTTTTTACTTATAATTTTTTGGAATCCGTCCCTGTTCTTTTCTTTCCCTGGGTGTCTGTGCCACAAAATGTAAACTTACCCGAGGCCGAAAGCTTACGTGCTTTTAAATTGGTTGTGTGTTTAGGGCTTCTCAAATGTTGTCTTACATCTGGCCTTTCTACGAATCACCGCCCATATAATATCTGTCGTTTGTTTTGCCATTTTAGGAAAAATGGTGGCCGCGTTCCACAAATGGGTTTCGCTTTACGTGTTGCGAAACAAAGGGGGTGCAGAGTCTAGAATGTAAATGACTGGTGGAATCTCAAATACCAACTTTTTTTTTTTTTTTTGCCTACTGTTGCCTTACACCTGACCTTCCTGAGATTCACCTCCTGTATATCTGCAGTTTGTTTTGCCATATTAAGAAAATGGCGGCCGCGCTCCACAATTGGGTTTCATTTTGCGTGCTGCGAAACAAATGGGCTGCACAGTCCAGTATGTTATGTAGGTCACTGGTTCCGAGATTCTGAGCCGGTAAAAAAAAAAAAGACGCATTTTCTTCAAGTGGAATTTTTTTAAGTATGACAGGAAATTTAGTTCTGCATCTCAGGTTACACAATGGTGATCGAACCTCAATTTTGAAAATCACATCTGTGTATTCCAGAGTCAGCGGGCCAAGTAGTAATAACAACAATAGCAACAATAATCATGACTATAAAAATGGACATTTCGGTGCTGTCTCTCTTCCCTTAATCGGGCTCAGCGCATTTTACAATGACGATTGCATCTACCAATAATAAAAATCAATCACACTATACTTATATTACTAACATCTGTGAAGCAGTTTAAACATTGCAGCTGTACAAATATAGCAGTTATAAAAGAATTAGCAGAACAGTCTGATCAGTGTGGGTAAAAGTCTGGTTAATTTACAACATTGTTTACTGAGGAAACAAAGAGGCAATACAATAAATACTAGATGTGATGTACATAAAATGGCATAGTGTACAACTAAAAGTGTATTCAGCAAAAGCCAGTGGAGGTAAAAATTCATATACAATCATTGAATAAACACCAGATGAGAAATTTATTTATTAAAATGATGGATCGTTAAAGAGAAAGAAAACTGGTACAATAATGGTCTAAAAATGATATAACATTTCAATATATATACACGTCTCCTGTTTTTCTATGAGGAAAATGTAAAATGATAAACGTGGACGGAATTGAAAATTAACAGGTAGGACTAAGTAACGGCCGGTTAGAAAATCAATAGTGTTTCAACGCATGTTTACAAACATTCAAAGCAAGGCATCGCAAATACACTTCAGTTCTCAAGTAAGTATGTCGTTTGCATTGTTACAAGAGCTGCTGATAAATGAAAGCATACATCAATACATCTGGCCACAGTGTTTTGTTCCATGTTCCATCCCTCGAAAAATAAAAGTAATTTGTTTTATTTGTTTGAGTTCGGTTTTTACGGTGCCTCGGCACGATAATGCCTGATAATGGCCACTCTACGCCCTTCGCGGTCTATTTGGGTGCACGTTCCTTATTTATGTTCCGTATTCAGAGCTTTTAAGTTTAACCCGGGACTACTATTAGTATTATTGTAGCATGTCTCATGTTCACACAGATTTCAACGAGTCCCACCCAGACTCGCACCAATTTGCATCGACTACACTATTTCAATTAGCCCTACGCACATTTGCACTAATTTGCACCGAAAGGAAATGAAATTTTGTGCACAAAAGAGTTTTCCGCGCGCTTAGTCAAAAACAAGTCGCAAGATGGAGCAACGCTGACGCAAAAAAAATATCCACAGTGTTGAGAATGTAAACATCGGGGGTCTGCTCAGTACATATAAATGGTAGGTTTTTCTCATCAAAGTTTAGAGTTCGTTGTTTTTTTTCTTTTAAATTTCATTACTCTTGGGCCTTTGTGTAATGTTACATGACAGTGCTGGTGACCATAATGAATAAGGGGGGAATCACACTAAGCCAGGAACGTCACAGCCAGACGCCGCCAGCTAAAATTACACCCAAGGAATAATGGCAGAAGCTGACTGTTTCTGTCCGGCTTAGTATGATAGGGTCTACCCGGATGTTCTAGAAAATAATAGGAAATTATTGTCAAGAACAGATTTAATTCATAAATGTTTCCACTGACTAAAGTTTTGTGAGAGAGCAGTGAGTAATTTTTACAAACGTAATTATTGTGCGAGCCAGCATAACTTGGTCTCGTAAACAATTTGTTTTGAACAGTTTTTTTTCCTAAAAGATAGACAGAAGGTGTGGGGAAGGATAGACGGACAGCGTAGGTGTGCATGGCTGAGCACTTTTTATATCTCGTGTTTTGAACTAGGTTTAGTAGAGAGGGAAGGGGTGAGTAGGAATTAAATGTTATTGAGACTTCTGTTGACGTACAGAAAATACCGTGATCCAGAGTAAAAGCTCGGGGTTTTTAACATGTTAAGAATTTATTGCTATAAAATTACATTATATTGTATTGAGTGATTCGACCTTTGATGTCGACCCACGGTCGTTGCGTAGGGCTGTTACTTAAAATAACTCAGTTCGGCAGCTGAGCTAGAAGTGGTTGCACCAATCACAATCCAGGAATTAGACGGTAAGCTGCAGATGCAGACCAGTATTTAAGGCCATACAGAACTTAGTTCTGGGCCACATGTAGACAATCCATTTACGAGGTGGTCGGCGATAGTCCTCAGCCAGATGAGAGACATAGAGACGCAGTTGAGCAGTCCATTGTGAGGAGCCTGATTTAAAGCTCCAGAGCCTAAGCTACTTGGTTTGATATAAACCCACAGCGTTTACATCCAGCGCTCTCACTCCCAGTGAGGGCCTCATGGTGAGAGTCCATACTAATTTGTAATGATGAAAGTGAACCGTTCTACTTACTTTTGAAGACAGTTTCAGAGCTACCGCCAGACAACGCATGGTTGTACAAGCATTCTCCATGGCGTGTCTAGAGGAAATGTCCATATCATAACATGTCTCATTGAATTAATAGAATTTAAACTGTTATATCCGTCGCCACGTGCGCGGATTCTATTTGGCATATAACTCATATGACCTGCAAGTAGTTAGATTGAATACGTTAGTCTTTATAGAAAGCTGTAGTTTCATTAGTTAGATTCAGTTGCCTTTGAATTGATATTTATATTTATAATTATATTTGTTACATTAATTCCTGTAATTAAACTGCCCTACAGTTCTGCTAAAAATCAAAGCAATTGATTTATTTAGTTTTTAGAGTGCAAGTATTTTTTTTTGTGTGTTCGTCGATTGTGGGAGCGGACCTCGGAAGAGTGTCAGTCGAAATATCCCCATCTAACCCACATCGCGACAATTATGGTGTGCACTTTTTGTCTGCCAGCAGCTGACTGTGTCGTTCCGGGATTAGAACGATACCTCCCCCCCGAAAAAAACAACAACAGCCGAGTTTCCTTGGAAGTGACGAAAGGCTGTTCCCCTGAATATTATTGGTGTTTTACATTTGACATAATACAAGTTGCTCTCCAGATATGATTTTGGCAGAATATAAAATAAGAATTAAAATAAAGCGTAAGGCAGTTAGTGCAATCAGCAAAGGTGCATCTCTTGTGTTTTTTTCCGATGGGTGTAATCAAATCGATTTTCTCAACAAAAAGAAAAAGTAATTCCGTTGAATACATTGAATATGCGTTCGTTTAATGCACATTCCCATTAAAAATTTTATTACCTGTATATTTGCTCGGTCCCGAATACTTTGCTATGGGAATTGGGATTGACGCAGGGGTGCTGGCTGGGAAATTCCCTGGAATGCTTGACCTACAAGTGCCTCAACAAATTAAATGCCGGTGTATTCTTCGCGTATGTGTGCTTTACTGTATGTTTTTCCTAAGTAGGCAGAAAACAGTTAGTTCCCCTTGCTCCTCTCCCTATAGAGGACTTTTCATAGGTGCCATGCTCAATTACAATATAATACATGTAATCTGGCTCCATAGGCTTAAAATTAAAGCCTATCAAATTCATTGTCCCTTCATACATGAACGTAAATTGAAGAAGCGTAAGAACAACAGAAAATCTATGGGGTCGCCTTTCTTCTTACAGCTTTTTTCTTTTTGCCATATTGTTGACAGAGATAGGTTAGGTTTTCTGTCGCCAGTGGGTCGTAATGGGGATAGGCGCTGCTTTGTCTTCTTACCGCCAGATGATGAGTGTGATACATGATCGTTACCTATAATTATAGTGTTTCATAGCTATCGCAAACAGAGCAGGCAAAGCACAGAAAGACAGGAATATCTTGTGCCTATAGTACAAGAAATATCTTCCCGACCTATAAAATATGCAGAGACAAAAATATTTTCCTTGCCTAAGTTAAGTGAATAGTCAAAAAATATCTTCTCTGCATGCACTTTGCACATAGGGATTGCATAGGCTGGAGATATCTTCCTTACCTATGCAAAGTGAATAAGCAGGGGATATATTCCCTACCTATGCAAGGTGAATAAGTAGGGGATGTCTTCCCTACCTATGCGAAGTGTATAATCGGGGGATATCTTCCTTACCTATGCACTCCTTGTGGAATCGGGTAGCTCTCTCTTCGTGCCGAAACGTCTAATGTTGTAACATTTTGAAAGATTTCTCCCGCCCTGGTGTCCGTAAGTAATGTCGGCACGAAATTTGAAATCGCTGATACCAGTGCAGACAGGTCACAGGAACAAAAACAAAAGACCGACTCATAGAGGCGGGGATAACGTTTCGAGTTCTTTTCATGTCTACGAGTGTGTGTGAGTGGGAGAGAGGGAGAGAGTCTGTTCGCATGCCCTTTGTTAGATTTTAATAAAGACTGACTTTTTTTTTTTTTTCTGCGAATCATGAGTGGATTGTTGTTTAATTTCAATTTATAGCGAAAGAATAAACTCTGTGTGCGAGCGTGTGTGTGTCTGTGTGTGTGTGTGTGTTAATTATATATTTTAGTATTTGGTCGGACTTGTGGAGGTAATCGCTCTAATGTTCATATCAAAATCAGAGGGCTCGAGTCGTAATAGTTCACAAGCTAACACTACGCTCGTTCGTCGAGTCCAAGCTGTGGTTTTCTCTGACTTCCTATGATGCTGTGGATTTTCTTCTATCTCTGAACGTCAATCATACTAAATGAATAAGATGAGTTACCGTTGGTCACGCCTAACTGGTAGGCGCGAACATCAGCAGAGCGCAGCGTGGACTCTTAAAGGTCAGTTCACTCAGACCTTTCTTTCTACTCAGTCCGTCCGATGGCAAAGACCGCACAGTTCAGGTACTGGCCAACCGGAGATACTTCATGAAACGATGCTTCTCTCATCTGTATTCAATGAATTTCAACGTTACACGATGTTTTATACTATCCAACTACCCGGCAAGGCTAGTCCGCTGGCAAAATTAGTTCAGCAATGTCATTGGCCGAAACCCCCCACCATTTTGAATGTAGGAATATAGTCTGCACTATTCTCCCAGCCAGTTAACGTGCAAAAACTTGTCTAGTCATACTTAACAATGTCAACTATCCCCACCTTGTCTCACCCCTACTCCCTTACTTCTAATCACGCACATTAAAACCGAAAAGCGTGAATCTAATAGTTTAACTTTGCAATTCCTTACTCACAAACAATTCGCGAGGACCGTTCAAGGCCACCAGCCAATTTCTCACGGCCCTGCTAAACAAACAACTCACGCCCCGCGTGAATTTAATTAACTAGACTCATGACACCTTAAGATCTGAGGAAGTAGGTTCTAATCCGTATGTTTTGTCCGGCTTACCCCCGACCAAACTCCACCCCAACTCTCAGTCCCTCAGTAAGCGTCTCAAGGGAGGAATCTCGCCAGACCCTAAGCATTACAGACTAGTTGGGCATGATTAGCCGTGCGAGAACCTTGGTCGACCGCCGACCTCAACGCTACATGGGAGCAGGAGCCAGTATCCACCCAAGTTTCCCCAAAGGGGCTGTTCTGTACTATAAATAAATTTTGGGTTTTCTTATATGACACAGAATCCATACATTGTCTGCCGTTATGGGTTTGACCTCATTATGCATAAATTCACATATTAAATCCATTTCTTTACAAACCTTACTCAAAATACATGATTTTCACTCAAACACGTTCGATTAACACCATAAACTAAAGATACAAGCCTTTTATTGGAAATAGAGCATTAAATATTATTTTTGCAAAAAGTGTAAACTGCACACAGGATTACCTTCCTTTGCCCTTGACGTCTTCTTGACTTTTATCTACAAACCGTAACCAGCAGTGGGAATCGATACCATTATATATTCTCCTTAAAATGAATCTCACAGTGGATTGAATACTTTCTCTTACTTTCTCGAACATGTCAAACTTTTTACTTGCATTTACATTAGGGTTTTTCTTTCCCTGGTTTACAAATCTGAATAGTTCTAAAATAGGTCTAACAAAACATTAAAATGATTTCATAATAGTTTCATGACTGACATTATAAGAATGTCCTTATTTAGGATTCGAAATTCGATACCAAATAGACACATCCATTACCAAAGAGATGACCTCACCGCCCTTACCACTAAAAATCCCATAACTTCTAAATTATGATATAGGTCGTCGGCGTCGTGGCCTAACCGCCTACCTCATGGAAATAAAATTTTACAGTAAAAGAGAAAAACTTGTTGGACTTGCCAAACCTCACCACCGTTAACGCTAAAAAGCCTATAATCTCTAAATTATGATATATAACGTCGATGTCATGGTCAAACCACTTATCTTGTGGAAACAAAGTTTTACGAAAGACTTTTCAGACTTGTCGGACTTGTGCAACAGATTTCTCAGATTTGTGGAACCTTTGCAGCGGGCTTGTCAAACTTGTCAAACCTGTGCCGCAGACTTTTTGAACTTGTCAAATTTGCTGAAAATGTCGGACCTTTTAGACTTTTTCAGAGCGCAAACTTGTTCAACTTGTCAGACTTGTATAGGGTGGTCGGACTTTTAGGGCGGACTTGTTGGACTTGTGCACAGACTTGTCCAACATGTGCGGTGGATTTGTCTTACTTGTCGAACCTGCGATCCATACCCTTCTTGGACTTGTCGGACTTCTGCAGCAAACTTGTCTGACTTGTTCTGCGGACTTATCAGACTTGTGCGGCGGACTTGTCAGCCTCATCAGACTTGTGCCCCTGGCTTGTCAGACTTTTGTGGCAAACCTGTTGGACTAGTGCTGCAGATTTGTCGGACATCTGCGGTGGACTTATCAAATATGTTGGACTTGGCGGACTTGTTCGGCAAACTTTGTTGGACTTGTATGGCAGATTTGTCAGATTGGAATAATTATGCAGCCAGCATGTCAGACATGTCAAAGTTGTGGGGTTTGGGCAGTGGACTTGTAGGACTTGTTGAGCCTGTGCAATGGACTTGTTGGACTTGTGTGGATGACTTGTTGGATTTGTCATACTTTTCAGACTTGTTGAACATGTTCAACAGACTTGTCGGACTTGACAAACTTGTCAGACTTGTGCGGTGGACTTGTCAGACTTGCCAGATTTGTCGCACGAGTGCGGCTATGTCGAATTTGTGTGACGGACTTGTTGGACGCTGGATTTGTGCAACAAACTTGTTCAACTTGTCAGACCTGTGCCCTGGGCCATTCAGACTTTGTCAGCCAGCTTGTTGGACTTGTGTATCGGACTTGTCGGATGTTTTTGGTCAACTTCTGGAACTTGTGCATCAGACTTTCAAAATTGTTTGGCCAACTTGTTGGACCCATGCGTTAGACTTGTGAGAAATTTTCGGTGAACATTTTGGACTCGGCTTCAGACTTGTCAGATTTTTTCGGCCAACTCATCGGACTTGTGTGTTGGAATTGTCAGATTTTTTTTTGGCCAACTTGTTGGATTTGTGCATTGGACTTTTCAGACTTTTTTCTGCCAATTTTTTTTTAACTTGTGCCTCAGACTTGTCGGATTTTTTTTTTTTTTGGCCAACTTCTGGGACTTGTGCCTCAGATTTCTCGGATTTTATGGGCCAACTTCTTGAACTTGTACATAAAACTTGTGGGATTTTTTCGGCCAACTTCTTGGACTTGTGCATCGGACTGGTCAAATTTTTTCTGCCAACTTCTTGGACTTGTGCATCAGACCTGTCTAATTTTGTTGCAAATTTCTTGGACTTGTCCATCGGATTTGTCAGATTTTTTTGGCCAACTTTTGAACTCATTTGTCAGACTTTTTTCAGCTAACTTGTCAGACTTGTGTGTCAAAGTTGTCAGACTTTTTTCGTCCAACTTGTTGAACTTGTGTGTTGGAATTGTCAGACTTCTTCCGGCCAACTTGCGCGTCGAACATATCGGATTTTTTTCGCCAACTTATTGGATTTGTGCCCCAGGTTTGTTGGATTTTTGTGGACAATTTCTTGAACTTTTGCATCAGACTTGTCAGATTTTTTGGTCAACTTACTGAACTCGTTCGTCGGTCTTGACGGATTTTTTGGCCAACTTTCAGACTAGTGCGTTTGACTTGCCGGAATTTTTTCGTCCAACTTGTTGGACTTGTGCATCAGACTTGTCGAACTTTTTTGGCCAACTTATCGGACTTGTGTGTCAGACTTGTCGGACATTTTTGGGCAACTTGTTGGATATGTGCTTCAGACTTGTCAAAATTTTTTGGCCAATTTGTCAGACTTATGCATTAGACTTATCAGAAATTTTCAGCCAATTTGTTGGACTTGTGCATCAGATTTGTCATATTTTTTTGGCCAACTTCTTGGCCTTGTGCATCAGTCGTGTCGGATTTTTTCAGTCAACTTGTTGAGCTTGTGCGTCGGTCTTGTCAGATTTTTTTGGCCAACTTGTCAGACTTGTGCGTTTGACTTGTCGGAATTTTTTGATCAACATATTGGACTTGTGTGTCAGACTTGTCAAACGTTTTTAGCAAACTAGTAGGACTTGTGCATCAAATTTGTCAAAATTTTTGGGCCAACTTGTCGGACTTGTGTGTTAGACCTTGTCGGTATTTTTCGACCACTTTTTGGACTTTTGCGTCTGTAGCATCTGCAAGCTATCCCTTGCCCTCCCCCGTTTTCTTGTTACACTGGTGAGCATGTGTTCATTTCTTCTTTCATTTTATTGTTGTACTCCGTGACCTGACCTTCTTTTCTAGTGAGTAGTTTTTTTCCTCGCTCGCTTGTTGTCAGGTGTTTTGACTCGTTCAGTAAATATTAGTATGTTCCCGAACATTCGATAACACTGTGGATAAGGATGTTTACGCCAGATTTGGCCTTGAGTGATGTAACCTGATGACGTATTGATGCGTGATTGGTTAGTTTGTGCGAGGGCAAAGGTAACGTTTATTTCGGGAACTTTCTGTAGGAATGTTTATATATATAGACCTGTGTGAGTGGTTGGTGGGGTGAGTAAGTGAGTTTCCTTTTGTGTGGCGTAGATATTTAGTTTCGCTGGCGTCTTCCTAGTAATTTATTGTTCACTATACAGTTATTAAACTTTAGTATTATTTAATCTATCGTCGGATCTCGTGTTTATTTATTTTACAGCTGTAATAGTTTCGTTTTCTAAAGGGTTGTAGTTAGATCAACTAACTCCCCCCTACTATAACGTGCTAGAACAACCTCAGCTGTTACATATTGGGGGCTCGTCCGGGATCCGACCAGATTCGAACGGACCAGATCTAAATTATTAGATTTATTTACATAGTTTATTGTAGGAATATCATCGACAAGCTATCTACAACATGTCGGAGGTTATTGGAAGGCTTTGCCAGGAAGCAGACGCCTTGGAGCTCACTGGGCAGGAGAGACGGGACTACCTCCGTGAAGGCCTAGAAAGAGAAAGACAGCTGGAGGCTCAACGACAGGAGAAGGAGGCTGAACGACAGGCTCAGTTGGAAAGGGAAAGGAGGAACCACGAGTTGGAGATGGAGAAGATCCGCCAGCAACGTGGAGGCAACGACTCAGCGCAGAGGACCGACGACCACGCCAGTTCTAAGAGACCCAAGCTACCTGCATTTCAGGACAAGAAGGACGATCTGGATAGCTGGTTGCTGCGGTTTGAGAGGTTTGCCGAGACAGCTGAATGGCCCAGATCCACTTGGACGACATCACTGTCTGCCCTGCTGACTGGGAGAGCTTTGGAGTGCTTCTGCAGACTACCGATCGACGAAGCCAAGGACTACGACAAGGTCAAGGAAGCGTTGCAGAAGAGGTACAACCTGTCAGAGGACGGATACAGACTCATGTTCAGACAAGGTAAGCCTGAAGATGGAGAAGATGTTGGAATGTTTTTGACCAGGATCAAGACCTATTTAGAGAGGTGGATAAAGCTGTCGAAGACGGAGGAGACCTACGAAGGAGTGAGAGATCTGTTCGTCAGAGAGCAATTCATGGATGCCTGCCCACCAGACCTTGCAATCCATGTGAGGGAGAGGAAACCGAAGACGCTACAGGACATCGCAGATTCAGCGGAGGCGTACCTGGTAGCGAGGAACCGGACGCTCAGCGGGAGCGCCAGACTGCAGAGCCGGCCAGTGCGACAGAGGCCCAACGGAGACAGAAGCCCACAGGTCTGCCATAGGTGCCAGAGGCCGGGACACAAGGCGACGGAGTGTCGTGCAAAGTTAAACGACAAAGGTGAGTTGAAATGTTACCTTTGTGGAAAGCCAGGCCACGTTCGGAGGATGTGTCCAGCCCAGAAGGATATGGGACGAGGCAAGCCGAACAAGGCGGCGGCGGCCGTAGTGATAGCGGCGGACGAGTCGTCGAGACGGGATGCGACGACGGCTGACACCAGCATCAACGTTCAAGCGGTAATGAAGGACGGGAAGCTACAGTTAGCGGTGCCTGTTACTTGCGGAGGATGCAGTGACGGAAGGACCGTGGAGAAACTGAAGTTACCAGTGATGAAGGGCTTGATTGGAAATCGAGCGGTAGATGTCCTAAGAGATACCGGCTGTGAAGGTGTAGTGGTGCGGCGAGCACTGGTGGACGGCGGACAGCTCACCGGTGGGAAGAAATTTATCGCGAGGATCGATAACTCCTTGCTAGCGGCGGAGGAAGCCGTTATCGACGTGAAGACGCCTTACCTGACGGGCAAAGTGACGGCGCTGTGTCTCCCGGAGACCATCTGCGACCTAGTAGTCGGGAACGTGGACGGAGCGAAGGATCCGTACGACCCTGATACTGAGGTGATGGTAGGAGCGGTGACCACGAGGGCCCAGGAGAAGAGGAAGGACCGGTCTACGTCGCTGAAGGTGCCGAGGGCAGAACGGCACGCGGGAGTGGATAGAGAGGAACTTATCCGACTCCAAGAAGAAGACGAAGTCATTAGGAAGTTAGAGCAGAAGAAGATCCCAACTAATAGAGGCAATAAATCTGTTCATTTTGAGAAACATGGAGGAGTACTGTATCGGATCTACAAGGACCTGAGACAGGCGACGGTTATAAGGCAAGTGGTACTACCCGAGAAACTGAGAGAGTATGTACTGAGTGTAGCCCACGACTCGATCGTCGGAGGACACCTCGGCGTGAAGAAAACCAAAGACAGAGTTATGAGCAATTTTTATTGGCCTGGAATTGAAGGTGACGTCGCGAGATACTGCCGCTCATGCGACATATTCCAGAGGACGGTGAACAAAGGAGCGACCCCAAAGGTGCACCTGCAGAGTATGCCAGTAGTGGACGTACCATTTAGGCGAGTGGCCGTGGTCTTAGTAGGACCTATCGACCCCCCAAGTGAAGGTGGACATCGGTATATCCTGGTGTATATAGACTACGCTACTCGTTACCCCGAAGCCATACCCTTGAAGAAGATCGACGCAGAAACGGTAGCAGAAGCCTTAGTGAACATCTACAGCCGTTTGGGTGTGCCCGAAGAGATCTTGTCGGACCAAGGGACCCAGTTTATGTCAGATGTCATGAAGGAAACGAATAGACTACTGGGAATTCGACAGTCGACCACTACAGTCTACCACCCTGTGTGCAACGGGTTGGTGGAGCGATTCAACGGCACACTGAAGAAAACATTGAGACGACTGTGCGCAGAGCAACCCAAGCAGTGGCACAGATACATCAACCCGCTGCTCTTCGCATATCGTGAAGTTCCCCAAGAGTCGACCAAGTTTGCCCCATTCGAGTTGCTGTATGGGAGAACTGTGAGAGGACCAATGCACATCTTACGACAACTATGGACCAAGGACGTAGAGGAGCCGGAAACGAAGATCAGTTACCAGTACGTCATGGAACTACGTGAGAGGCTGGAGGACACATGGAAGCTAGCGACGGAAGAACTCTCCAAGGCTCAAGGTAGACAGAAGACCTACTACGACCGGAAGGCGCGAGAGAGGAAGTTCCGCCCCGGAGATGAAGTGTTGGTGCTACTGCCGACGAACACTAACAAGCTCCTAGCCCAATGGAAGGGACCATATAAGGTAGTCTCAGTTGTCGGTGTTAACGACTATAGAGTCAAGATGGGTGCAAAAGAAAAGACCTTGCACGCCAACCTCATCAAGAGATACATTCCAAGGATGTCAAAAGCAGCAGCAGTGGCAATGGAACCGAGACCTATGGTGACCGAGATGTGTGGGATGGACAACAGTAGGAGAGATACCACGCCTGAACATGTCAACGCCATAAAGGACGGCGGCGGTGATAGTGCTGAGACTGTACTGGCAGAGGACGACATGATGGACAAGAGTCAACCCGTGGAGTCAGCTGGCATGACAATCATCGAGGACTGCGACCTGGAAGGCGACAACAGTGGAACGACGGAGGACCTTGCCGACCTAGGAAGCTGGGACCAGAAGGAAAGCTACAGAGATGTCCAGTATGGAACGCAACTGACATCGGAACAACGTCAAGAACTCTGCGATGTGGTGAAGAATTACCAGCACGTCTTCACCAATCTCCCTGGATGCTGTCAGTTGGGTGAACATCGCATCGACCTGACGACAGAAGTACCAGTTCGTCAACGACCATACCCGGTGCCCTACGCTATGCGTGACTCATTGAAGGAGGAGCTTAGCACCATGGGACGGCTGGGCATCATTCGAAGGAGCACATCAGCTTATGCTTCACCTATTGTTGTCGTCAAGAAGAAGGACGGATCCAACCGAGTCTGCATCGACTACAGGAGGTTAAACAAGATCACAGTATTCGACCCTCATCCGACAGCAGCGCCATCAGAAGTGTTTCAGAGTCTCTCGAGAGGAAAATTATTCTCTCGGATTGACCTGAGCAAGGGATACTGGCAAGTGAAAGTTCGAGAGCAAGACATTCCCAAGACGGCGTTCGTCACCATGGGCGAACACTATGAATTCATTCGGATGCCTTTTGGGATGATGAACTCAGGAGCCACACTGAACAGGATCGTAAAGCCATTGATCCGTGGAATGAACAATGTGACAGCATATGTGGACGACCTGCTGATTCATACAGAGACATTCGACGAGCATGTGAAGACTCTCAAGGACTTACTGCAGAGGATGGACCAAGCTGGATTAACTGCAAGACCATCGAAGTGTCTGATTGGAACGTCTGAAGTAGACTTTGTTGGACACTTAGTGGGAGAAGGTATGATTGGCCTGTTAGAAGAGAATGTATGTAAGGTACGAGACGCACCCAGACCCACCACTAAGAAGGAAGTGAAAGCATTCTTAGGATTAGTGGGATATTACCATGAATTTATTCCTAACTTTTCAGCGATTGCATCACCATTATCTGATTTACTTAGAAAGGGTCAGCCCAATATAGTTCAGTGGGATGAAACGCAGGAGAAAGCGTACACCTCTTTGAAGAATGTCATTATCTCCAAACCCGTGTTATGTTTGCCAGATTTTTCCAAAGAGTTTGTCTTAGCAACTGATGCATCAGATCGCGGATTAGGCGCTAGTCTTATGCAGGAACACGAGGGAAAGTTGTACCCCGTGGCATATGCTAGTCGTAAGCTATTGCCTCGTGAGACAAAATATTCGGTCTCAGAGCGCGAATGTTTAGCTATTGTTTGGGCTGTAAAAAAGTTTACTTTGTATTTGTATGGAAAGGAGTTTGCGCTCCAAACTGACCATCGGTCATTAGAGTTTTTGAACTCTGCCAAGTTTGACAGTCCAAAGTTATTACGATGGAGTTTATTTTTACAGTCTTATCGATTCAGGATTCACTACGTAAAAGGCAGAGAAAATGTCTGTGCCGATTTCCTGAGCAGGGTATTTTAAAGTAGTACACTATCAGTGAAATGCATTGTAACCCATACTTTTGCCTACTAGATGAATTGCTAGGACGGCAGTATTGTACTGTAATTGGGGACATAGTTCATCTGTAACTGAATATTGAATTGATGGCTGATAGAGAGTCATGATGTGTTAGTCACATTTTGATTTTATGCTATGTCATATTAGTTACCAATGGAACTTGGTGTAATTTTTGGAAAATGTAACCCAAATGGGGACTGCGAGCAAGCAGTGTTTGTGTTATGTTGCAATGTTGTAACTTGTTTTGACCTAATATGATGAAGAAAGACCCTAATCAGTGGTCAGTATGTATTGATATTTTTGCCATTGTACGTATGAGTTATACATTTTGGAGATAACCATGTTATGTACAACAAGTTATATGCTATGATTCGTGCACGAAGCATTATGTAAACGATGGGCCATCGTTTCACCATATATGATTTGTAATAATATCATTGACCATTGTTTCACCACAGTGGTGGCGTTGTGTTATTTTGACGAGGAGGCCTACTGTTAACTATTGGTTTGTCACAATGACGGTATTGTATTAGTTATGGTATTAGTGATGCAAAGTACACTGCATTGTATTGTATTTGTGATGACATTCGGGAAGACACTGAAATTGTTATTAATTGTAATAGAATTAGCAACTACCTTTGTGAGATTGGGAGTGCTATAAGATTATTTCAAGATATTGCAGACGCTGAATAATGTTTTGGAGTTGAAAGATATTCAACTTAAATTGGGGAGTTGTGTAGCATCTGCAAGCTATCCCTTGCCCTCCCCCGTTTTCTTGTTACACTGGTGAGCATGTGTTCATTTCTTCTTTCATTTTATTGTTGTACTCCGTGACCTGACCTTCTTTTCTAGTGAGTAGTTTTTTTCCTCGCTCGCTTGTTGTCAGGTGTTTTGACTCGTTCAGTAAATATTAGTATGTTCCCGAACATTCGATAACACTGTGGATAAGGATGTTTACGCCAGATTTGGCCTTGAGTGATGTAACCTGATGACGTATTGATGCGTGATTGGTTAGTTTGTGCGAGGGCAAAGGTAACGTTTATTTCGGGAACTTTCTGTAGGAATGTTTATATATATAGACCTGTGTGAGTGGTTGGTGGGGTGAGTAAGTGAGTTTCCTTTTGTGTGGCGTAGATATTTAGTTTCGCTGGCGTCTTCCTAGTAATTTATTGTTCACTATACAGTTATTAAACTTTAGTATTATTTAATCTATCGTCGGATCTCGTGTTTATTTATTTTACAGCTGTAATAGTTTCGTTTTCTAAAGGGTTGTAGTTAGATCAACTAACTCCCCCCTACTATAACGTGCTAGAACAACCTCAGCTGTTACAGCGTCGAACTTGTCAAAAGTTTTTTGGCCAACTTATTGAATTTATGGGACTTATCAAAACTGTTTGGCCAATTTGTCGGACTTGTGCATTAGACTTGACGGAATTTTTTTTCCAACTTGTTGAACTTGTGTGTTGGATTTGTCAGAATGTTGCGGTTAACTTATTGGACTTGTGCATCAGACTTGTTGGATTTTTTCGGCCAACTTGTTGGACTTGTGCGTCAGATTGTCAGACTTTCTGCTCCCAATTTCTTGGACCTGTGCGTCAAACTTGTCTGAATTTTTTGGTCAACTTACTGGGTTTATGCATCAGACTTGTCGGACCTTTTTCGTCCAGCTTATGTGATTTATGTATCAGATTTGGCAAAGTCTTTTTGGCCAGCTTGTCGTACTTGTGTGTCAGACTTATCATAATTTTTTGGCCAAGTTGTTGGATTTGTGGATCAGGTTTGTCAAAATTTTTTTTGAACAACTTTGCGGACATGTGCGTCAGACCTGTCAGGCTTTTTTGCCCAATTGTTGGACTTATGCATTAAGCTTATGAAAATTTTTTGGCTAATTCGTCAGACTTGTGCATCAGACATGTCAAAATTTTCAGCTAACTCATTGGACTTGGGCGCCCGACTAGTCACATTTTTTTGGCCAACTTGTTGGATCTGTGCATGGGGCTTGTTTGAATTTTTTAGCCAATTTATTGGACTTGTGTGTCAGACTTGTCAATATTTTGTAATCAACTTGTCGGACTTGTCGGAATTTTTCAGCAAACTTGTTGGACTTGTGCGTCAGGCTTGTTAAAAATTTTGAGTCAACTTGTCGCCAACTTATTGAACTTGTGCATCAAACACGTCAGAATTTATCGTACTATTTGCACATTAGACTTGTCAAAAAATTTTTGGCCAACTTGTTAGACTTGTGCGTTAGACTTATCAAACTTTTTGGGGCAATTTGTTGGACATGTGTTGGACAAAACTTTTTAGTCAACTTGTCGCACTTGTCAGAATTTTTCAGACAACTTATTGAACTTGTGGATCAAACATGTCAGAATTTTTCGTCCAACTTGTTCGATTTGTGTGTCAGGCTTGTCAAAATATTTTAACCAACTTCCCGCACTTGTACGTCAGATTTGTCAGACTTTTTTTGGCCAACCTTTTGGATTTGTGTGTCAAACTTGTCAAAATATTTTGGCCAACTAGTCACAATTGTGTGTCAGAATTGTCAGACTTTTTCAGCCAACTTGTGCTTTTGGTCTGTCAGACTAAACAAAATTTTTCGTGTCAGGCTTGTTGCAAATTTTTTGGCCAACTTATCAGTCTTATGCGCCAAACTTGTCAAAATTCTTTAGTCAACTTGTCAGACTTGTCGGAATTTTTCAGCCAACGTAATTTTGGACTTAAGCGTCAGACTTGTCAGAATTTTTTGCCCAACTTGTTCGATTTGTATGTCAGACTTGTCAAAATTTTTCAGCCAACTTGTCATACTTCTTTGTCAGACTTGTCCGAATTTTTCTACCAACTTATTGGACTTGTGCGTCACACTTGTCAGATTTTTTTGCCAACGTCTTCGATTTGTGTGTCAAACATGTCAAAATTGTTTGGCTAACTCATTGGGCTTGTGCGTCATGACATCAGACTTGTCAATATTTTTTAGTCAACTTGTCGTACTTCTTTGTCAGACTTGTCGGGATTTTCCTACCAACTTACTGGACTTGTGCGTCACACTTGTCAGAATTTTTTGCCAACTCCTTTGATTTGTGTCTCAAACATGTCAAAATTATTTGGCCAACTCATTGGACTTTGCTTCACGATGTCAGACTTGTCAATATTTTTTAGTCAACTTGTCGCACTTCTAGGTCAGACTTGTCGGAATTTTTCAGCCAACTTGCTGGACTTGTGAGTCAGAATTGTCCAAATTTTTGATCCAAATTATTGGACTTCTGTGTCTGACTTGTCAGACTCTTTTTGGCCCATTTGTTCAATTTGTGTATTAGACTTGTCGAAACTTTTCGGCCAATATGTTGGTCTTGTATGTCAGACTTGTCAGACTTTTTTCTGCCAACAATTTGGATTTGCGCATTAGACTTGTCAAAATCTTTTGACCACCTTGTCAGACTTGTGCGTCAGACTTATGAGAATTTTTTGGGTCAAGTTCTTGGAATAGTGCGTCAGACTTGTTGCAAATTTTTAGCCTTGTTAAACTTTTGCCTCAGAATTGTTCAAATTTTTTGAGCCAATTTCTTTGATTTGTGCGTCGGATAGTCAGACTTTTTTATTCTAACTGGTTGGATCTGTGCATCAGAGTTGTTGGAAAAATTTGGCCAACTTGTCATATACTTGTACATTGTGCATTGGACTTGTCAGATTTTTGCCGTTAGCTTATTGGACTTGTGCACCAGGCTTGTCAGAATTTTTTCGGCCAACTGGTTGGACTTGTGTGTTGGATTGTCAGACATTTTCAGCAAACTAGTTGGATTTGTGGGTCGGACCATTCGGAATTTAATTTTTTGGCCAACTTGTTAGACTTGAGCGTCAGACTTGTCAAAAGTTTTTAGTCAAATTGTCGGACTTGTTGGAATTTTTCCACCAACTAATTGGACTTGTACGTTTAACTTGTCAGAATTTTTCGTCCAACGTATCCGCTTTGTGTGTCAGACTTGTCAAAATATGTAGGACAACTCGTTGAACTTGTGTGTCACACCTGTCACAATTTTCCGGCTGACTTGTTGGGCTGGTGTGAAAGACCTGTCAAAATTTTTCGGCCAACTTGTGGAATTGTGTGTCAGACACTTAAAAATTTTTTAGTCAACTTGTCGGAATTGTCGATTTTTTTTTTTCAGCCAACTTATTGGACTTGTGCGTCAAACTTGTCAGAAGTTTTCGCCCAACTTGTTCGATTTGTGTGTCAGACTTGTCAAATTTTTTTTGGCCAACTTGTTAGACTTGTGTGTCAGACTTGTCAAACTTTTTGGGGCAACTTGTGTGTCAGACTTGTCAAAATTTTTGGGGCAACTTGTATGTCAGACTTGTCAATTTTTTTTTTGGCCAATTGTTAGACTTGTGTGTCAGACTTGTCAAACTTTTTGGGGCAACTTGTGTGTCAGACTTGTCAAATTGTTTTTGGCCAACCTGTCAGACATGTGCATCGGACTTGTGGGAATTTTTCAGCCAACGTCTTGGACTTGTGCGTCAAATTTGTCAGAATTTTTCGCCCAACTTGTTCGATTTGTGTGACAGACTTGTCAAAATTTTTTGGCCAACTTGTTAGACTTGTGTGTCAGACTTGTCAAAATTTTTGGAGCAACTTGTTAGACTTGTGTGTCAGACTTGTCAAATTTATTTAGGCCAACCTGTCAGACATGTGCATCAGGCTTGTGGAAATTTTTTGGCCAACTTGTCGGACTTGTGCATCAGAATTTTCGATCAACTTATTGGACTTGTGCGTCGGACTAGTCAGCCTTTTTTTCTTTTGGCCAGCTTGCAGGAATTGTGCATCGGACTTGTTTGAATTTTTTGGTCAACTTGCTAAACTTGTGTGTCAGACTTGTCTAAATTTTGGGGGCAACTTGTTGGACTTGTGTGTCAGTCTTGTCAAAATTTTTAGGCCAACTTGTTAGACTTGTGTGTCAGACTTGTCAAAATTTTGGGGCAGCTTGTTGGACTTGTGTGTCAGACTTGTCAACATTTTTCGGCCAACTTGTTAGACTTGTGTGTCAGACTTGTCAAAATTTTGGGGCAACTTGTTGGACTTGTATGTCAGACTTGTCAAAATTGTTAGGCCAACTTGTTAGGCTTGTGTGTCGGACTTATCAAAATTTTGGGGCAACTTGTAGAACTCGTGTGTTAGATTTGTCAAATTTTGGGGGGCCAACATGTCGGTCTTGTGCATCAGACTTATCGAAATTTTCGGCCAACTTGTTGGACTTGTCCGTCGGACTTGTCAGACTTTTTTCGCCCAAATTGTTGGATTTGCGCATCGGATGAGTCAGATTTTTTCGTCCAACTTTTTGGATTTGTACATCAGACTTGTAGGAATTTTTCAGCCAACTTGTTGAACTCATGCTTCTTACTTGTCAGACTTGTGTGGCAGATTTGTTGGACTTACGCTAACTTTAAAACGAAAACTTGCAATTCTACAGGGTGACGAAGGGGCGTCTAAAATAGCTGGCTTTATGCGTTAATGGTGTGTGTTTGTGTGTGTGTGTGTGTGTATGTTTTTGTCCTGATTTTAGATCTAGTTCATCCAGTGAAAAGATTGTGAATTGACCATTCGCTTTCAGGGATATCTGACCAGTTGCGCGTAATTAATATTTATCCCAACATTAACCCTAATAATTATAAAAGCTTGCAATTCTAAAGGGTGAAAAGGAGGAGTTTAAAATAGTAGGCTGTATGCCTTATTTGTGTGTGTGTATGTCTGTCGTCTGTCTGGGTGTCTCTATTTTTCTCCGTCTCTCTGTCTCACTCCCCCCCCCCCCTCTGCCTCTCATCTTTCTTTCTGTCTCTGCCTCTTCCTATTCACGCTCTGTCTCTCTCTAATCTCTGCCTCTTTCTCATTGTGTCTATATTGTCTGTGGCGTCTCCTTATCCTTCTCTCCTCCCCCCCCCCTTCTGCTCTTTCTCCCTCCCTCCTCTGTTTCCTAATCCATTATCCTTCTCTCTTCCTTTCTTACACCACCCCTCTGTGTGTGTGTGTATGTGTGTGTGGGTGTGTGTGTGTGTGTGTGTGTCAGGCTGTTACCGTGCCCATTGTTAAATGTGAATTTTTGTGTAATTTCAATTTACAGCGAAATACATGTAATAAATTCTGTGTGGTGTGTGTCTCTTTTGTATTTCTCTTTGAGAAAAGTCAATGTGACACGGTAACAATTTCTTGCGACTGATACTTCAAAAGTATCCGAAATATTACCCGAAATGACACCACTGGATCACTTGGAATATGGCATGTAAAATTTAAAAAAAAAATAATGTGATTGCATTCGCTTAGAAGAATGAAGAATAATGGTTTGATTTGTCACTTAGAGTCGAAAATTTCGAACAGGAATGACATCTCAGACTTGGTAGAGGGGCAATCACAGCGATACTTGTATGAGAGAAATTCTGCAGATTGGACCACCGAGATGACTTGTGCCTGTACAGAATATGCTCTACGTTAGGGGTGAAGCAGGGGTAGGCGCCAGATCACTGGTTCTCCGCCTGTAAATTTTGCTCCACGCCAGCACAATGGGCACTGCCCGCCGCATCCCGCAGGGTCGCGATCTGGGCAGTGCTTATTCGTCCTCATAGAATAACAAGGTCCTCTCTCCACTTTTTGGCTGAACTGAGTTACACACTACACGCTACTCCGACAGGCCTTCTCCATTGTCAGTCAAAGTAGCAAGCAAATTCGGTGTATAATTTGTAAGTACTACCAGCGAGTATGTATTTTTAGAGAGATCTCGCTTCCGCCAAATCGCGAAACTAGGTCGCTGAGGTAAACAAGAATTGAAAGAGACGGTCTTCACCAAAGATAGTGTGCATATCTGTTTACTGTGGTTTGTTCATATTTTTGGGCTGATTGAAACTACTTAGAGCTGTTTGTAACCTCTTGCGCCCGTGAAAATGCACAAACAGGTACTGTTTACCGCAGCGACCTACTTTCCGCTCCATTCTATCAGTTGTTTCGCGGCGCCTCCCGTATCTCTCAGTGCAAATCGACCAATAGTGAAACCTCTCTATACACATATACTCTCTGGTACTCCCAAGAAGAAAACAAAACTGTATCTCTAAAAGCTATGAGCACAAAAAACTTCAACATCGATTTCTCAAAAGTTGTTGGCATGGAGACAGAACCTCTTTATCAATATTCTAAGTGGACGTACTGTGCAAGTGTAATGCAAAATTTACTACTTCTGGTCAGACATTTTTTTTTATAAAACAGCCTAAAATGTTACTTTTCCCCGCTTGACACACCCTCCCCCCCCCCTCCCCCCATCATGAATAACTTCATCCGACATTAACCCATAACCATGGGCCTACAGTGAGTCGCAGTCACGAAGGCTATCAACAGGTTTCAACTTTTGTTTCTGATTCCTGTTGACCATCGCGTGTTACAGTTTGTTACTGTTGTTTTAGGTCTTTAAGGAGGTTCGCTGCCTGAGGTTCAGACGATTACAGTGAACATACAACTCAGGGGGGATCGAACGGGGCAAACAAACAGTGCTCAATTAATCCTCTTGCTGCCATGGGGCCGATATTATCGCCCAATCATATGTTACAGAAAACTGCCGCACGGCCAATATATCGGCCCTACCGAATCACACTAAAACTGCCGCACGGCCAATATATCGGCCCTACCGTATCACACTAAAACTGCCGCACGGCCAATATATCGGATCCACCGTGTCACACTAAAACTGCCGCACGGCCAATATATCGGCCCTACCGTATCACACTAAAACTCCCGCGAGGCCGATATATCGGCCGACATTGTTCCAGCATGTTTTCTCTCCTAATTTCACTACTTCCTGTTGTCTTTCTACCTGATAATCTATTATTCTGGTAGTCTAAAGAAGAAATGGCGTCTGGGCTTGGCAGCGAAAGGATTAAAGTATGTCTATTATTATATTATTATACGCAACGAATGCTTGTCAAAAATGCGCTTTCCTTCACTGTTCACCACGAGTACGGGCATTTGTAATACTCTTTGAAAATGAAAAGCAGTTGGATCCTTGAGGTATAGTATTTGTAATGATTATGCAGGTATGCGTATTGGATGTATACGCATTGACCGTATTTCTATTGCAAAGAATATATAATAGCAAAGTATTCGAGACCGAACAGTGATAATGCGTATATTACCGGGAATGCTGATTAAACGCGAACTGCTTTTGTTTATAAATGCATACATTAATGTAAAAGATTGAAGACTGAAACTTGAATATACACAACAGGTTTATACAAAAGAGACAGGGTCAGATTAGTGCCACTAAGAAAACTAATTAATTTATAATATTTTAAATCGTCTTTCCTGCTGTAGAATTGAGCAAAGAGAAAAAAAGGGGAGGGAGGCGGTAAAAATTGCTCCACAATGAAAATAATACTCCCCCCCCCTTCCTTCCCCCCCCCCCCTAAATTAGTCAGTGCGGTGGTCCTATGTGACCCGCAAAACTAGCCTACAAAGAGCGGTGGATGGTCGGGTCTCACACGACCCACTTACTTTAAAGGATTGGTGATCGGGTCTTCGTGCTTTATAACATAAGAAAGATTACAATGTCTGAGTCCACGCACGCTAGACTGGGCTCATAATACATAAAAACAATGGAAGTCAACACCTTGAATATGAGTCAGTTACATGTACACTATATGTATTGGTGACAGGCCCAGACGGAAAAGGGTGTGTGGGTGGGAAGGGGGTGGGGTGCTGAGGAATAATGCGTAGATTATGGTAATACAGTTACACGAAATGAACTGGTGAAATACAGCCATGGAACTTAGTTAGGACTGCGAAAGTCAGGCCGGTGAGCTCCATCACATGAAACCTAGGGGTGAAACAGACCAAGTGAACCAAACAGGGTTTCGGTCACTTACAAAAGCTGTTATTTATAGTAGTACCCGCCCCAGGCAGCGTGATTTTTTTTTCCGTACAAGCTTTAGCAAATTCAGGAGCGGGGCAGCAACACACCCCCAAACACAGGTCATCGGCTAAGGCATTTCTCGTCCTATCGAACACTGCCATGGGTCCTGCAATCTCTGGACTGTGCCTGATATGACTCTGAACGTCACCGAAAATCCCTGGGATGTGTTGGAGCTGTCCTGTGTTTGGGGGGTGTGTTGTTGCCCCGCTGCTGAATTTGCTAAAGCTCGTACGGAAAAAAATCACGCCCCCAGACAGAGACAGAGAAACGGGGATACTTACCATTATAGTTTTGAGTCCGAGTTTGAGTTTGGGTTTTTACGGCGCATGGACACAATATTTGTATTTTGTATTTGTATTTGTATAACTCTTTAATCCCATTTGGGAAATTTTGCCTTTGTGCCATTGCAGCCCAGTTATAACTGGAGCAGGCACGTCGTCGCCACAGTGCAGCGCCGGTCGACCACTTTGTGCCTATCACGGTCTATCTGGGTAATTTATTTTATATTTGTTATTCAGAGGTTCATCAATTTAGAATTCACAAATAGAATCAAATGGTTCCGTATAAACTTTATTACATTGGTAAAATTCTCCAACGTTCTTTTGTGTAGATCTGACAAGAGCTTCGTAAGTGTATATGAAAGTGTTTAAATCAAGTTGTAGATTTAAGCCTCTTTCAGAAAGGACAGGCGCGCTGTGGGTCCACGTCAGAAAATAATTCTTTCGTGGATCCGCAGGCATAGTGCTTTCTTCGGATATGCATGAAATGCACATAACTATATTATGCCCCCCCCCCCACCCCCAAAGAGCTCATTTTAGGAAATCTCTCTTTGAAATAAATCCAATATTTATGCAGTTTTCGAGAAACTCAAGTTTGAACCTGCTCACTCTAAAACAGATGCCATGTATGTCTTAAGCAGGTCATAATGATGAAAGTTTTTGTTGTTTTTCCAAATTTTGTTGCATAATACTGTATATTTGTTTCTTGTGGATGTTCTGTTTTGGCTGCAGACAGGCCCATACTAAACTTGAATTTGAAATCGTTATTTGCTCCTTGCTTTGTTCATTTCTGTTCAAATCCTGCATAACGGAGGTCCTTATTGACTAAAATTTTATGCAATGTTTGTTTGTTTATAATTAAAACGGGTTTTGTGTTTATTTTTTTCTGTTTGTTTGTTTTTTGTTCTTAATGCTAACGTGAAGCTTTGCAAAATCTCTGTTTCTCTCTCCCCCCCCCCCCTCTCTCTCTCTCTCTCTCTCTCTCACAGACACACACATATCCACAAAAACATATACTCTTACTATGTTCCCTTTCTCTCATTCTTTCTCTCACTCACTCTCTCGTTGAACTTCACATTCCTCTTTCTCCCTCTGTCTCTTTCCCCCTACTCCCTTTTCTCTCCTTTCCTCTCCCCTCCTTCTCTTTCATATTTTCGTTTGTGTTTTGAAATTTACTCCATTTGGGCCTATTTCATTTCAGTTCAACATGAACTAAACTACCTGTCATCGAAGTCGGGCCTATAGATCACGCCCTACTCTATTGGAACACGTCACCATCCACCATGAATCTATTTATCCTAACCTTGCTAAAAAAGAAGCCCGTCTCGCCACTTCCCACCGGAAATGACGTCGCCCGCACCAACATGGTGCCCATCTTGCCGGAGAACAACACGCAGTTGTCCCACAAAGAATACTTGTCACTGCTCATCTGCCCAGAACTGCTTGTCTGAAACCTAATGTGGTACGGACAGTATAAATTACATGTACTTGATACACATAATATTTCCATATTCTCTTAGGAAATGGCTATTTGGACCATGTAGCCAGGCACTACACTCTCTGCGCCGTCGAGCTTTTTCGTGACCTACAGTTAGGCTATTTTGTCGGTTCAGTGCAAGAAGTGATCTCCTTGTAGTTGTAGGAGGGTAACATTCTAAACGCGGAACGGCAAAGTCAGCTGCTGGCAGACATAATTTCCTATGTTTTCTTAGTAGCCTAAATCAGGGAAGACCCTGTCATACTAAGCCCGGTCACCTTCTGCCACTATTTCTTGGGTAAATTATATTTTGTTGGCAGCAAGTGGCCCTGAAGTTGCAGGCTTAGTATCATGATACAATGTACCCTCTTATCTGTGACAACGTAGATAACTATTTCTTGCATTGAACCGACGATTTGGGGTCGATTTTCGAAAAGTGTTACCGTGGCCACTTCCATGGAGACTCGACCGTAATCCTGATCTTTGCATTTCCCCCAAGTTTAAATTCAATGTGCAAACAAAACCCAATCTGGTCTCATTGCCCAAATAGTTACCGGTACTGCAATATTCATGAGTGAATTTGGCAAAGTTGCATACATCAATGTCAGGTCGGCATAGCTGCTATTGCATGACAGTGTGCAATACTACCTGGTACTGTCCGCACTGCCTTGTGTGTGACTCGGGAGTGTCAAAGGCTGGGGGAGAAAACCCTGATAAAAAACCGCACTGCCTTGTGTGTGACTCGGGAGAGTTAAAGGCTAGGGAGTAAACCCAAACAAAATCCGGTGGGAGGGACCCCAAGGCAGTTGGTGGGGAGGTCTGTTCCAATCCATCCTCTGGCATCCCCTGCAGCTCTATGCGATTCCAAACGTATTGGCTATGCCTTTCCCTTGGATTAAATCTGTGGAGAAGAGAGGGGGTCTGTGCAAAATGGGCTAGGCACAGGTTCCATACTCTTTGCCCAGGCTAATGCAGCATACAGAGGGAGAACACTGCCAACCTGGGCAAATACAGTGTACAAAACCCATGCCCAAAAAGCTCTCACAGCTCTATGTCAACACGGAGATGTCACTCTGTCATGGGTAATGCTCTCACAGCTCTATGTCAACACGGAGATGTCACTCTGTCATGGGTAATGCTCTCACAGCTCTATGTCAACACGGAGATGTCACTCTGTCATGGGTAATGCTCTCACAGCTCTATGTCAACACGGAGATGTCACTCTGTCATGGGTAATGCTCTCACAGCTCTATGTCAACACGGAGATGTCACTCTGTCATGGGTAATGCTCTCACAGCTCTATGTCAACACGGAGATGTCACTCTGTCATGGGTAATGCTCTCACAGCTCTATGTCAACACGGAGATGTCACTCTGTCATGGGTAATGCTCTCACAGCTCTATGTCAACACGGAGATGTCACTCTGTCATGGGTAATGCTCTCACAGCTCTATGTCAACACGGAGATGTCACTCTGCCATGGGTAATGCTCTCACAGCTCTATGTCAACACGGAGGTGTCACTCTGTCATGGGTAATGCTCTCACAGCTCTATGTCAACACGGAGATGTCACTCTGTCATGGGTAATGCTCTCACAGCTCTATGTCAACACGGAGATGTCACTCTGTCATGGGTAATGCTCTCACAGCTCTATGTCAACACGGAGATGTCACTCTGTCATGGGTAATGCTCTCACAGCTCTATGTCAACACGGAGATGTCACTCTGTCATGGGTAATGCCATGAAAACAACAAGGGGAGGGGCAGTTACAGGTTTTAAGTTTTCCCAAATTGGCGAAGGGGAAGGCGCCAGGGGCCTCTTCTATCGGTGGGAGTGACTATTTAGTTACACTGGTCAGCTACCGCCCGCCTTAAGCTGAGCAGCCCTCAGCCAGTTGGGTGCCGACCCGCCACATCTGCCTGCCTCATTGGGTACATGGGGATAGATTAAAAATCGAAAAGTTGATGTAAATGATGTACCTCGCTCAAAACGAGAAAACCAAATAAAAATTAGCACTTGGAACGTTAGGACCATGTGCCCTGGACTTGACCAAAACATCGATATGACAAAGAACGACTCATTAAGAAAAACTGCAATAATAGACAAAGAATTGCTTAGGCTGAAAGTGGACATCGCAGCTTTACAAGAAACCAGACTGGCAGATACTGGTACACTCAAAGAGCAACACTACACATTTTTTTGGAAAGGACTTGACTCGAACCAACCTCGTCGTCATGGTGTTGGCTTTGCCATCAACAATCGCCTGCTCAGTTCCATCAACACACCCACTGGAAAGTCTGAAAGACTCATTTCCCTAAGATTACGCACAAAAACTGGTCACACCAACATAATCTGTGTTTACGCACCAACGCTTATGTCATCACTCTAGACGATAAGGACCAGTTCTACAACATGCTAAACGAAATGTATGCCACCATTCCGAAAAACGAATCAGTAGTTCTCTTAGGAGACTTCAACGCAAGAGTTGGCGCGGACCATCAGTCTTGGCCTGTTTGCCTAGGACACCACGGCGTAGGCAAAATTAACGAAAATGGACAGCGTCTCCTGGAATTCTGTTCACAAAATGACTTGTGCATTACCAACACCTTCTTCAAATTGAATGACTCAAAGAAAGTTACGTGGCAACACCCAAGATCAGGACATTGGCATCAATTGGACTTGATTATCACCAGAAGGAAAGATCTGAACACGGTTAAATCAACAAGGAGCTTCCACAGCGCTGACTGCGATACAGACCACGCCCTTGTGATCAGCAAAATGCATACAAAGCCAATGAGAATATTTAGGAGCATCACGAAACGACAACCCAAATTAAACATTACAAAAGCAAAACAAGAAGACTGTAAGAACGTTTTCACAAGAGAATTTAGTAACATCCCGGTAAATGATATGGAATCACCAAGCGTGGATGAAACATGGAACACAATTAAGACCAACATATATAACAGTGCCTCAACAGCTTATGGTACAAAGCCATCTTTCAGACATGATTGGGTTGGAGAAAACTCCACCACACTTCTTCCCCTGTTAGAAGAAAAGAGGAAAATGATGCTTGAATACAAGAAAGATCGCTCGCAAAGCAACAAAGACAAATTCAAACACATCAAGGCAAAGGTTCAAAGTGAAACAAGAAAATGCGCCAATGAGTACTGGACCAACTTATGCTCTGAAATTCAATCGGCCTCTGATGCAGGAGACTCCAGAAACATGTATGAAAAGATTAAAGTTGCACTAGGACCAACCATTTCAAAAAGTGCCCCCATCAAGACAGAAAACCGCCAAGAACTTACCGACAAGAAGGAACAACTGGAGAGATGGGTCGAACATTATTCCAAACTATATGCAAACGAAAAGCCAGCAAATCAAGGCTTAGAAGAAGCAGTCCCAAAGCTACCTGAAATGACGGATCTGGATGTGGAACCAACAATGAAAGAACTCTCTGAAGCCATCCAGGATATGAAAAATGGAAAAGCTTGTGGAGAGGATAACATTCCAGCTGAAGTCCTCAAAGAAAACCTTGAAACACTATTACCACACCTATACCACCTACTAATCGTGTGCTGGAAAACTGGAACAATTCCATCCGATATGAAAAATGCAAAAATTGTAACTCTTTATAAGAATAAAGGAGACAAAGGGGATTGTAACAATTACCGCGGCATATCATTGATGAGTATTACAGGGAAAGCGTTCGCCAAAATCATACTCAAACGATTACACAGGCTCGCTGAAAGAATCTTACCAGAATCCCAATGCGGATTCAGAGCAGAACGATCAACTGCAGATATGATATTTACAGTCCGTCAACTACAGGAAAAATGCAGAGAACAAGGAAAACCACTGTACATGGCTTTCATAGATCTGACAAAAGCCTTCGACACCGTAAGCAGACCATCGCTTTACATTGTACTGAAGTCCATTGGATGTCCACCACAGCTATTGAAGCTGATCATCTCCTTTCATGACGACATGAGTGCATGCGTCCAGTTTGACGGAAACATCTCAGGTAAATTTGCAGTGAAGACCGGAGTAAAACAAGGATGTGTACTGGCACCAACTCTATTTGGAATTTACTTTGCAGCACTCCTACAGTTCGCTTTTCAAGACTCCACAGATGGTATTTTCATCCGAACAAGATCAGATGGGTCTCTGTTCAACTTGGCCAGGTTAAAAGCAAAAACAAAGACTCGAGAAATCATGCTGCGTGAACTCCTCTTTGCAGACGATGCTGCAGTAGTAGCCCAAAACAACGAACAACTGCAAAATATGATGGACTTATTGTCAAATGCATGCGACCTCTTTTCCTTGACAATTAGTGTTAAAAAGACAGAGGTAATCGGACAAGGTACACTATCTCCTCCCGACATTTCATTGAACGGCAACAAGATCAACTCAGTTGAAAAGTTTACCTATCTTGGCTCCACAGTAACAGCATCGCTATCCCTGGATGAAGAACTAAACGCCAGAACTGGGAAAGCAGCTACAACTTTTGGCAGGTTATCTCAGAGAGCTTGGAACAACAAAAAGCTGACACTCAAGACCAAAATTCTTATTTATCAAGCTTGTGTCATCAGTACCTTGTTGTATAGCTGCGAAAGGTAGACCACCTATACAAGACATGAAAAAAGATTAAACAGCTTCCATCTTCGCTGCCTGCGGAAAATCATGGACATCAGATGGCAGGACAAAATCACCAACAGCGAAGTTCTCAAACGAGCAAAGCTCACCTCAATTCAAGCAACACTGAGAACAAGACGACTCAGGTGGATAGGACATGTCAAAAGAATGGATGATAGTAGAATCCCAAAGCAGATACTGTATGGTGAGCTAAAAGAGGGAAAACGTCAAAGAAGTAGACCAAAACTACGTTTCAAAGATATCTGCAGGACCACACTGAAAGATTTTGGGATCGATGAAAAATCATGGGAAAATGTGGCAGAAGATCGAACGACCTGGAAGGGAGCCGTCAGGAAAGGTGCTGCCAAATTTGAAAAAAATCAAAGAGAAATTAGGGAAGAAAAAAGACAGAAAAGGAAGGAAAAGACAAATGGAGTCACAAACGAAGGCGAGTATATGTGCTCACTCTGTGACCGAAGATGTAAATCGAATATCGGACGGATTAGTCATGAGAGGAACTGCTCTCGGCATCTGTCTTGAAGTCAGAAAATGCTGCAAAGACCGTCTGCAAAGACGAAAAGGGTCGTATATATAGGGTGAAACTTTTACACCTCTTTAAAAAATAGAAGTAAACTATTTTCCAGGACAATTTCATGCAAAATGTTTTAACTGAATGCAGAAAAATGGCCAATCTTTCATAATATAAGCAGGTCTCAATTTCCTTGCCCTTTGGGGTGGTTTCCTCAGGTATCTGGTCGTTCATCGTAAGCCCGATTTCGTCAGATCCGCTCACAGTTGTTTTTTGTTTCTTAAGATTTATTCATCAAAATATAATAATATGCTGTGTAGGAAATTGACAAAGAGGTTGTGAGTTGCGGAGGCAGGATGAGTTGGGTATATATTGAAAAGGTGGCCAGGAAAGAAAAAAAGTCAAGCCTTTTAGACAGTGACAGATAACAAGTGTTTAATTTTCTTACATATGTGTCGTTACTGTAGACCTTTTGCACATTTAAATGTGCAGTTTCTTCTTCTTTTTTCTTGTTTTCCTTGTCCACATTTTGATTAGCAAGATCGCAATGTGTTCCAAGTTTGTAATTGATATCGCCCTCTATGCAAACCAATACAGTGTACTTGTTTTAACTGTTCTCATTCTCAGCGCACTTATAATGGAGCAACGCTCTGAGATGTTTTGACCACTTGTCGCACGGTCATATCAATGTAATTCATCGGGACATCGATTCAGTACTGTTCTACTAGCTGACAAAAAAGCGCCGTTTATCATCTGGGGCTATCTTATCAAGTTTTAATCTCACTGCTCACGAACAGTTGTTAGTGCCTCAAGAGTCATCCGTGATATTCGAGATTGTGGAGGCGGGTGTGGTCCAGCTCGCTTCAATGAACTTTGTTTTCGCTGTCACCGGTGTTATCTGTAAGAAAAAAAAAGCGCGTGGACCAACTTGAGCAAGGCATCGAATTTCTAGGAATCGGATGAAATGAACATGAGGTCTGCAATGATTGCCATTCCATGCACTTCATAGTTGTAACAGTGACAACTCTAACAAATACAATTTTAGGAGTTGTGTATGCCATCGGGTATTTTGCGCTTGCCTGATACTGAAACGGGAAAAACAGATTACATCACCCACAAATGAGACATCGATCCAGTTTGGGAGTTCAGTTCAGCCTTGGTCATCATTCCAAGTCACGTGATCTGGAACTGAATTACTATCTGAGAACCGCTAAAAATGCGGAGAAGGCGAGACAAGCCGTGGGAGGTCTGAGAGGAGTGAACACGCCAACATCGCCGGTGCCAATCAGCTCCGTGAACTCTATATCCAGATATTCTGTTTACGCCGCTGTACTGTATCTGGGTACGGCTGTGATCTGCTCTGTGTCCTGTTGGCGAGCTGGCAAAAATAAAGAGGACAGAAAGGGCGAGGGCGGGGCTGATAAAAGGAGCTCAGACCAGACTTCTCAGTTGCAAACTGACTCACATGTCAGTGAAAGACCTGGTGTCACAAGTGAGCTAGCCAGCTGGTCTGTGCCGAGTTTTCCAGGCCCTTTATGCCCACTGTGGTGGTCTACCAGCTCCGAGCCCAGCCCCCATGAGTCTCCGCCTCTGACGCTGAATATTGCAAACATTTTTCAGAGTACCCAGGAAAGCAATGATCCTTCTTGTAACGAGCGAGATTTTGCGTTTCGCCAGGAGGTCAATTTGGATTTGTCACAGGTTTTGTCAGTATTGACACAATACAGGCCCGAGTGGTGCTCAGAAAACAACTTGAGGGAGATCTTCACCAAGGTCACAAACGCTGGCAACATCGCTGGAGCCTGGACTGAGCCGTGCAGCGGGGGCTTGTTCACTTTAAGTCCAGCCACACCTACTGGTTCCACCTCTGCTGTGATTGGCTCCAGCTTGGAGGCCAGTTGGGACCAGAACAGCCCTGTGATAAATCCGGAAATGCCGAATCAGCTTCGCTCGTTATTGGCTGTGCCAGAATTGTGTGTTTGAATGGGAAACCTCACTACGTCTTAATGGACAACTGGTCAAGGAAAGTTTGAACAAAAGAGAGAATACATGTAGAATTTTGCAAATCTAAGAGCGCGGAGGGACAAAAAACAAAACTAAAACAGAACAAAAACTACAAAAAAAAAAAAACATAATGTAAACGAACTACACGAACAATTACATCAGTAAGTTAGAAAACTTTTTTTGTTGTTGTTTCTTTTCTCCTTAGAGATGACAGGTGAGGGGCTGTATGAATTTTTGCCCAATTCAAATACGCGGGGTGCAGTAGGCATTTCGGGTCACAGAATGTGTCGAAGGGTATCATAATTATTGTCTCCAACATTTGACCTAGACACATGATTTATGAACGGGGTGGTCTCGATGTAAGGGATGCACTTTCTGTCAATTTCACAAGTTTTTCCGGTACTGGATCCAGTCGATTATCGTTAAATCTTATTCAGTTGGGCGATCAAGATATTTTCATCACACAGTAAAAAATAACTTGAACAGGCAATGAATATAACTAAGTAGTTAAAAAGTAGTTACAGGAACTTCTCCTGGCAAAGATCTGGAAATGTAAAGAGGCTTTCAACTGTTTGCCAGAGGCCGTCCTGTAGGACATCGAGTTAACATGATTAGGGCACAATGTTCTGTGTGCATAGTTTCAGTTTTAATGTCGCAGTCATTCATCACACGACGAGCAGAAGCATTTAGTATTCACAAAATAATGCACTTATAGCGGATATAGTGCAAGATGTGTGAGCCTGATAATACCACTGTCCAGCAGCAATATGACAGGTTTACTAACTACATGATATATCCTGGAAACTGGTCTAATTCAATGAAAGAACCCGCCATTTCATGTCCAGCGTCTGGCAAGACCACACAAAGCTGGATAACTACCTACGCTGATTCTTACTGTCGTAACTTACCAGCTTTCAAGAGGAATATCCATTGCCCACAGAAGAACAAATGCAAGCCTTTTACGAGTCGGCGCAGCAAATGTGGTACTGATAGCGGTGCAAGGAACCAGAAGTTAAAACCACTTCGCACTAACTGTGGCACTACTAGTAGGGCTAAGAACAACAATTTAAAGCCGCCCTGCCGTCCACCGGTGGGAACTAAGAATTACTGCCGTGCTACTCAGACGGATGTTTGGCAGGAGAAGAAGAAGGAGTGTCTTCAGAATGAACACGATTGCGATCAGAAACATAATAGAACTGATTGTCCGCAGCAGGAGGACTTGACAGCCTGTCGTTCGCCCGATACTCCTTCTGACCAAAGTGACTGTCTCCAGCAAGAGAACTCCCTAATCTGGCCCTTGCCTGGCACTCGTCATGTCCACAGTGGCTGTGACCACCGGCATCCAGACGCCCCCAGAGAGTGCTCGGATGAAGTCCTACTTGAGACCACCTCTCTCTGCATGCCACAAAACCCAAGTCCTTCGCCAGAGGTCCAGCGTCTGTCTGTGTGGGATACACTGCATGATCCATATGCCGGCCAATGCCCAGAGAATATCTCGCCAGGACAGGAACCAGCGAGGCGCCAGCAATGTGAACACTGTCAGAACGAACTCGCGACCCGTCCACAGGGACGTCGTAACCGTCAGAAACGACTTCAGCAATGCCAGCAACAACACAGTAATAGACGAACAGGCACTTGCGGATGTTTTGGCTCCACTGTCTCACCGTGTCATCAGACCAAAGTCAAGTGTTCCTCCACCCCTGAGAATCTACATAACCCCATAGATTCTCATCACCTGAAGGTCTTACCGCCTATAGGTGACTGTTACAACTCTGTCTATAGCCCCGATGAAGACACCACGTGTGCTGAACCGAGGCCAGATCAACCATACAATAATGTGGATTTTGGATTTTCAGACCGGGAGACCTACCATGATCTTGCAGAAGAATCCTGTTTCCCGGCTAGCGTAGCATGTGAGAAACTTTGTCTCCACAGCCTTCCTACTCCTAGAGGTGTGGTTAGGCACGGTCATGAAGAACCAGAGACCGAATATCTTCATAGACCGCAAAATGAAGGTACTTTGGCAACCAGGAGCGGACCCTCGTTGAGACTTGACTGCTGTAAGACCAATGGTGGGAGATGCCCACGACCACCTCCGACAAAGTGCTCATGTCCGTTGAGAAAGCCCCGAGATTCAAAATGTAAAAGAAAACGCTCTGCAGTTTCGTCCTGTAACAAAAGGGTGACATCATGCCATTGCCGGACATGCCATATCAGAGTCTCCAGTGATTGATCCGTGCACTGGCACACCCCAGAAGCTGGTCATGTCAGTCAATAGATTCAATTGTCTCAGAGAGTGGAACACACCGTAAGGTAAGTTACTAGAATTAAGAAGTGCCAAAAAGAAAATAATTAAGTAGTACTGGAGGTGTGTGTGTGTGAGAGAGAGTCTTGCTCTTATTCGGTAGAACAGAAAATCATTAAATTTGTCACTCGGTTTTTTAGTTTTTGTTTTAGACCAACAATGTACATTAATTAAATACATGTACTGTATTAGAGTCTGTAAAATCTATTTATTTATTTATTCATTTTCATGTATTTATTCATGTTTTTATATATATTCATTTATTTGTGTTTATTATTTACTTATTTATTTACCTCTTATTAAAAGAAATGGTGGCGGGAGTACTTCACAGTAGTGCAATTTCCGCCTGTTGTTCTTTTTTCTAGATGCTACAGCTTGTGATTATTTTTTTAAAGGGGGGGGGGGGGAAGTTTCAGGATGTATTTAAATGCAAGAAAGATATGTTATTTATTTATTTATCGATTCCTTTTTTAAAATCAAGGTGTTTTTTTTTTCTATCTTTCTACGTGTTTTTTAAAATCCGAGCGGAATTCCGAGGCTAATCCACCATTTCCTGGACCTTTTTCCCACATTTTTTAATTCAAGGGCTTTTTTTTTTTAGAGATCTCGGGAATTCCAAGGATGCCTTGAACTCTGCGCATCGTCGCTCGGCAGTTGGAACCTCGTTAACACTGAACCCAAAGATTGTTGTTAGAGGACTGTAGTCTAATTGCAAAGCCAAATGGGAAAAAACAGAGTGGTGTTTACTGCCCAGCTATGGCTTTCTACTGTCCCCTTACAACAACCTTTGAGTTGAGTTTTAACGAGGTTCCAGCAGCTGACCGACGACTGGCATGTGGTTTCAAAGCTGTTTAATCTTTCCAGGCCGAGAAGGACGAACACTGTTCGTCCAGTTAGCAATGCATATTGCAAGAACAAACCGTGCCTGTCAGCTGTGGATGTAAGTTTCTGCCAGGGGCATCACCAGCGCCACCTAGCCAGCGACCCAAATGGATATACGAGACAGACAAAGCAGCGCCTGGGAGGGTACATGTACATGTATTCATCAATCTGTCTCTTCTGCCTAGAATTCAGTGATTCTCAACATTGGCGATATCGGCCCCCCTGGGGTCGGTTTTGATTTCAATGGGTTGGGGCGGGGGGGGGGGGGGAGTGAAAATGAAGAAAAGGGCCACAGGGAGGCGAAAATGACGAGGGGGGGGGCATGGAAGGGAGGAGCCAAAACATTAATGGATGACGAGTTGGGGAGCAAATACAGGGCAGTCCCTGTTCGACAGCTCGCGTAGATGGGTTTTAACTTTTATTACCAGAAAAGGCCTTTTGTTTTTTTGTCTAGGTGCCTTGATAAAGAATATTTTCTGTTTTACAAAGAATAATCAACAGGCCTAACGTCATTGATAAAACTCCAGAAAATTTAATATCGTAATTTGTGTCTGGCGTGTCTTCTCGTGAAATGGACCTCTGTTGGGTTCGATCAGTTGAGCGGGGACGTGGGCCGGGGGCGGGGGAGGAGCGATAAAAGAATATTAACTTGGAACGTTTGGGGCCTAAGGGGGCTATTGCCTTAAAAAGGCTGAGAGCCATTGGCTTAGATGTCGTATGGGATAGACAGACAGCATAGAGTGAAACCAGAATTCCGAGGAAAACAAGACTGTCTGTATGGAAGCCCTTGCACGGGTGTTATACACGTATATGTATTTAGATCAAATTGTAACTACTATAGAAAAAAAAATCGTAGTACAAAAAAAACATAATGTAGATAGGGATTTTCTTTGGGGATTTTTTTGGGGGGGGGGGAGGGGGGGGGTGCTCCATCACTACTGACACTGGAATTATTAAGGGGCAAAAAAGAAGGGAATAATAGTCCTTAGTGATAAATTATAATAAAATACATGTACATGTATTGAAATTACTTTGCATCAATTAAAAGACCAGAATAAATTATAAAAGAACGCTATAAATAGAATAAAGTCGATAAATTAATTTAATGGTCCACATGTCGCGTTCGGCACTTTCAAGATAGAGCCAGAAATAGGTGGATAGGGACTTCTTGGTGGTCGGTATTAATTTTTTCCATACATGTAATTAGATTCCCCGGTTATTTCTTTATGCCTGGGCAAAAGGACTTTAATGAATTCCACCTAATGCCATCTTCAAAAAGCCATAACTTGGTTAATTTTCAACATTTTTATATGAAATAAAGTGCATTCTTCTCAGGACATTTTGTACTTTCACAGAATACCCATAACTCAGTTTTTGAAAAAAATTGGCAGTGTGGCCCATGTCCTTAGAGCGCATCACATTTAGTTGGAGCAGAAGAATAATTTGAAATGCATGAATGACAATAGAGTGGAAGGATTGTCAACCAGTTGAGCCCCGTGCTTTTGGGGGGGGGGGGGGGATAGCTTAATGATAATCTATTTTTGTCAAGTACACACAATGGCATTTTGCAACATACACCTAACACCAGGTTGAAGGTTTTACAGTGAACAGTGCCAGGGTTACATGGATTTATAGGGCGTGAAGCAAGGCCCCATGCTATGGCAGTCTTGTCAAGTACACACAACAACACAATGCAACATACACCAAACATCACACTGCAGGTTTTACAGACAGCAGTAACGATTATAATTACTGGGCTCCGCAGCACCTAAGGCAATTAAATAATTCATCATTTGAACACAATAGTAAGGAACCATGGGGAAAAGAACAGACCTGATCAAAGATAAATATTAAATGCAATGCTTTTGTACAGAACTCTGTTGATGTTATATACACAATGAGAGACAAACCACTTGGAAAAAAATACAAAGAGGTAATTATGGTGCAAATAAAAGCAATAAAACACTGTGTTGTATTTTATGGCATATACTTTTATTGTGTATTTGTCCATGCTTAACATGATTTCATATGTCAAATTCATGAGATAATCCTCATGCACCTCTTTATACATTGTACAAACAAACAACTTTATCATCGTGCCAACTATCTTGTTCTCTCTCTCTCTTCACTAGCTCCATATTCCTCCTGCCCTCCTTTCCTAGGGGTTATCATACATGTACTAAGTCCGGAATGGTAGTCAGCCGCTGGACGACAAGTGACGCACACAATAATTTCCTATATTTTCTTAGTAAATCCAGGAAGACCATATCGTGCATACTAAGCCCGGTCAGGAACACTCAGCTTCTGCCATTATTTCTTGGGTGTACATTTTGCTGGCAGCAACTGGTTGTGACATTCCAGGTTTAGTACAATACCCCCCTTAATTTCCTTTCTTACTTCTTCGGTCACTCTTGGGCTCATTTCTGCTCTCATCCACTCTCGTTATTCAATCTCACCACTCACCACCATTCACTTCTCCCGTACACCAGGGCTAAACAAACTTCAACAGTTTCACTTGCTCTAAGTTTTCATGAGCAACCCCCCCCCCCTCCAGGTGCCGTTATGCTGCCACACAGAGCATACATAACAATACTCCTGCAGAATGAGCTATCAGGGATGGTGGATTAAACAATTTCAGGGCTCACAACAATCGCAAACCAAAATTTAAAAATTCTCTGAGGATCAAGAAACCATTTTTATGCAGAAAAAACACTCACATTTTCACTCTGTTCCACAAATTCATTGGGAGGGAGCAAAATTACCAATCTCTCATGAAAAAAAAAACAAAGTTTTCGTAAATTTTTTCGTGAGAAGTGGGTGGAAATAGCAGCAGTTAAAAATTTTTGGGGTTTCTAGGAAGACCACCAAAAAAGTGCCAGATTTCTAGGACATTTCCTTAGAGAATAAATATTTTGGAGATTCTAGGAGTTTCTTGAGTGCTATGAGTCCTGAACTACTTTGAGTCAACATTGAACAACTTATCTTGGTTAAGTTGCCACTTCATGTGATATAGCAGATACAAAATATGCACAAATCATCAGTCGGCTATTGGAGCCGTCTTAAAACTAGCCTATGCGTTTAGTTCTGACGAGGTTCCAACAGGCAACTGATGAAATCTGCCATTTCCACTTGTGCCAATGAGAAATGTCTCGCGACCAGTCAAAATGAGACGTTTGTCGCTTTTTACTGTAACTGAGCTTTTGGTGTCACAGGAAAGCTTATTTATTGTACTTTCATGTGATGAAAAAATTTTTGAGCTAGCTTAATTGTAGCCCGAGATATAGCAGTTTAAAGAGACGGGGGGTGGCCTCCATGCAATGGCGGAAATTCCGAGAAAATCGCGATTAAAAATCGGTCATGTTCAGACCAGGTTTTTCCTTAGCAACCATGCATAAAAGTGTGAAAGTTGAAGTTGAACTGCTAAAGTAATATATTTACTAACTGATTTTCAGCATTGGCAGTAGAAATCACCATTCACACCTTAAAAAGCAAAGCAGAATTGAGAGTATCCCTTCCCCCTGTCCATCCATTTTCTAATGGTAAAATTGAGGAAAAAAATAGAGGATGCAGACCACCTTGGTAGTAGTAAACTATAGTAGTTAGCAAAGCATGATAAAACAATGATCCAATATAGAGTAGATTTAAAGGGATTTAAATGCTAAAAGGGATAGCAGTTTTGTCAACGCGCAATGCAAGTAACGCAGGAAGAGGACGAAAGGTGGAAGATTAGTGCAAGGGAAAAGGGAAGGGGGAACAATGAAACACTAAAAGATGCAGATGTAGGAAACAAAGTACTACTTGCAGAACTTAAAAAAGTTATAAAAGTAGATCCAACTTACCCCTCAGTGAAAAACACCTCAGGAAGTACACAGCAGTAATTACAAACTCCAAAATCCAAGAATTCACATTCTCACCACCAGCGTGAGTTAAAGATCATTGAAATAACACAGTAGTTTCACCAACAGTGCAAGTTAATGATTATTAAAATTATTGTCCTCATTCCCAATGACTGATGAAGTGAACAGTTTGGCTATCGTCTCCTCGCGTGAGGCCATGATCAAATTCGATAAAATAAGTAAGTGCGTATACAATAAGTCGTGTCGCAATGAATGAAATGACTGAATGTGGGTGAAAACAAACCCGAAACAGTGGAGCGGAAGTGGTCAAAAAGAAAAAGATTGGAACTCTATTTGGTCATGTGACACGATCCAGCCAATCAAAGATCGCGTTGCTAGGGCAAAGACCCAAGGTCCTTGCTTTTTGTTTACGCTATAAAGTCGTTTTCCATTGGCTGGATTTGAACTTGGCTCCTTAACAAAGCCAATGAGATGAAAGTACAGTAAATAAGCTTTCCAACGATACCCGTTGTGTTAGGGTAGCGGATATATGAATAACGAATACAGCTGATTGAAATGAGTCAAAATGACGGCAAAAATAAACAGTTTGGCAACACTAGGAGTCATACTTACCTCAGGAAAACCTTAATTTAACCAATTTATAGTCATAATTCGCCAACAAGATTAACATTTTCTTGTTCAGGAATGATTGTACTTTTCGTTTCGAGAATAAAAAAAAATTCGATATCTGACTCCTCCATTATATTTATCTCCCGATTCCTCCGTTCCAGACCAGTGACTTACGTCTCATAATCACTGGTCGCAAGACAAATGTACTTTCCCTAGTCCAGACCACGAAACGAAATTTGACAAAGTTTTGGTTTATACTGTGCCACTGTAACGATGGTACTTCTCATAATCTTGGTGAAGAAATTTGAATGTGTCCTTGACCCCTGGAGGTAGTGCCGCATTGAGGGCAGCCAGGCGGTATCGATCACACACAGTCATAAGCTTGTGCATACCCCGCACCAACTCCCGCTGTGTGAGAAATACAATAAGTCAATGTTAGGATGACAGACAGAAAATAAAGACATGAGAAGTGCAGGGCCAGCTTTAAGCCAGTTGGACACACTGCACCCAACTGGGCACCACACCTAAGGATGCCCTATGCTAGGGTAATCTTATCTTGTCAAGTACATGCAAGTAAACACAACAATAATTGCAGGTTTTACAGAGAGCAGCAACCACTATAATTATTTGGCTTCGCAGCTCCAAGGCTGGCCATGGGACAGTGGAAGGAATGTGGAGTTTCAAGATCTTTAAAAAAAAAGACACTCTACACATGTTGCGAAGATCCAGGTTAGAAAAACAAAAAAACAACAAAGAAACAGGGGGAAAAAAAGGGGGCGGTGTCCTGTTTTCAAAGCCCTTAAAGATTTTCTGTATTCTTAAAAATATTTTCATGTTGTCAATATTTTGTTTGTATTGTTCTGTCACCATTCCCTAAGATTGTAGTGACTCAAAAATTTGCAAAATTTATTTGTATACTGATATTCAACTACATTTAAAGACCCATCGAATGATCTTGATTGTAGAATCCTAAACCGAAAATAACCGAATTACAAGCTTTTCATGAAATACAGTCCAATCCACTTATCTCGACTTGCCTTTTCTCGACATTCTGGGTAACTCGACACAATTTTTAAGTCCCAACATGTTCATTCTTTAATGCTACTAAATATTTCCCGGTAACTCGACGTGTTATTCCATTCTTTCCTCTTATATCGACACATTTCTTCCCGACCGCGGCAAAACAAGTGCATTAGATCTACTACTGTACCACCAAAAATGCCCACGCAACTCCTCGCATATAAGACTTCTTTATTTCTTTTTGCGGTGCTGGCGGAGAGAGGTAGGAGAGGGGGTGTGTGGACACAGAGAATGACCCTTGGCTTCAGTAACGCAAGTGTGGGGTGCCTTGCATAAGCGTGCGGCAGTAAAAGTAGTTTAAGTACAGAGTAGGCCTACTACAGATAGTAATTTTTTTCCCCCCACAAACCATTCGTTCGCCGTTGATACTGGGCCTTGACCTAGATCTCTCGGTTAACTGCCGTACTGTGTGTGTATCGGTATCACCACTTCTTCTGAAGAAACAGGTCGAGGTATACACACACATACAAAAAAAGTAAAGCAATGTGCATTTGATAGCTACAGCATTTCTCCGATATCGGCAAATCTTTGCCAAGCAAGTGCTCCGCACAACAGTGATATTGGAGGAACGGATGACAATATGCCGATAATTAAAAGAAAAAGGGACATAACTGCGTTATTTATTGGACACCATGGTGATGTTTGATCCCCCACCCACCCACCCCCTTTTTTTCCTTCTCTTCCACCACTAATCTGCTATTTCGACTTTCTCTTTACTCGACACAAGTCAGACGGTCCCACTGATGTCGAGATATTAGGATTGCACTGTATATAAAAAATAACCGAATTACAAACTTTTCATGAAATATTCGCCATGGGCAGTAGACCAGTCGTGCTGTAATAAAACTGTTTTTGCTCCCCATGAAAAGTAGCCAAAAATACAGTTTTAGGGAACAGTGAAAGTTGTTGTTTCCTTACCTTAATGGTCATGTGAAGTTTGCCTTTCTGTAGTGCCATTACATACTCGGCCAGTACAGTGTACGCCACTTTGGCCAGGTCTATCTTGTATGTGGGTGACGACAACAGGGTCAGTAATCTGTGGGCAATCACATCATTTAAGGATGGGAAATACTGACAGAAAAATTGAGAGATATTGCCATATTGTTGTGTGAGACATTTTGCCAATTTTGAGGTTTTTTCATGAAAGTGGCTCTCTCAGTCCAAATTTCATTATGTACAAGTATCATTCCAAGCGGTTTTATATGTTTTAGCCCTTTAGTAGACCAAACTTCGATCCCCGATTTCTCGAAAAGGCAAAAATGCACATGCAAACTGTATGGCAAATACCCGATGAAATTCCTTCAATTTTTGTCATCATACGTCACCATCAATAGCAACACACACATACAGTGACGCCCATACACATATTGGACAACAATAAAACAGTGTTTACTAATAACACTTAACAGTAACATTTTCCTTGTTACAGGGATGGGACTGCTGACAGGAAAATTTCCTGAACTTTCGACGTAACGTGCCACTGCCAACCGCAAAAACATACACACACATTTCATATTTTCGACAACAAACAAAATGTTTACAAAGAAAAAAGATTTTAAAAATCTGGAAATCAGGTGGAAACAAAACGGTTGGGTGGATCTGTCAAAACAGGGCTAAATATGACATTTCTATGCCTCTTTAAAAAATCAAAACAAAACATTTCTAAGACAATTTCAAGCAAAATATTTTAACTGATTGCGGACAAAGGACAAAGTTGGAGCCAACTGCCTGAAAAAGGTTGAGAACCACTAATCTATTCATTCATATTCAAGTACATAGAGTTCTACTGTTTGTCCAGACCTTGTGATTAGCTGTGCACTTTCTGTCAGATCCTGTAACAGTCCTGGCTGTTCGGCTACCCTGTCCTCATTGCCCAGCTTGATACAGGCAGTTATCAGCTGTAGATGGTGAGTCAAGGAACAAACCCACTGATAAGATATCAAGACTGCCACTTCATGGGCAGGAATCAGAATGTCTATGCTGGCACCCAAAGGAAACATGAAGCAGCTGACACCATGGTCTTTTTCTACTTTATTGTCTCTCTGAACTTGTCTCACACATAATTCTTTTATGTCAATGGTAGGTAGATATATCATCTGCTGCTGAAGCAAAGTGACTGTTTGTAATCAGAGACAACACAGTAGAAAAAATGCCATGCTGTCAGTTACATTGGTTTTCCTTTGGGCAGCTGAACTGCTAAGTTAGCCTCCACGATAAGAACAAAATAAACTTACTATGGCAGCAGTGTCATCAAATCCTTACACCACCACTTTCTGCTTTTTGTTTGTCTTTTCAACTTCTTCAATCAGTGCTATATTGGCGGTTAATGACAGCATTTTTAGTTTTTGCCAGTCAGTAGGAAACTTGCAATTTAATACGTCTAACGTGACCTTGGCAGGAAGACCTAGACCTATATAAAAACTCTCAAGTTGAGTCTCAACGCACTTTATGATTTTTGACTGATGCAACTAAATTGGATGAGTGAAGGCAGAATTGTAACTAAACTCAACAAGTGATTTTTAAGTATGTGCTCAAATCTGAGCCTAGACCTACAGTATGCATATATAAATGTACTAATTAGCCTACAAGGCCCTCGTGATGACGTCTCCAATCCATTCTTTTCTGTCCTGTTCGTTAAACGCACTGCAATTATTATAGCCAGCATGCATTCATTGGCTGATGTCACTTTTGTTACCATCCAGAGGACTTCTAGTGTTTTTTTCTCTTCTGATACTGACAGTATGCAAGTAGCATCAGGAAGTTAAGGATATTGTTAACCAGTGTCAGAACTGTTGGGACAGCGGTCAGTGCAGTGTTTGTGTGATGGACCAGCAGTGTGTTCAGCAGTCTGTATACAGCTTGTAGATCAAGTGAACAGGTCAAGGGGAAGGTCACAGCAGCCTGGAGGCACAGCAAGGTCATGCGCGGAGTGACCATTGTCTGTCAATGGAATCAACATGGAGACTTTTGAACCAACAGGGACAAAGAACATCAACAATAACACAAGTGAAATACTTATAAGCAACGACAATAAAAGTGAAATACTTGTAAGCAACAATACTAGTAGGTGAGATACTTATAAAGAACAATAATACTAGTGAAATACTTATAAGGAACAATAAAACAAGCGAAATACCTGTAAGCAGCACTAATGCTGGTGAAATAAAATTACGCCTGGTTTAAAATTGATGGTGTCTGGCACAAACCACCCATGTCCAGATAAGAAGTCTTTACACTAAGAAAACAAACTGAGTAAATTTGGAAACAGCAAACCGAGAGAGCCAGCTTGATCACAATGTGTTGTTTTTTTTCAAATTTTATACGTCTATTCTTTTTGAAAATAGGACATTTTGCATATAAATTAGAATATGAGCCTTTTCTGTTGTCACCAAAAAAAAAAAAAAAAAAACTGCAAAATTTTGGAGTCCGTCACTTTTTGTCTGGGACCATCAACATGAATATTGCGGGTTTCAATATCTCAAGTTAAAAAAGTGCCACCCACATCCAGTACCAGGTCAAGACAGCAGTGACAGAATATAATTGACAGTTACTTATGCAACATAATGAACATGAACTAAAATAATAAGTCAAACAATTGTGCTGAAGCTGAAAGGCTGAAGAATTTCAAGTACAAAAACTGAAATAATTCAGAACCAAATACATGTACAAAGGATGTACCAGTGGCACCCGCAGAGCTCTATACATCGAGACTAGAACAGGAAGTAGGTCAAGTCACTGTGCACCTCATAATGCCTGTAGGCGAGATGAAAGGAGGGCAAGGGTTAGATAAAAAAAAAGTTGGAAAAATGGTGCGCACTTTATTATTAGTGTGGGCTGTACTTAATAGACACTTGCCCTCCTTTCGTCTGCAATGGCGCAGCGCTAGGTGGCCATGCGAACTGCCACCATCTTTTAGTGGAAGGAAGAGAGGTCACGCAACGGAATGCCCTCTCCAGTCTACAGTTGGCTCTATTGTGGCACTACTTACTTTCCCCAAGTCAATAAAGTCGGACAAAGCATCCAGGATAAATCTGCTCGCTATTTGCTTCAGTGATAAGAATTCTATTGGTGATGATGATGGTGTTATTTCTGTTGCTGCTGCTGATGATGATGAAATAAAGGGCGAAGTCAAGTTTCCAAAATGCTGTACTGTACTCAACACTGTGGATAAAAACTGGACAGAAAAATGAAAAGAATTAGCAGTGCCATATAAGACATTTAGACTCAAATGATCATTTTCATGTAACGTCTCATCCTTGCTCTATGTTAAAGGCATATGTCATTTTTGACACATAAGAGAAGTATTGCAATGACGGCATTACTTACTGATCTCTTCCCTACACTGAACATTCATAAACGTTCCTGTAAAGGGGGATATCATTCTAAGCCCGGAACAGCACAGTCAGCTGCATATTTATATACCTATTTAGTGATCTCTAATCCCTAAGTCATGCACAGAATTAACACATTCCATTTCAATCCGAGCCCTTAAATCTAAAAAAAAAGAGGAAAGAAAGAAAAAAAAAACAGATCTTTTTTCATCATTCGTTGCTAATGTAGGGCTTTGCAAACTACAATTTTTTTAAACCACATTTCTGAAGAAGTGAGTGTTAAAACTCCTATCTGCACACCTGATACATATGCTTGAATAACTCTTTGATGTGGTCGTTAGACAAAAGTGGTGAAGTCAACATCCTCCTCCATACAGCAACCACAACAAATACCACAGAAACCTCTGCTTCACCTGTTGGCATCTGGGGGTCAAGAATACAACTATCATTTACAACACTGCCTCTACAGACATGCATCCACAACTTTTAAAAAAACAACAACCATATTTGGGCTTCCCATTAGGCACTATCATATGTTCGCATAAAAAAACATATTACAATAATAGTTCGTCCATCAGGTATGATGATGACCTTAACAACACCAGAGGAATAAAGAACAGAAATTGTTGAGAATTTCAACACATGGACAATAAAGAGAACTAAAGGACACAGAGGACAGAATGGAAAGACTGTTCTTTCATGACTTATGGCTTCTCATGTGACTGATAAGTCCTATTTTTGCCCTGCAGACCCTTCTGCATAAATGACAAGAGTGCTCCGTTGGTTCAGTACCACTGGGCCTTTTCTTGCGCCGTTCTCTTTTTTTGATAGCCTGCTGGACTCTGTCAGCTTCCCATGCTTTGCTGCCTCTGGTAAGGGCCGCCCTCCAATTTGCACGATCAAGCGAGAGCTTTTCCCACTCACTCACATCAATGGCAAAGGCCTTCAGTGATTGCTTGAGAGTGTCTTTGTAACGTCTCTTTGGGGCCCCAACATTCCTCGTTCCATTGGAGAGCTCAGAGAAGAAGATTTGCTTAGGGAGTCTGGAGTCGGGCATTCTGACAACATGTCCTGCCCAACGTAGCTGAATTTTTTTCAGGTGGCAGAAGATGCTCAATTCCTTGGCACGATTGAGGACCTCAGTGTCTGGAATTTTATCCTGCCATTTGATCCTTAGGATCTTTCTAAGGCAGGCCAGATGAAAGTGATTTAGCTTTCTGGCATGCGATTGGTACACTGTCCAGGTTTCAGCCCCATAGAGTAGGGTGGGAAGGACCACAGCATTGTACACTTTCAGCTTAGTGTCTGTGCGAATGCCGGCGACATCCCATACTCTCTTTCGAAGCCTGCCAAATGCAGAGCTGGCTTTGCTGATTCTTGAGAGAATTTCAGTATCAGCACGAGCTGCGGAAGACAGTGTACTGCCAAGATAGGTGAAGTTCTCCGACACCTTCAGAAGACTGTCATGGACTTTGATATTTGGGGTCACAGGATACTTGTCGTCTGGAGTAGGCTGATGGAGCACTTCCGTCTTCTTTGTGCTTATTGTGAGGCCAAAGTTGTCACAGGCACTAGAGAACTTATCAACACAGTTTTGCATGCTATCCTCATCGTGTGCCAGAAGTGCACAATCATCAGCAAATAGTAGGTCACAGACTTGAGTACTTTTGGTTTTGGTTTTTGCCTGAAGTCTCCTGAGGTTGAATAGACTGCCATCAGTTCGGTACTTGATGCTTACCCCTTGAGGAGGAGAGCTAAAGGCTTCTTGTAGCATTGCAGAGAACATGATGCTGAACAGAGTTGGGGCTAAGACACAACCCTGTTTTACCCCATTTGTGACAGCAAAGGGCTCTGAAACACTGCCGTTGCTTTTGACTGCAGCTTGCATGCCATCATGAAACTGGCGCACTATTGTGATGAATTCGGGTGGACACCCAAACTTCGCCAAGATTTTCCAGAGGCCTTCACGACACACTGTGTCAAATGCTTTTGTGAGGTCAACAAATGTGATATACAGCGCTTTATTTTGTTCCATGCATTTTTCCTGAATCTGTCTGGCAGCAAAAATCATATCCGCCGTTCCCCTCTCTTTACGAAAGCCACATTGGCTCTCGGGAAGCAAGTCATTTGACGAGAGGTGATCAAGAAGGCGATTCAGAAGCATTCTTGCCAATATTTTGCCAGCAATTGAAAGTAGAGAGATTCCCCGATGGTTGTCACAGACTTGGCTGTCCCCTTTGTTTTTGTACAGATGGATGATTGAAGCATCTTTGAAGTCCTGTGGCAGCTTCCCTGCTTTCAACATATGATTGAACAACTCGGTCAACCTTTCAATAAGCTTTTCTCCACCGAAGGCATACACCTCAGCAGGAATTGAATCCACGCCTGGTGATTTGTTAAAGGACATCTGATTTGTGGCAGTTCGGGTCTCATTTGCTGTGAATGGCTTGGCAAGAGCTGCATTAATAGGAGTCTGAGGGAGGCGGTCAATGGACTCAGTATTTATATTTGATGGCCGATTTAGCACACCTCCGAAATGTTCTGCCCAACGCTGAATTATGGCATTCAATTCAACAATGCGTGTTGAACCATCTGACGCAAGAAGTGGCGTAGTGCCCGAGCGGGATGGTCCAAACACAGCTCGGAGGCTCTCAAAGAACTTTCTAGTGTTGTTTGTGTCGGCATATTTCTGAGTTTCTCTTACTCGCTCTTCAAGCCAGTCATTTTTCATTTTCCTCAGCTTCTTCTGGAGTACACCCTTACATGCACGCAGTGCATCAGCTTTTGCTGTGGAAGAGGGGTCACTGCAGTGAGCTTGGATGAGACTATTTTTTTCTTTGATGAGCACTTTGATTTCATTATCATTATCATTGAACCAGTCCTGGTGCTTGCGGACAGGAAAACCAACTGTGCTGCTGGCGCAAGAGTGTACAGTCGTATTTAGGTCAGTCCAGCTCTGTTCAATGTTCTCAGGGTCAAAAGTCACGCAATCCAATTTTGAGGAGAGTTCTGATGAGAGCTCGCTCTGTTTCTCAGCTGAGCAGAGTTTTGAAACATTTAGGCGTTTAGGTGGCGCTTTCCCTTGAGGGCGTCTATTGCGCCTCAATGTTAGTCTGAGCTTGCAAACAATGAGTCTGTGGTCAGTTCCCCACTCGGCACCACACATCGCCTTTGTTACAAGGACATCCTTTCTGTCAGTCTTCCTCACAATGACATAGTCTATGAGATGCCAATGCTTTGAGCGGGGATGCATCCATGACGTTCTGTTTCTCACTGAGAGACTAAAATTTGTGTTGGTAATGAACAGGCCAAATTCAGCGCACAAAGTAAGTAAGCGCAACCCATTGTTATTGCATGAACCAACTCCATGAGGGCCCAAAACACTTGGCCACGCTGAGATTTCGGAGCCAACCCTAGCATTGAAGTCCCCCAAGAGAATCAGCTTATCAGCTGCTGGGACAGAGCATATGACAGATTCTAGATCAGAATAGAACTTGTCTTTGGCTTCATCTGGGTTTGTCATGGTGGGCGCATATGCGCTAATGAGGGTGGCTGACTGGCTTTTCCCAACTGGGATCCTGAGTGTCATTAGCCTGTCATTTATTTCAATTGGCATGGACTGCAAGTTTCTGACAAGGTCATTTTTAATTGCAAACCCAACACCATGCTGTCTCGGTTCGACTGCACCCTTGCCTTTCCAGAAGAAGGTGTATCCACCACTGAGCTCTTTGAGTTGGCCACTATCAGGGAGTCTGGTCTCACTGAGTGCCACTATGTCCAGGTTGTACCTGCTGAGCTCAATGGCAATAAGTGCAGTGCGTCTTTCCGGGTTGTTTGAGTTGTCCTGTAGTGTGCGTATATTCCAGGCTCCTAGCCTGAGTAAGCTGAATTTCTTTTTGTTTCGACCGCAAAAAGGGATCCCCACTGGTCGCGGTATACCAGTCAGGGTGATGTGAAGTGGGCTTTCTTTAGGGCACCTTTTCTAGCCCCTTCCTCAGTTGAGGTGAGCAGTGCTATCCTTAAATAAGGCTGCTCAGCTACTGTGGGTGCTGCCTCCCCACGCCTCCACTTCAATCGACGATGAAGCGACCATAGCCCACAGCCACCAACGTGTAGGTCTGTGCTAACAGCTTCCAGTCTATCCAAACCTGCTGCCACCGCACTCGCCCATCGCCGTTGGAATTTTGAGAGGAAAGAAGACGAGACAAAGATGAAAGAAGACGAGGTGAGCGTTAAGACTGGCGCAAAGAATTTGTTTTTAGTGAGAAAGAGCTGCGCAAACATCAGACTCACTCTCTCGCCTGGACACAACTTATCCAAGTGGCAAGACAGGGTCAAGACGACTGGAAATGTATCCAGGTGCAGGAGGATGCCAGAGGGACAGTCATATTGCCTGACCGGCTGCCTGTAGGCTACTCCACAGCCTCGCAGTCCCAACTGACTAGGGTGAAAGACCAAACCAAAGAACACCAATACTGGTGGATGCTCTGTGTCACGATATCCAGGCCAGAGTGACGGTATATTGCCATCTGCCCTATCAATCAACCACTGGCCTGCTGCCGCCAGCTTCGAAGCTGCGTCCGGGAAGTTTGCTCAATTCTTCGTCTGTGATTTAGGCAAACAAGCCTATGACCACACCGCTACCGGGGGCCAATATGAAGGACTCAAGTACTGAGGGTCACATTGTGCCCTAGCATGTGGCCGTTGGGTTAGATGAAACCTCCTCCGCCCTGGCCGTTTGCACCAACAGGTGCACGCCCACTGATACCATGCTAGCGTACCAGTTCATGAAACAGGTTGTACTGGATTACATGTTACCAGTAGCAGATTTTTCTGACCTGACAATAGGTCACCAACTAACTAAGTAACTAATTAACTAAAATGGATCTGAGAATAGAGGGTTGGAGAGTAGGGCTCTGATTAAAAAAAAAAAACACCAATGTCTCAATTGAAAAAAGATCTACCCATATCTTAGCTTACCCGTCCAGTATGCAGGCACAGACTGCCTTGTCCGGAACTTCTGAAACATATATTACATTCCTGTCTTCTACTCATAATAACCTATACATTGATACTACTGCCATATTGTAGGTTAACCAGAGGATTTTATTTTGTGGATTTTCAAACTCACCGAAAGAGAATAATTTATTACTATGGCATAAGAGTGTTCAGAGGGGTGATGAAATGTGTGACCATGTGATATGAAAAGGTTAATGCCTGAGATAACATGTATGACACAAGATCAGACACACATACAGACACACAAACACATCATACCAGCTGTAAAAGCATTTTCTCCAGGAAAGTGCCAAAAATCTTCACATCACAGCATTCCAGCACAGCCGTTAGAACATCCAAATGGGCAATCACACTGGGTGGCCAGGAGTCCATGGCATCCGGCAGCCAATTAGATGGATGAATATTGCGGTCTCTTTTCATTTCGTCTTCACTGTCAGTTATCTCATTTTTGCCTTCACCAATATGGTGAGATTTGGCTGTTTTTGCTGCCGCTATGTTGGAGAATTCTTCACCGTCAATATTTAATCCATCCTGTTCATGTTGAGTTGCAGTGTTTATTTTTCCACTATCTGAAGTGTCTTTAGTACTGTTAGAGTGACATGAATTAATACTGCGAAGAAGACCTGCACAAGGCTTGGTGCTACTGAATCTCTCCAGCTGGCATGAAAACTCACAAACACAGGAATCGTAACACAAATTCCAGATTTTTTCCAACTGTCTCTGTGTGAGAAGACACAGACTACTAGAAGGCATAGAAACACGTTCTGAAGCTTCAGCTGTTTGTGAATGCAATGTTAACGAGTCTGACTGGACCTCACTACCAGATACAGGAGGGTCATCATGATCTGTCCCTGAGTTACATCTCAGGTGGCAGTGACAAACTGACTCCAGGAATCTCAGCCCCGACTCTTTCACCTACAGATAAGAGATTAAAAAAAAAAAACACCAATGTCTCAATTGAAAAAAGATCTACCCATATCTTAGCTTACCCGTCCAGTATGCAGGCACAGACTGCCTTGTCCGGAACTTCTGAAACATCCCCAATACAGACTTAATTAGGCGCCATAAATATAATCAAATATTTTTGAAGTACTACTTGCCGATTAAAAAAAAACAAACTATGTTCTAAAAATGGAACAACAGACATCAAGTGAGGTGTTTCAAATATACAGAACACTTGTCCCTAGGGGCTTGATATGATTGGCTGCAAACTTCTTCACATAAAAAACATGAAATTACATTCTATTAAAGGATGACACTAAACATAACACCCTTTTTGTCTACAGTGCCATTGTGTGACTATAGAAAAACCAAACGCTGCTGAAACCAACTAGTGTTAAGACTGTGACCACAACTTAATAAGTTTCTTCTTGCTCCTGTAAAGTCTACCTTTACAGACTTAAAAAGGTACTAATTACTGACATGTATTTAATGAAAACTGATAATTACTGTATACAAAGGTTTGCAGAAAAAAACAGAAAATTATCTTGCATCACCTTTAAAGACACACTGTCTGACTTCAAATCAGCCATGACCCGTTTCATGACCTGTGCAACCATCTCTGCCAGATGTTCATTGAATTTGTCATCCACAACATCTTTTGACCACAAGTTCAGCACCTCACTGATGCCAATCAACAAGGCACACCATGGTGTGTTCATAGAACCTGCATCAATGTTGCCTAATTCTGGCATAATTTTTTTCCCATCCACTTCATCATCATCGTCTCTGTGTCGCTTTCTTTTTCTTTTCTTCAGATCATCTATGTTGGAATGCTTGGTACTAGATCTCCGTGCCAGACTGGCATTTTCACACCACTCCAGTCCATGTTTGACTATGAATTTAGTCAAAGTGAAGAAAATTTCCAATGCACTCTCTCTTGTCTTTGGACTATGATGAGACTTGGTCACATACTGGAGGTAAATGCAATGGCAAACATTTGTTAAAATGCAGTTTTTCTGAAACTGACAATCAATCTGTATAAATTCAAAATCCTGGTAAGCTAATTATTTTGATCAAAATCATTTTTAAATTAGTTTCCTAGAAGTACTTCATGCAATCAAGAAAATTCAATAAAAATCAATCTAAATTCTGCACAATACATTTTCTCTGTAGTATGGCATTCGTGACTCCAAAAAGTTTCACTGAATCATAGAGAGCTAGATTTTGATCTAAAGTGACAAAATGTCATCAGATTTTTATATTAAAAACAAAAATGCAGTTTGCATATTTACACCCCAAATTCAGCTATCTCCCTGTACCATTGTTCTCACATAACAAGGAACAGGTATGCCTCTCTGAAAAGCATTTGCTAAATTCTAACTCACCTTTCTGCAATATCTGATGACGTAAGTCACGGCTGTCATTGTAGTGCTCTGCCCTGACTTGTCTGACCTCAACTTCTCAGTCAACTGTGTTAAAAATGGAACAGATAACAAAACACATGAGATACCGGTAGTTATGAAATTGCTGAATGTTGAATTTTCACTTTCTGTAATATTAAGTCTTTCAAATTCACAGACTGAACTAATCAAAATATAGTTTTAAAGATTTCATAAACTCCATACTATGTGAGCAGTCAGGTCAGTTCAACACTGAGGCTATCAACTTAAAAGCCTTTAAGTTGGCTGGAGTGTTTGAATTCACAATAAAAATTCCACAAACATTCTAAAGCTAAGAAGGTAGTTATGATGGTACAAAGCTTGGGCAATTCATGGTACAAGATAATCATCTCAAATAAATGCCTGGATCAATGAAAGAGTACAAAGCTTATGCAATCCACAAGAAAATGTTATAGGCCAAAAAAAATAAAACGTATTTGCACAGCTCTACCGAAGCAGACATACAGGAAACTTAATGTTAAAGTTGAAAAAGTAGGCCATGGAAAAAAGGAATCGGAAAAAGTCAAGCAGCAAAAAGTCTTAAAAGACCACTCAAAGATGTGACTTTAGGAGTGTCCGTGGGTGGGGTGTCGCAGGAAGGCTGAGCTAGCCCCTCAGGGAGTTAGTCCTACAATGGATGTTTACAATTTTTATAAAAAGCTAAGTTAATTTCACTTTTCTTTTTACTGGACTTTTTGTCTATTTACTTTTTTCCCAAACATCCGGCAAATTTGTGTATCAATTTCTTCAGCCACTGTGGCCAATACCAACTATCTGTCTAAAAGTGAGGGGTAAGCATGACAGGTGAACCGACCTTCTTGGTCCATGCAGTCATGCCGGACACAGCCTCTCTGTCATTCATCACTGCTTGTGTTGTCACTTCCAACAGTTTCTGCTCAAGCCCCATTCTCTATCAAAAAGTTGGAAAACAAATACAAAACAGTGAAACTCTCACCATTTCAAACACTCATTTATACAGGATTCAGTAAAGGTTTATGAATATACATGGAGCCTGGGTGAATTTCCTATGTACACAGAGTTCAGGGATAGACAAAGTATTGTAAAAACCACAGAAAATCTGTGGAGGCGCGGCAAGACTTAAGCAAAGTGACAGACGAAGCTCTCCGAGAATCAGAGTTTACGACTCACATTTGTCAAATGTTCCACGATTTTTTTATTTGTTTGATTTTCTATTCGTTTCATTTTCTATCTTGTCACATTTTTTTCTCCACGAACATTTAATATACCAAAAGTTTAATTTGTCTTCCTCTTCCTTTGCCTCTGATTGTATTATTTCTGTATCATTCCTTACGAGCGGCTTTGCCGTATACAAATTTTTCTTTTTGCCACATTTTGACATAGTTCAGGGAATATAATGAAGTCTGAATAAACTGAAAAACCCTTACAAACTTCATGAAGCTATTAGCTTAAGGAAAGAAAATGCTCATGAAAAAAAACAGGGATCATACATCTTTACAATCCCTCAATGCTGAAGATTCACCCTAAATCTCATCTCAGCTTCAACAGTTATCAACTCTCTCTTACCTTAGCACAGAGAGACAGTGTAAACTCCATCAGGTCAGCTGGATCCACACATTCAAATAGTTTGGAAGGTTTACTGGCACTCAGACACTGAATCAGCAGCTGGACAATGTCTGTCTCTACTTCATGTTCTGAAGAAATGATGGATGGATGGATGGATGGATGGATGGATGGATGGATGAATGGATGGTGGATGGATGGATGGATGAATGAATGAATGGATGGATGGACAAATGGATGGATGGACAAACGGATGGTTAGATGGATGGATGAATAAACAAGTAAGTGGATGCATGGTGAAGAATGATTTTTTATTCTACTTGACGAAAATGCGTCTCCTTTTTGCAGCTTGAAAATTTTGTAAATAAATAAATATCAAGACCGAATTCTATCCAAAAAGGACATGTCCACGTAATTTACCATCCAAAACTAAAGGCACTACACTAAAGGTCACAATTATTGTTCACACAGTTGCAGTGTTTACAATACATGTTCAGCCCCTAGCTCCATTATGCTACAGTATGATACATCAAAAGCATTTTGCTTCAGAAGTAGTGAACACCACAGAAATTTACACACATCCGCAGAAATCCTTTGAACCCTTGTTGTGAAACACAGAGATGCAAAATTCTGACTTACGCATATCCTGTGAATGCTTCACTGTAGCCAGCATGACCAGTGCACCCACCTGGCATCTGAGGCTGACGGTAGGAAGAAAATCAAGGTCCAGGTGTCTCAGTGTCTGAAGTGATAAACAAACACAACATACTGATAAACTGAAAAGCAGTAGAAACATACCTAAATGAGATTTGAGAAGCCAGACAGACTGACAAACAGATAGTTGTGAAAGATATCGTCGCTTGGCTGTTGGCACCTCATTAAAACTAAAAACAAAGGCTGTTTTTAAAGGACCCTAGTGTAACGGATAAGCCAAATAGAGAAAATTCAGAGTTCATACAAAGTCTTGAAAATTAATTTTAAGGACTTTTTAAGGACTTCCTAAGGACTCACAGTAAACAAATTAAGGACCTGTGTGCCTGTGACCAAGAAATATTACAACTATACAAGTGGTATGCAGCACTCATCAAAACAGAATGTTTCTGTATCCAGAGTTCAAACCTAGTAAATTCACCCTGAAAAGTTCAGTTATTTCAAAGTACCAATTATCCAGTGTGCAATTGGAAGATCTGAATCTCAAATGTATCAACTGAAACACAAATTTTAAGGACTTTTTAAGGACTCTGGCATCATTTTCAGAATTTAAGGACTTTTTGAGTACTTATTTTTTCTTTTATGAAAATTAAGGACTTTTAAAGAACTGTGTGAATTCTGGAAAATACTGAGTTGTGTTCACCACTCAGCTATAGATTTGTATGTAAAATACTCAAGTCTTCTAATAACAGCCTTTGCGTTTCAGTTTTAACAAGGTTCCACCAGCCAACTGACAATACGTACAGCCCTTCAACAATGATTGAAATTGTTACCCCAGTACTCTATCTCCACATCAGTGTAGTTGAAGAAAATTGATTGTAAGTTTTAAATTTTACAAAGTGTTACATCAACTTTTTAACACTTTGTATCTACTTCCACAGATGAACCACTTTCATGATTTTTGGAAGAATAATAAAAGGCATTTTGTTATTTCAAATAATTATGGCCTTATTTTGTTGTAAAAAGTAGAGATAGAATGAAGTAATCCTGCAGCGACAGAATGTTGACTCACATGAACCAGAACAGGAAAACAGGGCAGCATAGGTAGGTTTCCTTTCAGTTCAGACAAACGTATAGCACTGCTGGGGATGTGAGGATATGAGATGCATAATGATATAACATCAAAACATGAAATATTACGACTGATCTATGCTGAGTAATGAAAGATTAATGTGAAAAACAATGCTCACCATGGCAAAAATTCACTGAGATGCATGTAAATGTAATGAAAGGTGAAAATATGAAGACATGGAAAATGAAATTTGTTTTGATTTTCAACTTTTCAATTTGACAATAAACAAAAGTTAAAACTGCAAACTTCAACACTCACCATGTGGCATCTGATCCATCCATCTGAATTAAAAACTGCACCACGGCTGACAGATCAACTCCTCCATCTTTTTGACTGTCTTCATTGGCCCTCACTATCTTCCTCTTCTTCTTGCGTGGGCTGTAAAAGACAAGAAATTTCAGATCATCAAAGTCGCTAAATAACCCTCTAAAACCATCTTTATCTTCCAACTTCATGACTGGAAAGGTATTGCTCATGGTACTGATGTATAAATGATAATTGGGCATTAATCTAGTCCTTGTGGATGAGAAGCCAGTTTGCTTCTATCTGAGTGACTGATCAAACTTTCTGATGCTTCTAATGAGAACACATGGTCACATTTCAACCATAGTACACAGCATGGGATCTATTCTAATGATCTTAAAATAAAAATTACTCTTGATATGTGAGTACACAGACTGAAGCAGACAAAAACAAAATTTAGACTTTGATAATAATTTGATAATAGTCATAATTTTATTAACAGTGACTGTGTTAGATATTTAAAACATTTCACAAACATGATTAAATTTATGTTTTCCCAAAATCAATGTCATAACTTTATTTGATTTGAAACATGTGTTTTTGGTTCGACTGGGAGATTGGAAATTAGAGAACATTACACAACCCCAATATAAAACACAGTCACAACCTACAAAGGTGTCCATGTCCAATTGCAGAAACAGATCAAGTAGGGAATGAGTTAAACAAAAAAGGTATCTGATTACACAAATATGAGTTTCACACATCTTTCATGATACAGAATTAATTCTGCAGGAGCTAAAAGCTTCGAGTGACAAAGGCTGACCTGTGTGTGGTGTCTGTCAAATCCTGAAGTAAAACCTTCCATATCCTGGCAGACAGTTTCTCCTGGAGTAGCTCAACTTCTCGTACAGCCGGGTGTGCCAGGAACTGCTGGACTTCAGTAAACAAATTAGACTCTACAGTAGATCTGTGAACACATTAAATGGACATGGTGAGGAGAGAAAAAAAAAACAACTGTAATTGCTGTTTGTTTTTGAACACGTACATGTGTATTGTATGTTCCCAGACCTGTATGGTTGTGCTATCAGTATACTTAGCAACTGGGATTTTTCAAGACTTTTATTTAACTCTGTATATTTTTTTTTTTTTTTCATGACACGTTTGTGTTTATTTGAAAAAAAAACATGGGATAACATAAAAATAGAATGTAGACTATGTACCAAATGAAACAGTCAAATAACAGTTAATATAAAGCTCAATGATTTAAATAATTCAAAGCATTATGTGACAGTTTGAAGGATCGAATGTCAGTCAAATTATTGATAAAGTTGAACTTGGCGCTAAAAAGTAAAAATTCTAGCTACATTTATTTGTCAAAGTCACATAAAAATAGACTGGGGTTTGTATTTCAAACACTTTCATAATAAAAGGTAAAAGGCGGAAATACTCCATTTTCCTCCATTTAAACAAAAAGAAGATTTCTTATTTTCCCTTTCATAAAAGTCCAATCACCTTATAAAACTAGCCACAATGGAAAGTGTTACTTTACGTTTGCACCAAATAGCTCTGACTGTTCACGCAATCTTCAAATTAAATGTGACACCTCTGAATCGAAACTACGAGATTCAGTACGAAACTAGTGACGCCTCATGATGTTGATCTTATTCATTACTAGCATCTGGTATAGTCAGCTTAAGTTCAGACATCCTCTTTAGATCTCTCACCTCTTTAGGTCTTCCAGAGATGCCAGTGACAGGACACTGACCACAAGATCCACACAGGTGTCAATCACAGACTCGGAAAGGCATTGGCCAATCAGGGGAAATAACTGAGAAAACTGTTGAAACTTCTGCAAGGGCAGGTCTGATGCAGACAAATGCGCAGTCTGAGAAAGAAGGATATATGCTCTCAAACACTTCTGTAAGTCCTATTTTACTTCCTCACATTATAAATCAATTTTTTTTTAACTTCCTGAATGTTAAAGGCTCATGAAGATAGGTATACAGTGCAAAGTATGTAAATGTGACACTTGACTAATCTCATCTAATTTCATCTTGTTAACTCTTTTGGGACATATCCCCGATTTATCAGCGCCAGAGAAAAACGCGTTTGGACGTATCGCCCATTTATACCGTATTCTACATTCAATTCTCTTTCATTTAATGTGTAACATTTTACTTTACTATCAATACTTTTTTTTTTTGTAAGCGTTTTTCTGAACCATGCTGTTTTTCCCAAAGTAGGAAAAAATTACTTACGTCCAGACTTGACCAAAGCCCCTAACACTGACGTGCTGAACGAGCTAAACAGCCCTCTAAAACACCATTATCTGTCAGATACACAATTATTTAAAAGACAGTTTCACTGACCTCAAACACCTGTAAATTTCATCCAACACAATGCACAACATCACTGTGTGGCTGCAGCAGTATTCTGAACCTGCCACTATCAATTTCACATCGCTTTTGACTGAGACACGAATCAATGCCATATAGGAGGGAGATCAAAACACTAAATCTATAAACGAGTCATTGGCACCAGGTACTCATTCACGACAAGTGAATATAGTGCTAATATTTACTGTGCAAGGAGTGGAGAAAGTTTAAGTAATTTCAGCCTGTTTGCGTTCCATTCATCTACTGACCTGCCCATCCCAAACTTTGAATACAGTGTCTCTTGTCAAGGCTGGTAACTCCAGAAGATCTGCTGCAATAGCTTCTAGAGTTGTCTGTCCTAGTTCTACTTCATCATCTGATTTCTCTATTGCCACCAGATTTCGTCTCTGCACTGCCAACCAGGCCCTGCTGACTGGATCTGCCCCCTAACAGAATTATAAATGTTAAAATCTATCATTTCCATTTTTGTCCAGTTTGCCTTTTCTGAATTGATCCTCACTAATTTTGCAAAATGCGCAGATCAATACCATAAACTTACTTTCCCGCCAAATTCAAGCCAAATTTGTTCGAAAATCTCACAAACTTGAATACTAAAACAATAATCTATATTTCACTGATGCAAAATGAAAAAAAGAAAAAGTCAAAAAAGACAGAGAGAACAACTCTTTGAACAAGGTCACTACAGTCATGTGTCTTCAGCATCAAGGATGGATTCTCATTCAGCAGCTGAAGGCTTCAGAACAACAATTTTTTTAACATCTGAGTGAAAACACAAAAATCTAAAATGCTGTGTAACTCTGCGAGGCAGATGTCATAAATACTGGCATGTCAAAGTTAATCACTTGCTCAAATATAATATTTACAAACTTCTTGTTCTCAATTTAGTATTGTTTTGCTTGCAATTTTCACCACATCCCAAACACAACAATGAGAAATTATATTGTCATTGTTCCATTAGAACGTGGTAACTCAAAAATAAAAAAAACTGATTTTCATACGTTTTAAAACATTCAACAATATTCAAAGCTGATCTCTTGATCTTGGTTATAGATTCCTAAGCCAAAAAAAAACAATCAAATTATTGCTTCTCCTGAAAAGTAGCCAAAACCGATTACTGCAATTCTAGGGAAAGGTGACAATGTGTAGTTCTGCCTTACCTTGAAAAGTTTCTGACAGTCTTGCACTTCCCTAACTTCATCAGTTTTATTTTCATCTCTAACGCCATCAGAACTTTCTCTCCATTTTGGAAACAACAGCATCTTCACCATTGTCCAGGCACTCAGCAGCTCACTCCAAGCTGGGCAACACTTCCCTATCTGGAACATCAATAAAAACTCATACTGTCAGTGCTTTATCATTATGGCAGTAATGCATTATTGTGACGAAGGGCTCGTGCATCAGTTTTCTGTTCATAAGACAGTGTTGAGCACAAGAAGATTATGAAGTGTCAACTATAATTTGGCTTAAGTCTGACTTATGCCATTATATTGGCACAGTGATGACATATTTCTTTCCTTCACAATAAAATGATGGTATTTTCAAAGCTGAAATGAAGAGTCATATTGTCACTGCTATACGCTAATGGCATAAGTCATTTTTGACACTTTTAAGATATTAAGAAAAAACTGTTTCTTTTCCTGTCATTTGGTGATTTACACCATTGCGATTCTATTGGATTATTACATTTTCCTATTGGTGCTTTTCTTTTTCTTTAATATTATCTGATAACCCTTCTCAGGAATGCAATAAATCATCAGCAGCATTTTGGCGTAAGTCTGACATATGCCATTATCATAGAGCAGTGACAAAATTGTGCCACAGAAAAACATGAATAGCCAACAAACTGCACAAATAGGTGCCTCAAGTGATTAAAGTACAGTCTTAAAAAACTCTATTTTAAATTCCCATGGATAACTATTATAAACCTACCCAGTGTCAACTTAAAGGCTGATTTCTAACACTTTCTCACTTTCAACATACAGTTTTCTATCTTAACTCCTTTTCAGGAGGGTAATGTCTCTTTAAAATCTAATAGAGAATCTACAATTTTTCTAGTACATACTTCCTTCTTTTTGTAAAGCTGAAGTAAAACTTCTCCCTCCAGCTGTTCTACCAGTAGAAGTACTTTCTGATGCAGCACACTGGCCACTCTATGATCAAATAGACAGGTATGATTCAGTAGCACTGCATAAATACTCAGAGTCCACTGCAGGCCGGGGAACATGGACGATGAATCTGAGTGAAAGATACATAGTACATTCAACATTCTCTTTTCAATTACCATCACCAGTTTATCAGACTTTGGCTTGGTTAACTATTGTCTCACACTTTATGAAACAAAATACAAATATTTAGGGTGACATAAAGAATATATCATATTACCTGATTCTTGTAATATTTTACCTCCTTTCCTCCCATGTACTCGATTCACACACTTGGCTTCAACAATCCCCCCCCCCCCCCCCCCCCCAGTTATAATTCCAAACTTTAAAGACTATATGAAAAGCTTTCAATACAAACAATTCTTAAAAATCACAAGAATGCAGATTTTCTTCATGCTCCAACAGATTTTAAATGCTTTCTTAGACTGGTTATAGAATTTGATATGTATCGTACAGCACTGAGATCGCTGTATGTTTTTACACAAGCAGAAGTATCTGTACATGTTGCACATCACCAACAATACCTGATTTTTTCACTTGACCAGTTAGTTTGACAGCCACAGATTGAAGCCCCTCCCACATCTCCAGCAAGGATGCTGGTGGAGCATCTCTGAACATACAACATAGTCTGAAATTTTTTGGTAACATTTTTATTTTAAATTACAAAAAAAAAGTAATGTATGTAAAATAACTTGTGTTGAAAATACTGGCATACATTTTATCAGTCATTTTTCACCCACAACATTGCTTACCTGTACAATAACCTCTATCAACAAAGTAATACCAGAACTGTTGGTCAAATTAAGGGGAAAAACAGACCAAGGCTGGTGTAGTCACCAAGCAGGTGGCTTGCCGCCCATAAATTTTGCTACATACTAGCACAATAGGCACTGTCGAGCAGAGCAGTGCCTATTGTGCTAGTGTTACCAGAATTTATGGGCTGTGAGCCACCGGCCTGGCGCCTACACCAGCCTCGGTGCGCTTCACCCCTAAACATGGGAAAATAGGGCAAACTCTTGGTATCTCTGTTTCTGTAAGACAAAGGCTATTTGTAAGTTCTTCTGCCATAAAAACACAAACCTGACTGGTGAAGTTAAGTTTTTTTTTTTTTTTTTTCCAACTTAAAAATATTTTTTAAAAAACAATAAACACTTGAGTCCTGGTAAAATAGTGAAATTAGGATAACAAAAGAGCATGTCTTCATTACAAAAAACAATTCAGATAACAATATATGCAACTTTCAGTGACCCCTACTTATTGTAAAATTGCGGCAGGTGTCCAAATACATCTATGCCACAAGCTGATTCCTCCACAGAAGACAAGATAGCTGTCAGTAATTCTGGACTCCTTCGTAACTTCATGTATGTGGAAACCAGGTTAGTCAAGAAAAGATCCTGTTCAGGAAAACTTTCATCAGGAATCTGCAACAAAATACAAAAGAAAGTTTCATATAAAGATTATCTAGCCAAAAAATCCTTTTATCTGACAATTTTTTCAATCTTCACTGGGTTATTCCCATATCTGAACAAAAATAACCCTACCAAACATCCAAATGACCACATTATCACTTTCCCTGAACTTAATGCATTTTAATAATTTTGATTTGCACTGTTTGACTGCTTTTGACATTTTTTGTAAACTTGAAAATTTAATTCAAAGCCCAGCCTGATTTATTGATCAAATTGAATTTTAACATCCCTAATCTGAAAAAAAAAAAATCAATGGCGAGGATATTTCTATAGCACAATAAAAACAAAACTAAGTCATAATCTCATATGTAAGGATAAAATCTACTGATCTCAGTACTTACCTTGTCAGCGGATGTGAAACCCAGCTGCAGAATTCTGTCCCAGTATTTCTCGATCACCAAATGATTGAAACCAAGAACTGCTCGCAAATACCTGAACCATGCAGGACTCCTGTTAATAATAAACACTGTCAATGCCAAACCTTAGGAACAATTTAGACCTTGAGATTTGCTGAGTAAAGCTGGATTTAGAACAGTGGCTAAGGCCTGGAAACTGTACATTTTCTTTAAAACAATGTAAAGAGAAAAATTCTTTTAAAAGTATTGATTGGTGTTCCCATAATCACAAATAACATGTTCAGTAACCTCAAGGGTTCATACCAGAATAGAACATCTTTAATAATCATTTCTTTCATAATGAAACTTTCACTTTGCCTGTCTCCACACCACCATCCACTCAGGTTACAAAGAGGTTCACGAAAAATTTGTTAATTTGTCATGTAAGGGATCTAATCCTAGAAAAGACAATGGTAAACATGCTTCTATCCCTTCTCTCTTGATGCTTTCTGCCACTCTTTCCTCCTTCCTATTATATTTAATTCTATGTTCAACTTAATAGCTCTGTATACATAACATAAATAAAGAAAGTGTACCCAAAAAGACTATGAAGGGCGCAAGGTGGCCATTATCATGCCGAAGCACCATAAAACCGAACTCCTCCTTCTGTATCTCTTTCAGCGCCTGCCACCACTAAAGATAATACAGACGACAAGAAAAAGACAATGAGGCCCCCAAGAAGCCAAAGAACTGATCCTGGTTCATGAAAAACAGACTAGGGGTGCGGATATAGGAAAAAGTGCAAGCTGACCTGTGTTTCTGGAGCATCATTTCTGTCAGTTGGAAAAACCATTTCAGGATGTCATTGCTCTCTGTCCCAGCACTGGTAAAGTCACAGTCCTGACATGCCACCACACACTCTGCAACTGTTCTAATCCACAATCTCTCTTCAACATCTTGACTACTGTTTGGACTGTCCCCTTCAGAAGGGGTTATGGTCTTTATGAGATGCTTCAGAAGGAGAAAACACAGTCGCGGTTCTGATCTGTTGATGCAGAAGACAATAATCTTGCATAACATTCACGTTTGTCATTTGCACGCAACTGAATCAAAGAAGCTGGGGGTGGAACCAAGACAGGAAAGACATGTTAATAATTTTCTCATGGTCAGCTCACACATTGTAGCTGCCTTTCACTACCTGGAAAACAGCTGGGCGGAATTTTCCTGTGTCTTTCCCAAAAACCTAAAACTCTGAAATTTCATTAAAAATATTAAATTCACCCTGTTATGTTAATGTTTAGCTTTATTTCATTTAGTTCTGACAAGTTTTCTTAACCCTCTGGGTCCTACAAGAACAAAAGAAACAACTGTATAATGTGTCTAAAATGCAACTCTAACTGCAGTTCAATGCCACATTGGTCTTTCAAGTTCTTAAATGCTCACAGAAATCCACTGACATAGTTCAGCAAAGCTTGTGGCCTTACAAGGTAATGATTTTGGATATAACATTTTGAGCTCCAGAGGGTTACCACATTGTTCAGTAAAATCTCCCTTTAACAATGTTCTTATAATTTAGATTCCTCCACCTCCCCTTGATAGCTCTTACTTGTTCTGGTGAACAAATGCCTTGATGAATGCTGGCAGAAAGCTGAGACTTTCAGAGGATTCTTCCTGCAAAAGACAAGAAAGCAGAAAGGGGTGAAGATTGCAAAGGTTTTCAATAAATAATAAAACAAAGGTGATTTTATTAACACCTACATTCCACATCATATGATTTTCAAAGCTGGAAAGAGCTGTATTTTATAATTACACAAATAATGTGCACATTTTCTCATACATGGAACAAAACTTAGAATTTGTTATAAAATATATATAATATGAAGATGTTATCCACAACTTCTTATCAAGCTGACAGGTCATAAACTCAAAAGTTACCAACTAATGCAAACTTCTAAAATGGGCACAATTCAGCTGTGTGCATCTAGTCCATTTCTTAAGCTCCTCTTTTTCTGCATATTTCTTACACATTATGGTTTCTTTCAAAACAATGTACAGGATTTCCTGCACTGGTTTTTACACTTTTCCCAAAATACTACAGAAGCATTGTTTTTGCTACCGCATGTTCATTATGAGATACTTCCAATACACATGGCATTTAGTTAAGTTTACCGCATATAAAGGCCATCATAAAAAAATGTTTAACACAGATGGAAATCTTGTTAATCTTACTGTAGACTGTGGGCTAAAATAATGTGTTTGTCAACAAGTAATATAAAATTCGGGGGGGAAGAAGAAGATATGTTGACCAAACTGAAACTGAGAAAAAAAAAACTGAAACAAAATACTGGAGAACAACAACCAATCTGTCGAAACAGTGTGTATGGCTGGCTGTGCCATGCAGTTACTCACCAACTTCATCAATGATGAGATGAGGACAGTAAATACATTCGCAATTGCCTTAGGAGCTTGTTTGATATGGCCTTGTCCTTGTTCCCCTGTTGTGTACTTGAGATATGTGGCATACAATTCCATGTGATCACTGAGGAATGAGTCATCAGATTTGTGATGGTCACAGGCATAAACTGCCTCAACGATGAAAATGTGTGCAACTTGATTTCTTTATATTGTCACTGCTCTACGCTAATGGCATAAGTCATTTTTGACACTTTTGAGATATTAAGAAAAAAACTGTTTCTTCTCTTGTCATTTGGTGACTTATGCCATTATGTTCTATTGGAGTATTACATTTTCGCATTGGTGCAAGCAATTCTTTTTCTGTACATTATCTGATAGCCCTCATGCTCAGAAATGCAATGATCAGTCAGCTGCCTTTTGGCATAAGTCTGACATATGCCATTATCATAGAGCAGTGACGATACGGAGATTTTGTTTTCTCCTTTGCAATGAAATATTCAGTGAGGATCAAATCAATACTATTTATTGTTTCAGCAGTTATAAATCTGGAGCTAACAGAAATAAGGATTTTCAAGTTTTTCAGCTAAAATTTCAATGTAAGCAGTCCATTATTCACACCTTCTTGACAAGTGCATAAAAGTTACAGGTGTCTGTGAGTGAATGTCCAGGCGCTGAGACGCAGGTCATTGCATGAGCTGAGTTAGAGTTCAAGTTGAAAGGCATGTCAGCATGGTAACGGCCGCTTGCGCTTTTCAGTTTTTGCTTTATCTCACTTTAGGCTAAATTTCAACCCATAGATTCCTATTATAAATAAGATCAAATAAAATGTTAAAAATCTAATGGGAAAAGGACTGCATAGTAAAGTATCTCTACATGAACACAAAAAGATCAAATCTGTTAGATCAACCTGTAGATTTCGGCCTCCTTCAGAAACAACAAAGATGCACTGCAGGTTCACGTCAGAAAATAATTCTTTCATGAATGCGCAGACTACATGAGCTGAAGTGCACCCCACAGAACAATTATATACGCAAACCTGTGTAAAAGACATCCCAGCAAAAAGTTCTGTAAAGCCTGACAAGGCTTCTCATCTAGAAGCTTCAGAGAAACTCCCAACAACTTTTCTGTAACTGTGTGCAGCACCTGTGGAAAATATCAGTTCAAAAGCTTGAATGACACATATGCCAGACAAGAACATTGAGAAAGTTTTTGTGTGAGTCTCAGTTAACAATCTTTTCTTTGCCCCACTGCTAATATAAATGTCTTTGCTGCCTGCTAAATGCCTGTTTATTCTATCTGATATTTTAAAAAAAAGGGGGGGGGGGGGGGGTGCTGTTTGGGAATATGGAGTAATAAAGAGAGAGGGTTGTAGTATGGATCAAGTTATGAAAGCTTGCTTATTTGGAGGAAGACGGATGGTGGGCCCCATATTCATGTAGGCAATGGGTGGAGAAAGGAATGTTTGCATTTTTCCTTGTTGACAGGTCACAGGTGGGGACTGGAGAATCTTCATGGGGCTGACAATGGACTAAAACCACTCGACAAGTCTGAACCTAGCTGTCAAATTGCGTGGTTTGTATTTTTGTTGTTGTTGTTGTTGAATACACGATGATAGATGAAATATTAGAAAAACCACAGAAAAACTGTCACTTTGAGCTTCCATACATTGGCAGATGTGCTTCTGTGCCACTGACCAAGCAAGAACTCGCAGATGAGTAAACATATTCTGTTTAGATTCTATACATTTCTTATTGAAATCTTTTACTGTTCGACTGTTTTATCTGTTCCATTTTTCTTTTTTTCCCTTGATAAAGGCGCTAGCCAAAATATCAAACATTTTCTGTCCTCTCTTTTAGTTTGCATTGTATCATTTGGGTATTATTTCTTACGCGAGACTTTGCTACATACCTTTTCTTTTTGCCCAATTTTCATGATGATAGATAAATAAACACAATTAGGGCTGGAGTAAGCCCTAAAAAGGACAGTTCCCATCTAGGCAAGTGAAATGAACAAAATTAAGATGAAGAAGTTGGTGACCATGAAATAGTATAAGGCTATAAGGAGAGGAGGGTGTAAAACAAGAACTATGTAATTTTTCTTCCCCTTCACTTTTGCTTCTCCTTCTGTATCCAACATATTCTGATCTTGAAGGCAGACAATACTTCACTTCTTTATAATTTAAATGAACCTTATCTGCAACACAAGACCATTATCAGTGACACAGTCCAAATTCTCAACAGATGCCGTCAAAACCAAGCAAATCTAGTAAAGACTTGCCAATCATTTACCTGTGACTGGTTAAGATGTAGCCTCTGACTCCTCTCTAATACAGCTGTCAGTGATTCTAGCAAATTCTGCACTTGTGTAAGCGCAAGTTTTGACTTGAGACTCCCATCAAATGATAAGTTACATACTGCAGGAAAAAGGTGACTCTGCAAGACATACAAAAGACAAACTTTTAAGGATAATGTGAGATAGCCAAACTTGTAAACTGCTTACTGATTTCATAACATAAGACATTAGTGGAAAATTTATGTTCAATTTCCAAGTGGTTGTGTAACTGTCAGGTCAGAAAAATCTGCTACTGGTAACATGTAATCCAGTACAACCTGTTTCATGAACTGGTACGCTAGCATGGTATCAGTGGGCGTGCACCTGTCGGTGCAAACGGCCAGGGCGGAGGAGGTTTCATCTAACCCAACGGCCACATGCTAGGGCACAATGTGACCCTCAGTACTTGAGTCCTTCATATTGGCCCCCGGTAGCGGTGTGGTCATAGGCTTGTTTGCCTAAATCACAGACGAAGAATTGAGCAAACTTCCCGGACGCAGCTTCGAAGCTGGCGGCAGCAGGCCAGTGGTTGATTGATAGGGCAGATGGCAATATACCGTCACTCTGGCCTGGATATCGTGACACAGAGCATCCACCAGTATTGGTGTTCTTTGGTTTGGGTCTTTCACCCTAGTCAGTTGGGACTGCGAGGCTGTGGAGTAGCCTACAGGCAGCCGGTCAGGCAATATGACTGTCCCTCTGGCATCCTCCTGCACCTGGATACATTTCCAGTCGTCTTGACCCTGTCTTGCCACTTGGATAAGTTGTGTCCAGGCGAGAGAGTGAGTCTGATGTTTGCGCAGCTCTTTCTCACTAAAAACAAATTCTTTGCGCCAGTCTTAACGCTCACCTCGTCTTCTTTCATCTTTGTCTCGTCTTCTTTCCTCTCAAAATTCCAACGGCGATGGGCGAGTGCGGTGGCAGCAGGTTTGGATAGACTGGAAGCTGTTAGCACAGACCTACACGTTGGTGGCTGTGGGCTATGGTCGCTTCATCGTCGATTGAAGTGGAGGCGTGGGGAGGCAGCACCCACAGTAGCTGAGCAGCCTTATTTAAGGATAGCACTGCTCACCTCAACTGAGGAAGGGGCTAGAAAAGGTGCCCTAAAGAAAGCCCACTTCACATCACCCTGACTGGTATACCGCGACCAGTGGGGATCCCTTTTTGCGGTCGAAACAAAAAGAAATTCAGCTTACTCAGGCTAGGAGCCTGGAATATACGCACACTACAGGACAACTCAAACAACCCGGAAAGACGCACTGCACTTATTGCCATTGAGCTCAGCAGGTACAACCTGGACATAGTGGCACTCAGTGAGACCAGACTCCCTGATAGTGGCCAACTCAAAGAGCTCAGTGGTGGATACACCTTCTTCTGGAAAGGCAAGGGTGCAGTCGAACCGAGACAGCATGGTGTTGGGTTTGCAATTAAAAATGACCTTGTCAGAAACTTGCAGTCCATGCCAATTGAAATAAATGACAGGCTAATGACACTCAGGATCCCAGTTGGGAAAAGCCAGTCAGCCACCCTCATTAGCGCATATGCGCCCACCATGACAAACCCAGATGAAGCCAAAGACAAGTTCTATTCTGATCTAGAATCTGTCATATGCTCTGTCCCAGCAGCTGATAAGCTGATTCTCTTGGGGGACTTCAATGCTAGGGTTGGCTCCGAAATCTCAGCGTGGCCAAGTGTTTTGGGCCCTCATGGAGTTGGTTCATGCAATAACAATGGGTTGCGCTTACTTACTTTGTGCGCTGAATTTGGCCTGTTCATTACCAACACAAATTTTAGTCTCCCCGTGAGAAACAGAACGTCATGGATGCATCCCCGCTCAAAGCATTGGCATCTCATAGACTATGTCATTGTGAGGAAGACTGACAGAAAAGGATGTCCTTGTAACAAAGGCGATGTGTGGTGCCGAATGTGGAACTGACCACAGACTCATTGTTTGCAAGCTCAGACTAACATTGAGGCGCAATAGACGCCCTCAAGGGAAAGCGCCACCTAAACGCCTAAATGTTTCAAAACTCTGCTCAGCTGAGAAACAGAGCGAGCTCTCATCAGAACTCTCCTCAAAATTGGATTGCGTGACTTTTGACCCTGAGAACATTGAACAGAGCTGGACTGACCTAAATACGACTGTACACTCTTGCGCCAGCAGCACAGTTGGTTTTCCTGTCCGCAAGCACCAGGACTGGTTCAATGATAATGATAATGAAATCAAAGTGCTCATCAAAGAAAAAAATAGTCTCATCCAAGCTCACTGCAGTGACCCCTCTTCCACAGCAAAAGCTGATGCACTGCGTGCATGTAAGGGTGTACTCCAGAAGAAGCTGAGGAAAATGAAAAATGACTGGCTTGAAGAGCGAGTAAGAGAAACTCAGAAATATGCCGACACAAACAACACTAGAAAGTTCTTTGAGAGCCTCCGAGCTGTGTTTGGACCATCCCGCTCGGGCACTACGCCACTTCTTGCGTCAGATGGTTCAACACGCATTGTTGAATTGAATGCCATAATTCAGCGTTGGGCAGAACATTTCGGAGGTGTGCTAAATCGGCCATCAAATATAAATACTGAGTCCATTGACCGCCTCCCTCAGACTCCTATTAATGCAGCTCTTGCCAAGCCATTCACAGCAAATGAGACCCGAACTGCCACAAATCAGATGTCCTTTAACAAATCACCAAGCGTGGATTCAATTCCTGCTGAGGTGTATGCCTTCGGTGGAGAAAAGCTTATTGAAAGGTTGACCGAGTTGTTCAATCATATGTTGAAAGCAGGGAAGCTGCCACAGGACTTCAAAGATGCTTCAATCATCCATCTGTACAAAAACAAAGGGGACAGCCAAGTCTGTGACAACCATCGGGGAATCTCTCTACTTTCAATTGCTGGCAAAATATTGGCAAGAATGCTTCTGAATCGCCTTCTTGATCACCTCTCGTCAAATGAATTGCTTCCCGAGAGCCAATGTGGCTTTCGTAAAGAGAGGGGAACGGCGGATATGATTTTTGCTGCCAGACAGATTCAGGAAAAATGCATGGAACAAAATAAAGCGCTGTATATCACATTTGTTGACCTCACAAAAGCATTTGACACAGTGTGTCGTGAAGGCCTCTGGAAAATCTTGGCGAAGTTTGGGTGTCCACCCGAATTCATCACAATAGTGCGCCAGTTTCATGATGGCATGCAAGCTGCAGTCAAAAGCAACGGCAGTGTTTCAGAGCCCTTTGCTGTCACAAATGGGGTAAAACAGGGTTGTGTCTTAGCCCCAACTCTGTTCAGCATCATGTTCTCTGCAATGCTACAAGAAGCCTTTAGCTCTCCTCCTCAGGGGGTAAGCATCAAGTACCGAACTGATGGCAGTCTATTCAACCTCAGGAGACTTCAGGCAAAAACTAAAACCAAAAGTACTCAAGTCTGTGACCTACTATTTGCTGATGATTGTGCACTTCTGGCACACGATGAGGATAGCATGCAAAACTGTGTTGATAAGTTCTCTAGTGCCTGTGACAACTTTGGCCTCACAATAAGCACAAAGAAGACGGAAGTGCTCCATCAGCCTACTCCAGACGACAAGTATCCTGTGACCCCAAATATCAAAGTCCATGACAGTCTTCTGACGGTGTCGGAGAACTTCACCTATCTTGGCAGTACACTGTCTTCCGCAGCTCGTGTTGATACTGAAATTCTCTCAAGAATCAGCAAAGCCAGCTCTGCATTTGGCAGGCTTCGAAAGAGAGTATGGGATGTCGCCGGCATTCGCACAGACACTAAGCTGAAAGTGTACAATGCTGTGGTCCTTCCCACCCTACTCTATGGGGCTGAAACCTGGACAGTGTACCAATCGCATGCCAGAAAGCTAAATCACTTTCATCTGGCCTGCCTTAGAAAGATCCTAAGGATCAAATGGCAGGATAAAATTCCAGACGCTGAGGTCCTCAATCGTGCCAAGGAATTGAGCATCTTCTGCCACCTGAAAAAAATTCAGCTACGTTGGGCAGGACATGTTGTCAGAATGCCCGACTCCAGACTCCCTAAGCAAATCTTCTTCTCTGAGCTCTCCAATGGAACGAGGAATGTTGGGGCCCCAAAGAGACGTTACAAAGACACTCTCAAGCAATCACTGAAGGCCTTTGCCATTGATGTGAGTGAGTGGGAAAAGCTCTCGCTTGATCGTGCAAATTGGAGGGTGGCCCTTACCAGAGGCAGCAAAGCATGGGAAGCTGACAGAGTCCAGCAGGCTATCAAAAAAAGAGAACGGCGCAAGAAAAGGCCCAGTGGTACTGAACCAACGGAGCACTCTTGTCATTTATGCGGAAGGGTCTGCAGGGCAAAAATAGGACTTATCAGTCACATGAGAAGCCATAAGTCATGAAAGAACAGTCTTTCCATTCTGTCCTCTGTGTCCTTTAGTTCTCTTTATTGTCCATGTGTTGAAATTCTCAACAATTTCTGTTCTTTATTCCTCTGGTGTTGTTAAGGTCATCATCATACCTGATGGACGAACTATTATTATTATTATTATGTGTAACCCAATCTAGAACACATAGCATGTATTCTCTTGTCTTATATGGAATGAATTCGGAGTATTTCTCAGTCTTATGCACTCTGGCTGTTGGATATCAGTCAATCTCTCACATCATCAAGAGGTCCATGACAGCATCACTTGGGAACCTCTCACAATGATTATGGACAATCCCCACCTATTCCCTTTCTGTTTATCTTTACCTCAAATAATGACATATGCAGCCATCTCTGCAATTATACTAACCAAACTTTTTGTGCAAGTTCCTCTCAGTATGAAGTCATGCCATGAAACAGTTCATGAATAATGAATACACTTGGAAAGCATTTTTGGGAGTTTTGTTTGACTCACAATTTTCAAGTGAAGTGTTCACCTCAGCATCTGGCGGCTGCTTGTCAAGCCACTAACAAAAAATGAGTATACTTGCAAAACATTAAAATCTGTGCTATACATGTACTTCAGTCCATGGAATACTGTTTGCTGACTCCTCACTGATTGTTTTTCCATTCTACGTGAACATAAATTTTGGTGTTCCACACAGTTTTATATAATCGTTTTTCTCAAAGGATGACCTAATGGGTCACAGTATAGTCTTGTTCTGCTTTTAAGCTGTAAGGGCAATTCTTGTATGATCATTAATTTGTTTGCTAAAGACAATAAGTATTCTTATTTCAAAGCCCGTCAGGGGAAAGAGCAGCTTGGAAAAGATAAAGAAATCTTTGTCATGTTGTCTGATTCCGATGAGGTCATATCAATTGCATTTACTTACCAAGTTTTCAAACTGAGCTGTTGTTATGGATGAAAAACTAAACAGCTGTTGGGTACATCTAATTACACACAAAACAAACTCTTGTAATTTCTTTTTATGTGACTTGTCTTGTTGTGTGAACCAGCAAAGATCCTCTGTGACAACCTTTGATACAAAGCAAAATGAAAGATATTATCATATATTTTATCATCCATTAGCCGGCTTATTGATTACACTGATGAGTGCAACCTGTGAGCAAATTCTTTTAGAGCTATAGCAAACAAAATTATGAAATAATTTGAGACACTAATTTCTTTCACTCTTTCAAGACGTATCGCTGATTTATCGGTGCCAGTGAAAAACGTGTCTACATTCAATTCTACTTGACTATCAAAACTTTTTTTCTGTAAGCGTTTTTCTGAACCATGCTGTTTTTTCCCAAAGTGGGAAAAAATTAATTATGTTCAGACTTGACCGAAGCCCCTAACACTGACATCCTGAAAGAGTTAAATATTGAAAACTTTTATACCTTCTGGCCCTCACTGGGTATACCAAGTAAACAGTCTGTAAATTTCAATTCCTCTCCCGGACAATAATGCTTTATTTTTGTTCATTTCTGAATGGCAAATAATTTTTTTTTCTCAAAAATCCTTGATAAGTTGACAAAATCATCCACTATTCGCAAAACTTGCAGAAATTTCAAAACGTAATTTGAACTTGAACTATGTGAGTCCACTCAGCAGAAAGTTAAAACTCATATGCCACAGATGAAATTTGGAGGATATATACTTCAATCAATTTCTCTATCCCTAGCTATTTGAACTATGATAATTATATAGGCATTTCTGAGACGAGCCATTGTCACTGCCCTCTTAGCATGAAAATGAAATATTTCAAATAAAAAAATAAAAAAAACACTTGATTATAAATTGAATATTTCCCGGATTCACTCCGATCTCATAGTTAGGAACGACTCCACATGGATCAATCTTTCAGGTTGTAAAGAAATGAGTATGTAATTAGTAGGGAAATTTTACAATATTTAATACACAACAACTCCTATTCTCAAATTAATTAACATGTTTAAATATAAACACCCAGCAACAATAGTAGTACAGACCTGCAAAATGGAGGGTTTAACAGTAGCAGATGACCCACTGAGGTTGAGAAATTTTTCCAAGGTCTGCCATATCAAAGCAATGTCCTTTCTATCCAACTGGTGCCTTCAAATTAAAAAAAAGAATGACAGCTTTGCCTCAGTCCGTACAGTGATGCATCTTTTAAAGCAGAACAGTTTAGTGCATTTTCCAAATCAAGTAATAGTAATAGTAATTATATTTACAGAGTGGTATTTCAATTTTTAAATTGAATCATGAAAGAACATGGCACATGTGAAAATGAAATTTTCATGGAAGAAGATAGCAAACTTTTGTAGATGTTAGTAATTTTTTTTTTTTCAATTATAATTCTTTTGTGGTGCTAAACATACCATGCACAGAAAGTTTCTTAGTGACCAGCCTTTTTCTCATTCTTGTATAATAAAATAATTACATTCAACCATGAATAACTGTGCCAAAAAAAAGTGTACTCACTTTTTCCTATTTACAAGTAATCCACAAATAAAGTCCAAAATGTATTGATGTTTGTTTGGAATGTGGACATTTTCAGTGGCCCAAGCAAATTTGGCCAGCTTGAGTTTATCTGGTACACTTGTGTTCTTGTCCTTCAACTTGAGTGACAAACCTGTAAATTTAAGTAAAGATTGTTTTTACTAAATTAACCATGCTCTTCATATAACAATAGAAAAAAATTAATTCAAAATGCTCTTAAAAATACAGAAAGTTTTGGCAACCAATAAGACGTTTTTGTTGTTTTTTTTTTGCTCAAACATTTGCTATAGTGGCTACTGGAATTAAAAATAGCTGTAATGGATAACGAGATTTGAATCTGTCCTTCTTGAAACCATAGTAGAAGGGTTTAAAAGTTTGTCCCAAAGCCCTTTACAGTGAAAGCAATTGTCTTGATCGTCCACAAAGCATTTAAACTAAGAGAACAGTAAATACTATACTATAATGATGCCATATCATTTTTTTTTTCTTTTCTAGTTCACATGTCACATAGATCTATCATATCACTCAGTATAGATCTGCACCACATGCCAAGCACAAGTTAGAAAACAAACAGGTCTAATATCACCATTACTCATAGAATAACAAAAATAAAAAGACTTTTTACTAATTTTAGACATGAAGTATTTAGATAATCCACCGATACTGGCAAACAAAATTTCCCCTAGCATTTTCTTTAGTCGCCAGTATAATATATTTTGTGCTAGTGATCTTCCCTGATCCGTCCCCTTTTCTGTCTTCCTCCCTTGTTCCGATCATCCCATATGCTGCGCATGTGTGGAAATCGATGGCATGATTTGAAATTGGAGAGACTTTTCTGAATAAAAATGGAATTTCATAGATTAAATGGATAGGAAGTATTTATTCGCAGACATAGCCTGTGAATAGTAGCTTCTGGTCTTATCCAGACATATGAGTTTATTGGTTTAGTGATATTTATTTTGGAAGAATTTCCTCAAAATCAAATGGTCTGCAGTAGCGCATTGATTAGCAACTTGGCATATCCATCGGGAGACCGTGGTTCAATTCTCAGCTGTGCAGGCTTTATTTCTTCTTTTCTTATAAAGGTCTTATTATCAGGAATCAATGTGTTTAATTTGGAATTGAATTGTTTGATTTCAATTTTTTAAAATTTATTTATTACAAATTTATTATTATATAATAAATACTACGTAAAATGGAATAGTGTGTAACTAAACGGATATTCAGCAAAAGCCAGTGGAGGTAAAAATTTACATACAATTATGGAACAAACACCAAATGAGAATTAATGATGGACCATTAAAAAGAAAGAAAACTGGCACAATACATCTCTAATACTAATAACAATAAGGGTATAATAATTATTACATTGCATTATAAAGGGGGGGCCAAAAGTAGGGTTACAGTTTTAGATAAAAATTATAGTGTTCACTGTAACCCTACTTTTGGCCCACCCCGTATACATGTATACTACTTCTCTATGAGGAAAATGTGAAATGATAAACGTGGACGGAATTGAAAATTAGCAGTTTGGAATAAGTAACAGTTTGCAAACGGGCTTTGTACCTCGCATTATAAAGTTTAATTTTATTCTCTTTTTAATCCAACAACAACAGGGTGGATTTCCAGATTCCAAAACAATCCAGGCTTTTTTATTATTTTTTAAATTATTAGTCAGCATCATTACTGCTGGATAAACCCGGACTTTAGCTAATATTGTTGGCGTATAAACCTGTGTAATAATAGTAATATCCCCCTCTAGGCCTAATGTTGGCGAACCATGGCGGCCTTCTAGAAAATTATAGGCTAAGCGTTGTGGAAACTGTTAATTGCATCCCCAAAATTGAGTAACAGAGCCATGATCCGTAGACCTCTAATCAACTTTCCAAATGATTTGCGGTAGAATTATATCGAGATCTAGATCTGGAGTTACTAATTAACATTGGACCCATAATAGTGAATAAACGACCCACTAAAGGCCTACTACTAGTACTAGATCTAGTAAGGCCGCCCTTATCCGTCAACATTATGGACGGATACTGCCCAGGTTTATCCGTCAACATTATCGGCGGATACTTGGGTTTATCCGGCAAAACTATCAGCACTATTGACTAATGACAAACAACAACAACAAACAAACAAGCAAACTGGATTTATTCCTAATGTTATTGGATTAAAAAAAAATTACCAAACACATTGATTACTGATAAAAAGACGTTTAGTTTTATAAGAAAAGGAAAAATAAAACCCCTACCCTGCTGAGAATCGAACCACTGTACCCCCGATTGACAGAAACAAAAAAACTGGATTTCTTCCGTTATTGTTCTTGGATTAAAAAAAAAAAAAGATTGAATTGATGCCTAATAAAAAAAACTTGTGAAAAAAAAAAATCTGCCGTGCTGAGAATCGAACCACTGCCATTTGACTGACGGGGTGAGATGCTAACAACTACACTACTGAGGACCCTCACTACTTATGAGAAGTCTTACTAAATAAGCATGACCAAACTGTCCAAACCAAGAAACCCATCAACGGATTAGACCTGAACATTCGTGTATCCATTAAATCAATAAAATTCCAAGTCTCTCCAATTTCAATACAGTTTTCGGTACTAGAGAATCTAGCAGATAAATGCGGTCCCGGCCCCCCGTTTGGCATTTGAGCTGCGTGTGGGCGGAATCGATTCCGTGTATCAGTGTAGGCCTATTCATCGCTGCGTATCGATTCGGAATACAGTATTCGAATCCGCCCAGACGCAGGGACCGCATTTCACTTCTTGAGCCCAGTTTTCAACACTCGCCCAATATGAACGTTGATCGCGTCAGGATATACGCTCGTATGGTCATGGAACAAGGGACGAAGACGGAGAAAGGGGTTCAAATCAGGCGAGATGACTCGCAAATACAGAATTTATGCTGACGGATTAAAAAAATACTAGGGAAAATTTTATCCGTCAGTATCGACGGATAAACACTTCGGTCTAGACTAATACGGACTCTAGTCTCTTCGGTCAACTCTATATCTAGTAATGCCTGCCTCGCCAGGACTCTGAACTAAAATAGATCTACTTCATTCACTTCAAATTGGTGGAATTTTCCCATAACCCATTTACACATCTACCCCATCCCTCTACATAAAATGTACTTTGCAGTACGGAATATCACAAGTAACTAAGTATTTTCTTTGGGCACATTGAAGCTGCCGCACATGCCTGTGTAAGTCGCCATGTTTACATGAAGAAATTGTAAGAGTGATGTCCCCTAACTATTACAGTTCCTAACGATAAATTAATACGCTATCAATATTATTAAATATAATTTAAAATATAATTACATCATCATTTAAATAGATAAAATAGGACATTAAGTACATTTTTTGATAATTTGTTAATTTATTTGAAAGACATGAATATTTATTTAGATTTCCTTTTCTTAGGTACTAGACATTTCCGTGAATTGGGGATGTGACAAGGCTTACACATAAACAAAAGGTTTTTGAGCAACCTAATTTCGAGTAAGTCGGAAGAGGTCTGGAACATGAATAAATTTTGGTCTCGTAAACGATCAGATCGCTTGAATTGATACTTGTGATTCTGTAATGTAATCTGAATTCCTTTGTGATATGGATCACTTATTTTTGTGACACTCTGAAAGTCACAGTGTGAATGAACACTGTTACTCAACTCTGGATTTCTTGCAGGATAGTTTCTCATCACTTACGCCTTTGTGATGTAGATCTAGATATATCTAGATCTAGATCTTGACTCTAGATCTAGATCTAGATCTAGTTGAATGAATTGAAAGCAGTTTGGGGTAGCACGGTCTGGGAGCAGACCGTTAAACACTGCGTATATATATATATACGTGGTTTTTCTAGTTTGTTCAGAAATCTGCCTTTGAAGATAAACCCTTCCAGCCTTGTTCTCTTGATGACCTGTAGGCTATGTTAATTATTTAGGCCTATTATTATTGTTACTAGATGATAGATATATTAGATCTATGTAGGCCCTAGGCAATTTGCATTTGAAATTTCCTTCTAATCTGCTGTACTAGACACATTAATAAAAATTATAATCCTGAATTACTATTACTTTTCCATGAGAACATTGCCATGAAGAATTTAAACAAGTTTATTCGATTTGGAAGGAGTACCAAATGAATTACACAACTTTAGGCGTGCACATATTTCATGTTCCGAGTGTTGATTGCTGAGCTGGGCATTTTGCCACAAAATCATCCATTCAGAGCATCTACTCACTAGGGACCCAGAGGCCTGTGCTCATGGATGCTCTGAAACTTGTGTCTTTGTAGAATCCCAATCGTATTTTAACCCAAATGGAACTTGTCTAATTTATTCATCATTCCAGATGCACAATTTTGACCAAAAAACAAACAAAAAAAACAACAGTTAACAGTGCCTCTCCTGCAGTAAATTCTCATGGATGTAGGCCCTAGTTAATGGGACTTTAAGTTTTGTCTAAAAAAAGAATGCAGGTATGAACTACATTGTTTTAGTTTTAAAGTAAAAGATCAACATCTTGGATGAGATACAGGATGGGTTTGAACACATTGTGTGACAAAGACAGCTCAACATCTGAGACTTTCTAAACTACTTAACCCTCGTCCCGCATTGCATGAACTCATCCACGTAACGCCTTGTGCTGGGAGAGCCAGAAGCAAGTCAGTCAAGCGTTCGCGTGTTGCCAAAAACATCGGTGGCCGGCTCAGTCGGGCCCTTATGAACACATGTATCATGTTTACTTAGGATGCAATACAACAATAATGGTGGATAAATCGTAAGTGACCCCTATGATATATTTGGATAAAGTACATGTGATGAAATGCAATAAATTTTATTGTTAAATAGAAGGCCCATAATCAAGAATATTCTGCATTTACATGCCGTTTAATACACATGTTAACCTTTTCCCCGGAGCTCTGCACTTTTTTTTTTCCCCCAAAGTCAGGCCATACAGGTGAACAAATTATTACGCCTTGTGCTGGGAGAGCCAGAAGCAAGACAGTCAAGCGTTCGCGTGTTGCCAAAAACATCGGTGGCCGGGTCAGTCGGGCCCTTATGAACACGTGTATCATGTTTACTTAGGATGCAATACAACAATAATGGTGGATAAATCGTAAGTGACCCCTATGATATATTTGGATAAAGTACATGTGATGAAATGCAATAAATTTTATAGTTAAATAGAAGGCCCATAATCAAGAATATTCTGCATTTACATGCCGTTTAATACACATGTTAACCTTTTCCCCGGAGCTCTGCACTTTTTTTTTTTTCCCCCAAAGTCAGGCCATACAGGTGAACAAATTATTTTTTACGCCAGGCACTTAATTTACTAACCACATGTATCATGGTATTGCCTTCTCCCTCCTCCTCTATGTAAAGCTTCCATACACAATGGTGTTAGTTTTCTTAGCACGCCTTTAGCAAGAGATTTGATTTCCAGCTGGTAGAGTACATCTACTGAAAAGCAGTTTGTCCAGAGCAACACAATATCTCTCTAATTACCACATCAAATAAAAACAATGACCAACAACAAAGTTGGTCATTTTCTCCCAGTTTTCCCTGATGGAAAACCTACCGACAGATGCCCTTATGCAGCATGCCCTTGTATTACATCGGAATTCATTATTACAGACATAGAACGGCTTCTCAAATACGCAGTTGGCCCCTTTCTTCTCATTTCACACGTAGACGATAACCAGCATCAAAGTCAGAAGTTTCCCTAAGATTCCACAGTTCGAGCTTCAGACCATCAATACTATTACATGAGTGTGACGAACAGTTACAAAAGTTGCATTGTAACAAACGTAATCAGACGATACCACTTTCTTAGACATAGTAGGGATGACAGGGTGGATAAACAAGCGAAACTAGTGTGGAAAAAATAGTCACAGCAACCAAATAAACAAAACATGGGGAGCATTGTTGCTATACAATACATTGGCCTCCCGCAGGACTCGGTTTACAAAAAGTAGACCACAATATTGGCCGCGCGTTTTGCGCGAGGAGGCCATGATAGTGGCATGGCCTCCCGCAGGACGAGGGTTAAAATAGTCAAAGCAATGTGTCTGAGCATTGTACTTTTCAGTTTTCACTGCTTGCTGTGTTTTATGTCAAATGTGAAAGTCTGAAAGGAGTGAAACTGAAATTAAGAATTTAATGATGACGACATTATATCTTGTTTTAGATTTCTTTAATAAAAATCAATCTGAAATACCTTGGTGCTTTTATGAAACTATCCAAAAAAAGCAGGTTTTGTTTCCCTCATTTCTTCAGCAATTCACTCAGTGCGGGAACATTGTTTTGTATGTGAACAGGAGAAAACTATTTCACTCGTCAACATGGGTTTGTGTCATATTAGATCTGTGCTTTGCATAAAAGTATTTCATGTGCTGAAATAGAAAATGATATTACCTTATTTGTTTCTTTAAATTTTATATACCTTTCTCACATTTTTTAGTGTATGTGGGAATGATTTGGAAGAGGGAAGAGATGTCTATGTCATTTATTTATATGGATCTTTAATTGCAAATGCAAGTATATTAATATTATTAAGTGAATGAGAAATTCATTCTTTATGTTATTTTTATTAACCTGGAGTGTATTCTTTTATATGAACAGGAAGATGATTGAATCTCGAGTATTTCACATACAAACACAGGCTAACACTGCATTCAGTGTCATGCAAGAGCTGAGAATAAACCAACAACTATGTGATATTGTTCTCTGTGTAGGAGGGGCCAAATTCTCAGCTCATCGTGTAAGTTGACCACATTTAAAACTTCGCTATAAATTTGCATACTTCTGTTTTATATGGAGGTGTTTTTTTTTGTTGTTTTCTTTTGTTTAAGAAAGTATACAAGTTATATTGATCCAATCGTTTTGTATTCTGATGTTTTTTTGTCATGTGAAGATCATTAAATTAATTAATGGGAAGTCACTGTTGAGTGGGGAAGATTAATAGGACATAAACAGTTCAATCAAATTCTGGTTCTGATTGTAACACTAAGCTATATTAATAATAGTTAGTCAGTACAAAACTTACAGCATCTCTATACTGTTCCTGCTGGTGTCAACCTGTCAATGTTGATTTAACTAATTTAAGGAAAACATTTACCTTTTTATTTACACTTAACATTTAACTCTTTCCCTACGGTACAACGCACAGTGCGTTGCATGCTTCCCTAGCGGCAGCTGGTACAACACAGCCTGCATTGTGATGTTGTAAAGGTATTCCTTGACCACTGTGTTGAAAATTAACATCCCGTGATGTTTAACCTTAAAAATAGAATTCTTTGTAAAGTTTCCTTTGTCCTAGCGTGTCCAGTGATAAGTGTATAGTTCGGACAGCTGTTGTGTAGTAAGATGATCTTTGTTTACAAATGCACAGTACAGTATGGCATGTAAACCCAGGCGGAGCTCCATCCAGACGTGGAATGCTGGCCTGTAGGGGAAGAGTTAAACCAGGGGAATAATTTAATTTTTTTAATAATTATTTTTAAAGATCATTCACCCGCAGTAGTGCATGTTTGCATATTTACCTAATGGACCAAAGTGTAAATGTATTATTTCATTATAATTTCTCAGGTGGTGTTAGCAGGCTGCAGTCCATATCTTCGTGCCATGTTTACCAATGGAATGCTGGAGTCAGAACAAGAGTTTGTAGAGTTGCATGGAATTGAGGCTTCCACCATGGGCCTTCTCTTAGACTTTATGTATACTTGCTGTATTGAAGTGACAGTAGATAATGTCCAGGCAGTTCTTCAGGGGGCTAGCATGCTAGGCTTGCAGGCACTCCGCACAATGTGTTCACATTTCTTACAGAATCAGTTGACAGCTTCCAATTGTTTGGGTAAGCGATTGAGGAAATCAATTTCATGTTTGGGATAGCAAAATTCCTGTCTTCTAGTACCGTACAGTCATAAATTTCTTTCAGTGTGCAATATTCACTTGATACAAATTATAAGGATACAAAATTACTAGAGGGATTATTTACATGATTTCTAGGTCTGAAAAAAAGGTATGTTCAAAATGTAAACTATAAGTCAGTTTTTATGAAATGCATATTTCTCACTGTATCAATGGTTTGATACATAGTGCAAATATCACCTGCCTTATATCTGTCTTATACTTGTCTTATGTATTTTGGAAACAACTTTTCTTCTTGACAAGTATAATTCAGTTTGCTTCATTCTGTCTTTACTTTTATTTTTTTCCAGGTATTCATTACTTTGCAGACATTTATTCATGTACTGAATTGGAAGCTGTTGCCCGACAGTTTATTTACCAAAATTTCTTAGATGTGATAAGGATGGAAGAGTTCTTTGAGCTGCCAGAGGAAAGGGTGATCAGCTTATTAAAAAGTGACAAACTGCAGGTATGTATTTGTTTTTCTGTAGAATTCTGTATTCCATTCACTGCCAGGCAAAGTGAGTTCATGTTTATTAATATTTTGCTATGGATATCTGTGACAACTCTCACTCTCAGAATGTCCAAGTACGTAGCTAAAATGGTAAAGCTCTGTGTTTCTTTCTGTCACTATCTGCCAATAGTCTATGAGGCAGAGCTATTCTTCATGTTTTTGACCACAGAAATTGTGCTTAATTTTTGTCTTGCAATATAGCAGAAATGAAGCAATTTAAGTTTTGTTCTGTATACAGTCATGGTTTTTTACAATATATAATTCCATTGTTAACAGAGCTTTAGCCTTCGTGATTAATGCAGTCACAGTTGTCGATTTCATATCCTGTGGTTTTACATCTTGTTGCTATGATCATTACAAACATATTTATCCCCTCTTCTTTGAAAAAAAAATCTGCATTAGAAATAAATAACTTGAGAGGGGCCACCCAAGAAATATTACGTAGGCTTGATTTTGGCGATTTTTTACTTCTCATTTCCCAAGTACACTTTTTATACACTACCTCCCTCCTCTGGAGTATTTTTTAAAATATATATATCAACAACTGATTGCGCTGAAAAAAGATCAATAAAATCACCAAACTTTTCACTTTTTACCGTAATTCAAAAGCACAAGCACACAACCAAGGAAATCCTGCTTCCTCCCCCATGTACACTTGTCATATGCTGGGCCAACCCGCCCCCTAGTATATTTGCACTATGGATGGCCACAGATTGTTTTTCTTTGTAAAATTTCATCCCAGGCGTAGTTCAGTGAATTCTAATTCAAGAGATTTAAATCACTAGATCTTGGGTTTGTCGCCTTGAAAACAACACCTTTTTTTTAACATGGGAATGGTGAATATTGTTTCACTTTAGGTCATGAGTGAGGGCCAGGTATTTGAAGCTGCCTGTTCTTGGCTCCAGTATGATCCAGGAAAACGGTTAGATAGGGCCTGCGTCATTCTCCAGAACATTCGCCTTGCACTGTTGGAACGACCCTTCTTGGAAAATGTTGTGCTCAAATCAGAATACTTCCGCACTTGCCCAAAATGCCAGCTTCTCATAAGTAAAGCTATACGAATGAAACAGGACAATAGTGAGCTGGAAAATGTGATTCCTCGGGCCCAGCCTCCCTGTATTTATGTCATGGGTGGTCGCAACAGTACAGACAGTCAGCTTAAGAGTACAGAAAGATACGATTTCTTATCAGATGAGTGGATACAAATGGTGAGTTTGATATTATCAAAGCTGAAGACAAACTCGGGTATTTCAATAACAGATTTAAAAATGAAAATGTTTAAAATAATAGTGCTACTGCTGCAATAAATCATAAATCGTGTTAAAATAAAATTTTGGATATCAATGTGTTTGCTTTTCCAAGAAAGTCAATTTAGCCTACGTTGCATAGTTGTTTTATCGTTGTTTTTTGACATGAGTGATATTCAGCACTTACTGTTTATGACATGAATGAATCTTTAATACCTGGAATCGTTCTGAAGTATTGTGACCTAAAGATATGGTCATTATGAAGAAAAAGGTATGTCACCCTTTATTGAGATATATTTAGTCATATGTGGCATACTTGAGATGGCTTTTTATTTTCAGTTTGTGTTCTCAATTCCTTGTTGTACATCACTTGCTAAAGATTTCTCTGTCTGCTCCCTACAGGATCATTTTGTAAAACTCTATTAATACACAAGTATATTAATACTCAGGTGAAATAACAAATTACATTATTAGTAAAGATGATATAGATGGGTGGAACTGAATTATCTAAGTTAATAGAGGTTCTTTATAAATCAAATTGCAATATGTAAGAATACACCTGTTTCCCTAGCCTCCCATGAACATAGCACGGACGGCAGTGGGTTCTGCCAGCCTAGATGGTGTGTTATACACAGTAGGGGGAGAGTGTGCTTTGGCAGACACACAGGATGACACACTTTACCTCCGCTGTGTGGAGATGTACGACCCTGTCAGAAAGCGCTGGGAGCACAAACCTGATATGAAACTGGCCCGCTCTTTTGTTGCTGTGGCTGCTGTAGGCGGGTATTTGTATGCCATTGGTAAGTCGGCTGTGAAAGAGGAGAAGTGGGTCCACTTTTTATCGAGACATGGACAAATGAACAGAAATATCATGTTTCAGTGCCAAGTGCACTAAATGAAATTTTCATTATAAGTGAGAGAAACGGGGTTCAGAATTGAAAAACAAATTATAATTGAGTCAAATTTTATCAGACATGTGGTAAATCATAACAGGCTACACATTCATATGGTATATGATGAAATGTTTCATAGTTAAAAATAACATTTTCTGTTTGTTGACATATTTGAGAATTACATTTTATCCTAAAAAGAATTCATCAGCATCGGAAGTATTTGTCCACATGGTGCACCTTTATCTTACCCCCTCCCAGTTTATGACCAACCAATATATCAAATATGACTAATCCGCATGTAGCTCCCCTGAGTGGCGTATCACCGAGCACATAGTTTCCTTGCATGACAAAATCAAGTATAGGAGGGTTGTCACAAGGCGCACCCTGTGCAGGCAAAAGCATGCACGTACGGCTTGCAACCTTAAGTTGTTTCAGACTATGTGAGGCTATAACAACCCAACGGAACAAGGTGTCAAACAGTTACACATACAACACAGTTTTATTGGGACTCGTGGGATGGGGTTCCAAGTGCGTTAGTGATACGCATTACTCTTAAGTAGATCAAAATTAACAATCCTAAAACAATTCGTGAATCAAGATAATGATGGAATGATATTCATACAAACATAACAGTAATGTTCTAACTAACTATCCTGAAATGAAGATTTTGATTAACATGCAAAGGTCAGGCTACAGACATAGATGATACACATTCCACAGTCTTTCCACTTAAAGGTACTGTTGTAAAATTCATTCTAATGTCCACAGTGATCAATTACTAACTAAAATATTGTTCTTATCTTGGAATGACGATCTTGGCTTGAAGATAATAAGTCTAAACAGTTAATCAGTCCACGAAAGTCTTGTTTCTTGGATACACTGGAATATCAGCACTATTGTTCTTTGAAAATCTCCACAAACTATGGTCTAGTAAATCAACTGTCCTGGTCCCTCGTACAAATACACTACGTGTACAGTTCTCCGGTCACAACTACAAAGCACAAACTCTTAACTTGACTAAACGTTTACGATACAAAGGTTCTGTCCTAAGTACACACACAGGATACGATGTACTGGTATGATTAGAATGTAGGTGGTCACTTGATGTCTTGGGCACTGGTTCCCTCAATTCTGTATTCTCTGGGTTACTGCTACCACAACCCTACGCTATACTCTGATGCGCGGTTGCCTAGAAACAGTCCCCGACAGAAGCCTGCCTCGTCGCTCACAGGGGACTTACAGGTCTTACACTGTTCCGGAAGTTCCGTTAGAACGTTATACACGTGCACTAAACTTGGTGCATCACTCGTCACGAGCTGTCTCCGATTATAGACTTACTCGCCCTTCTTCAGTTCTTCCTGCCCTCATGGAGCAAGAGAGTCTACGTCATTCGAGAACTGGTGAATCCAGTAAACTTCGATTCCGCTCTACGTGAACTAACTTAGTACAGGCCGCCGCGCTGCACTAACTTTAATCTTGAACAAGCTCTACACGAGCTAACTCTGGTACAGGCCCCACAGGCACTGTCCATCTGAGTTCTACACGAACTCCAAATAGGCGCACTGTTCTACACAAACAGGCCCTCACAAAAGAGTCTCTCGCAGGGCAAATCTACTTAGGCGCTCTGCCGTACATGTACTCGGGCAAGCCCTGTTGGTTGAGTCTACCTTTTGCGGACTCTAGGTGTTCTGCTCTACCCGAGCAGGCCCTCACAGCTGAGTCTATCGCTCGCGGACTGACGACTCCAGATTTGTTCTGGAATATATACAGATGAGTGAACTACGCCACAGAATTTGGGAAACGGATTTCAACCTATGCCATAAAAATTTAAACAATGGATTGCGGCTACGCATACAAACTCAAACAATGGTTGACCTCGCCCGTGGGGGTGTCTGAGGGACAGGTCGGTAATAGATGCTCATACTACGCTGTACCTGCGACGCACATCCGGAGGGGAACTCCAGAAGGAGTGCAGAAAGTCATTATTATGGCGCTTCCGTTACCTCCGGCATTCCCGGGTCTGTAACCTATTGTCATACCCATCGGTACCTAAGCTTACGACGCAAAATCGGATGACAATTTCAAAAAGGAGTGTGGGCCGTCACTATTGCGGCATTTCCTTACAAGGGTATGCCATTATCTCCAAAACAGGTTTTTGGCAATTAGGTGGCTCGTCATAAAGACAAAAAATTGTAGATGTCAGTTTCTGGTGGAGAATCCAAGAATTTTGTAGCTCTGTTGACAAGGATTAAAATTGGCATTTGCTTCTATTCAGGAGGAGAAGACAAAAGTGGAAGTTTCAACATTGTGGAGAGGTTTGATCCAAAGACTGAAAGCTGGTCATTTGTGAACTGTATGAAGAGAAGGCGAGCTGGTGCAGGTGTTACAGTCTGTGATGGAAAGATCTTTGTTGCAGGTAAATCTGTGATTAGATCACTCTAGAAAACAAAAAATTGTTGCAGCATTTATGAAGAAAGATTTCATTCCAGTCACCTGACTCTGAATTAGGAATTTTTATGGGATGCACAAAAATTTGTATTTGTATTTGTATACCTCTTTAATCCCATTTGGGAAATTTGCTTTTGTCCAGTTGCAACTCAAGCTGGCACGTCGTCGCCTCAGTGCAGCGCCAGTCGGCGGATTTTTTTTGGGGGCAGGGGGAGATGAGGGAGGGAGGGAATGGTAGGGATGAATTTTATTTAATTTTGCCCGGGCAGCAGCCTGTTTAGCCTGCTCTTTACGATTCCCAACTGCCAAGCTATCTTTAACGTGCATACGGGCCCTCCGAATTTTTTCGTCCTTATCCGAGAAGACTAGGTACTCAATCCTACCCCCCAATAGGATCAGGGACACGAAAATATGAGAAAAATCCCAAACTTCCAACATGCCTGCACCTGCCGGGTTTTGAACCCGGGACCCTTGGCATGAGAGGCGAGCACCTTGGCTCCAGACCACCTTGTCCTCAAATGGTGGTGCAAGTTTGGCTCACAAATATTTAAATTCCAGGAAATGGAATTTCCTGACTGAAATGCAACAGTTCAAATGTCTGATAACATTTAAAATACAGTATGGCTGTGGTAGTGTACAAAATCAGAGTGATAGAAGCATCCACTCCAGTAACGATTTGTTTTGGTCAGTGATGAAATATTCTTGTAGCAATATAAGATGGGATGGGAAATTCTTTGTGGAGAATAGATATCTGTTCTGGTATGGTAAGTATTGGAAAGATCCTTGTAGCATTTGAATAAATATTTGGTGAGATTTTTGTGAGGGGCCAAGTAATGATCTTTCCTTTCACAATGATATTTCATGTTTTGTTTTCTTTTTTCTGAAAGGCAAGAGGAGAAGTGTTGTACAGGCACTGTGAGCTGGTTTTTGTTATGTGGCTCTGATTGATCTTAGAGACGCATCCATCAAATATTTCATATAAATGTGTTTTGTTGTTGAACTTTTTAATGAACTGCTAGTGTGCATTGATGCTGGAGTTCGTTAGATGAATTTTTGTGCTGCTTTAGGAATAGTGAAATGACATGAGCAAGACTATAACTCTTGTCTTTGGTTGGTTTTTCTCCCATCCAGGTGGCTATGACAAGGGACCCCATATGGACCGAGCAAGCATGGAGGTCTATGACCCAGATACTGGTGACTGGACCTTTGCTCCTGAAATGGAGAAGGCTTGCTCAGGCCTTTCAATGGTCACTCTTGACCATTTTATATATGCCTTTGGAGGTCGTTACCGCCACATTGACCAGTATTTTGATCTAGTAGAAAGGTAAGTAACAACAGCATATGAAATTGCTTAAACTGTTTAGATTACTTTGAATCAATCCCATACATTTTCTGACATCCCTTCTCGTCTTGCAGTAGTAAGTAGTGTCCACTCCTTGTTTTTCACGCTGCTTGGAGTCCACAGATATTTAGTTCATGCCTTCAAACTTATCTGACATTATTACTGGAAGCTCACCTTGGTATTGATAAAGCTAGGGAGTAATAGAATATGATAACTTATCATCTCAACAGTGCACAATCAGAACAGCCTAACTTAGCTTGTTTTGATGAAATTGCTTCTTAGGGTCTGACTTTTAACCATGGTAAAAGAAATTCGCATCGATTTCAATGTTTATTTGTAGAAATGTGATAGATTTGGCTTTTGTGCTTCCTCCTAAGAAAGCCCATCCATTATAGAATTTTTCAAAATTGTGAGTAACTAAATTTTTGTACAAAATGGTGTCAAATCATTTGGCTGTGGTCAGATCATCTGTGTCACATTCATGCTTTGGTATTGCAGTGCCTAATATTGAAAGTCATAGTTGGCTGATTTTTTTGAGCTGCACATTTTTCTTGTTCAGTGGGTTGAGAAAGGCCCAGGAATCGTATATTCATGGCAGTTTATCCACAATTGTTAACCGAGTTGTTTTTTTGTGTTTTTCAAATACAGATATAACACAGTCACCAGACAGTGGAACACTATTACTCCTATGACAACACCTAGAGCCTGGTTTGGTATTGCTGTTTTTGATAATCGGATATACGTGTGCGGTGGCTTTGATGGCAACTCAAGGCTACGTCACTGTGAAATGTACGACCCAGAATTTGACACTTGGACTGTGATAAGTGGTATGAAAATTGGCCGAGCTGGCTGCGGCGCTACTGTTGTGTAATTTTATGCAATATCCATTGGTTAATCTCAGCTTCGTGAATCCCTGTGCTCCTCAGTCTGTGACATATTGTCCAGCAAAGGGCTTCACTCTTCCTTCTCGGGCATTCTACACACCAAATAGGAGACACATGAAGTGTATTATGACATATAATTAAACATGGTTGAATTTGTTTCTGATTTCCATACTCTTGGAACCAAGTGAATCATTCGTGCATCAAAACAGCATCCCTGGGTGTCACACAAGTGCTTTACTTTACAGGTATTCAGCGACAAATGAAGTCCTAAGTGTCAACAGTGTGAATTTTTATCCTTTTGTTTTTATGTTCTCCTATTGGTGTATCAGTGAAAATGCTTGAATTAAGCAGACTGTACTGCTTCTGGAAAAATAGTGGCTCGGTATTTTCTTCAGGCTTGAAATGTTCAGTCACATCTTTTACCATGTTCAAACCTCATTGGCAGCGGGGAGAAAATCACAGCATGTACAGGATGTCCCAGAAGTCTGGATCCATTGGCAAGAATGTATCTAAAAGTTTTATTATTGTGAATACTTAAATTGATGGCATTAGACTTTGCAAAACATGAGAAAAAGTTTAATGCAGTCTGTTATTGGCAGTTTCAAAGCTATTATAGATCTGAAATAAAAAGAAAAATTTCAATTTTCATATTAGAAGGAAAAATGCCTTTGGGTGCAGACACCCTCTATATCAGCAGAAATTGAAAATTTTGATGTGAAGAAATGAAAAGTATGTTGTGATGTCATTGTAAAACATTTGGGGTAGAACTTGCACCATTTTCTTTCATAGATGTTCACTTTGGTTTCTGCTTGAAGGAGTATGAAGTTAGCAGAGGTGGAGTTATATCATATGTGGTGCTAGTGATGGAGCATACGTTTCTTAACCCTTTGTTTACTATTATGATTAACTGACATAATTATGTGACTGCTTAGAAGAACCTTTCCCTGAGATACTGCCCCAATTTTTAGATGTGCATGCCTGCCAACCATCATCTATTTCACAAGACAGTCCCATATTTAGGGTGTAACTGTGCAGACTTCTTGGATAATCTTACCATTTTTTTTTTTTTTGGTATGCGCCTAATGGCAAGAAAAGGTTATGTGAGAATTCATTTATTGTCCAGAAAGTGGGCAGTCATGCCAATGTATGACTTCATATTACTCAATACCTTTAGATCTGTAGTTTTTGCCAAAATGGCGGCATCATTCAGTTATGCTGGTGCTTGAGTTTTTCTTTTGCAGTTAGCTCGTTTGGAGATTGTCTGTCTTGAAGGATCTGCAACTTATTGTTATGAATGACCTTTGTAATTGTATACTTATGAAAACGGGTGTCCTTAATTTAACAATAAAAAAAAAAGTTGTAAGTCTACTGTCATTGTCATTAGTTTCTCTCCATCAGCAACCTCATAAATGGAAAGTCAAGACCATATTTTTTCTCGTCTAGTAAAAACATTTCTTGGCAACTAAGCTTTCACTTAGCATTAGCTGCTGGTGCTAGTGGGTTTTCACAGCAACATGCCTGCTGGATGCGCCCAGTGTATCCCATTCTTCTTTATGCTTTGATTGTGCCAGCATTTTCATACGTGAGTCATGCGCAAGTTCCCTTTACATGTTGATAGCATTCTTTCACTTACAATGGTAATAACCAAAATACTGGTGGTGTCTGGGAATCATGTTTTAGACAACTCGAATGACCGCTGAAGTATTCCATGGTAAACAAAGGGTTAAGCTGTGGCAGAACTGCAGGTGTGAACCAAATCTTCAGTGCAGCTTGGAAATTGTCACCGATTCAATTTTATGCACATACATTGAGTGAAAAAAACTTGCTTTGTCTTTCGTGTTGTTTTTTTTTTCTCTTTTCTGTTAATTTTTTTTTCTCCCCTGATGTAGATGGTACATTGTGCGCACTATGTTATTCTTTTTATTTCATTTTGTATGTTTGTTTTTTTGCATGTGTATGTTTTTTTAATGTTTTCAGCTGCCATTGGCACAGTTGTGACTGCACTTACTCAGCATTCATGAACAATATTCAGTCGTTGCCATCTTCAGTGGTCCTCTACATTGAGCAAAAGGTTGTACTTTTGAAGCAGCTTCTGAAGAAAACGTTAGGTTTTAACCAAGCTAATGAAATTAAATCAAGGCAGTGTCCATACATTTTAGTCTTGGTCAACCAGGAAATTGACTCAGTGTGTGATTAATTGTCTGCAGTGAAATATCTATACAAGGTGACTCAGAACAGTGTATACACACTTTTTTTGTTAATACAGTGTCAATTACGATACACCCATAATTTATTATTCATATGAAAGAGGACAAATAATGTGTAATTATTTGAGTTTTTGTATGTGTCCAAACTGATGGCCTTTCTGGGCCGGGAACTGATGACAGCACAGTTCAAACAGTTATTAACAGCATTAATATATACATGTACACAAATACACTAATCCCGGAGGGGCTCGGAAGAATTTTTTTTTAATGAGTGAAATTTGGATGTTGCCCTATTGCTATTAGTTGTGAAGGGACGCCACATCAGTTCGAGCTTCTATGTCCCAAAATATAGGTCCTCGACTGCACCAGATACATTTTTCAAAGATTTGTCATCCTGCAATAGAACAAGCCAAACTTCCTATTAACTCACATGTGGTGACATTTCCAAGAACAGTTTGTGTCTGTATTCGGTCATATTATATCACAGTTGTCATACAGTTTTAATGCTTAAGAAATTTCTAGATGGTCTAGATTTCACAAAGTGGTCGTAATTTTCATTTGCTGACAAGAGATCTTCATGCATTCTCTCCAGGTGAGATAAGTGCAGTTTACTTTTTATTGTATTGTTTTTTTTTTAGGTTTGTTGACTTTTTAGGTTGCTGCTGCCAGAGGTGGTTTGTTAGTAATTGGAACGGGAATTGACACGCAAACTCCTACCAAGCATTTATTTCTAGAAAACCAATTTCATTGGCTCTGGCAGCATGAAATTGAAACAATCAGCGGATTTAATTGGCTAAAAGCTAAATAATCCCAATCAATTTACTGGACAGAAAACTTAAATAGGGCTTAAAATTAAATGCCACAGTTCACAATCTAGATCTAAGCTATACTACTGAGTTATATGAGATATACTTGAACATATTTTTAGTGCATATTCTGGCCTTGTTTAATCTCCCTTTTTGTGGTGTTTGTTCATAATCCCATCATTCAAAACAATCCAAATAATTGAGTGGTGCAGGTAGTGAGTGATATGGAGTCAAAAGTCAATCAACTCAAAAAATTTTGCAAGTTGACACATCACTAGTCAAGGATTCCCATATCAGGAGGGTGAAAATACATTTATAGGATACAACTGTTGAGTAGCACCTCTATTGAAGTTTTTTTCTTTGTTGAGGAATCAAAAAAATGATTGAACTGTGTGCAGAAAATTCAAAAAGGAGAGTCCTCCAACATTAACTTGGCAAACAATTGTTTTTTTTGTTAGAGCTTTGTTAATCAGCCTTGTAAATATTCTCATGCCTGTTTGAATTTTAGGATCCACCACCATTTGACTCACATGTGTTCAACTTAAGGTGATATGTAGCTTTAATCGTTGAGAACATTGAATGCAAAGTTGTAGTCAGAGGTAGAAAATGGTTCTATAGAAATAGACTGTTTCCCTGTTAACGTCGTTTATGAAAATTGATGTGCTCCGCTATCAAATCCTCATATATTCTATTCTATGCATCACTGCAATTACTGAATTGTTGTTCAAGAATCTGTTTGCATTCCTAATTTTCAGATAAGTGATGTCTTGCCTAAGGTTTTATTTAATTGTATTAAACAGATAAACTGTTTGCTATATCGTCAAAAGTGACTAGTCAAGACTGGCTGTGAATAGAGCTGTTTGTGATGCATGATGTTTTGTATTTGATTGGTGTTCACACACAGTGAAGGTGACACCTACAAGCTTACAACCAGCATGTTACTGTGGACCAGTGACTTTTCATTCTAGAATCCAATGTAACGATCTTCATATACACATATATGTGGAAATGGGTCATTCACATGTTCACATGATGTCATAAACTGGTTTATGCCCTGATTACTTGTTACTTGTAATTTAGAGCTGGGGCAATTGACTTGGAGATACAGTCTGTTTTTCTTACACATACTTATTTGCCAGTTCAATAATGTTTCATGATATAGTAATAATAGTATAATTTTTCAGCCACCGACTGTACAATTACTCTTGCCACTACATGTAAATAAGCTGTCACATTTGATTTCACCACATAGTTAAGAAAAATGCAGTCACTTTGAGTGGGGTGATGGGATGTACTTTGGAATAAATGTAGGTAGTTTGGTTGTTTGGTTTGTTTTTTTTTACTTCTAAAATGTTTGAACCATTTGGGAAGAAATTTATGTACATTGTATGTAGATTCATTTTCTCATATCTCTGCACCCGTTTAAAAACTATAACAAATTGTATTTTATTCAGTAGTGACTGCAGTTTTTCAGATTATGACACTTTTGCTATTATCTGACATACTCTGAATGTTATTTTATTAAGTATAAAAACTGAAAGAATAGAAGTTGCAGAAATATCAATTCAAAGTCTGAGTGTAGAGAATGGAGCCTGTTTGGTTTTTTCATGGAAAAGCATTGTTTTCATTTACAAATTGGAATCCATGTACTTATAAATTTCTGTAGCTTTAACTGCATCTCTGAACCTTTGTGGTGATTCACAACTTTCTCTGTTTGCATGCAGCAGAGTGTGCATCAGACCAGGTGGTCCTTATTTATCTCTTGAGGTGGCCTTAAATTTTCTCCATCTGTAGGATGTCTGCTTTAACTTTATGATGTCACCCCATCAGTTACATCAACGTCAGCGACGGACAATTGAAAATGTGCCACATCGGAAAATCAGCATTCGCGGTTGAGATTTCATCATCCATTTCATGTATTGGCGAATTAAAGATTTTGGTGGTTTTTAAGTACGGCTACCTTTCTGCTGTTGAGGAATTCTCTTTACCGTAAAATGATGTATCATATTGTCACTGTTCCCTAAGACTGTCGTAACTCAAAAATTTTAAAAATTGATTTTTATAGATATTCAATTACATTGAAAGCTGCATCGAATGATTTTAGTTATAAACTCCTAAGCTGAAAAGTAATCGAATAGCAAACTTTCAAAGCGTCATCATAACTTGACCAGTTGTGCTAAAATAAAAGTTTTTTGCTTCTCCTGAAAAGTAGCCAAAACTGATTACTACAGTTTTAGGGAACGGTGACAATATATCTTTTAATGGCTTTGGAATTCTAAGTAGAAATGTTTTTGCCACATGTTTGTCTGTAGATAAGAAATCTCAATCTCACCAAAACTTTGAAATACTCCACTATAAAATTGCATACTTGTTGATAGGCCGATATGTGAGATGGACGACCGTTTTAGTCTGTCATACTTATTTTTATCAAGATTAGTGCAACTGGGCTGGACGAATTATGTAAGTGACATAAAGTACTAAATATTCATTTTCTCTGAGGATGTTCCCTTTCAATTTTAAAATCATAAGAGAATTTTTGACTAGCAAGTATGCATTGTAATGAGGGGAATCACTATTGGTCAGTTTGCACTGCAATTAATTGGAGGCTTTGCAAAACCAACATGCACAGAAAAGTGGGTCATGGCGATTAACAGTGAGAAAGAGTTTACTTTACAGACTGCTTTGAACAGTTTCAATCAACTCAAAAATATGAACAAGCCACAGTAAGTAGATCTGCACACTCTCTGTGGTACAGAAGGCCCCTTTCAATTCTTGTTACTGCAGTAATCTAGTTTGCCTGGATTGATTGTTCATTTACATACACTCTCTGATCATACTGAAAAACCAGAACTCAGCTTTCTACAATGGTCAATTTTGTTGGGAAAATGTTAACTGTATGAATATATATGTGATAAAAGTTACATTAATGCTTGGGCAGCTGTTTTCTTTCAATGTGAGTGTTCAGGAGACCACCAGATGAATATAATAAAAGTAATCTAAAAAGAACCTGATACGTCGTAATATTAAATCTTACAGAAAATGAGGTTTCTCTTACAGTTGGAAATTTGCCCTCCCAATACTTATACACATATTTGGAACTTTGTAATCTGAATATGACCGAAAAAAATGTGACAATTTCCTGCAAATAATTTGGGAGAATAGCACTACAGTGTAACATTATGCAGTCACATTGTGAAATAAATGCATATATAATAGATGTTTGATCTTATGTGGGAAAAACGTTCTCACTGAACTGAAAATTTTGCAGTTGACAAATAGCAACTGAATTGCAGACATTTGTGCGCTGATGTTTCTCATTTCTGGATGGTGATTGCAAATGACTGAACTTCATCACATCCTCTTAACTGCCATGAGAAATCACAGACAACTCGCAAGTGTTGACCAGTTATGGCAAGACTTTGTATCACATAGTGAAAGAGCAAGTGTTGCCCAGTGAAAGAATGAGGAATTCATTAGGTTTCCATATACAGCCATTATAATATCATTATTTGCCTTCACTTTGTAAAATTTACAGTGTACATAATGTTGCCAGTATGCTTCAATTTTAATGCAATTTTGCTTATTGCCGTGTTGTCTTTTTTTTTTTTCTTGGGGGCATTCTTATGTTTACCCCTGTTTTCTGTTTGTTTGGTTTTGTTTTTTTGTTGTTTTTTTTGTTGTTATTATTTTTGTTCATTCTTGTTACCTGTATATTGCTGCAATATGGAATGAAACTTTTTTTAACCAAATGAGCCATGTCTGACTTCCTTACTTTCAAATTATATGTTCGGATTCAAGAGAACTTGGAAATGAGAATGGAACTGGCATATAGAGAGCATCTCAATAAAATTAATACACATGTACATTCTTCAAATATTTATTAACCTTTGCCATAAAAAAAAGCTAAAAACTATGCATGGCTTATGCCGCCACTTACAAAGTATGGTGTCTGTCAGACCCCAAAACATACGAGTAGGGATATAACAATAGAATCGTCTTTACAGGTTTGATGTATCTTAGACCCCAGAGCGTATGACTATGGGTATGACAATAAAATCCTCTTTAAAAGTATGGAATCTGAAACCCCAGGACGTATGAGTGGGAATAGTAAAAATGCATGTGCTGGTGTGCATGCCTGTGCATATTTTAAATTTTTAAAAACCTGTGGGAAGATGGGCAATGGCACCATTGAGGAATACCTGGAATTTGAAGAAAAAAATTCCCAGAAATAAGATAATTACAAACGTTTTTAATTGCTTCTGGGTCCATTAGACCCACGACGCACGGCGACAGTTAATACAGTGTCAGGTAAGACACATCCAAGATTTATAATTCAAATTAATGAGGACAACATAGATCAACAGAGTTGCAAACAACACTGGGCAGTTCAGTTGTGGATACCTTTCTCGGCACTCCAAATGTCAGTGCCCTTGTACATCACTGACACTGCCAAATCTGAACACTGATAAAGAAACACCAACGAAAGAAGTGGCACAAATTATTTTTAAAATCTCAGTCTTTTGTCAGCCAGGCCAGTATTCAGTTTAATGGAATTTCACAGACTGACATCGTTTTACACTGTAGGGAAATAACAACAAATACAACTCTGCACAACAACTTCAATACTCTATAACATCATCATTATGCTAGTTTTGGATTACACGTATAAACAAAAACAAAAAAACATGAACTCAACTACATGTAGTACATGTATGTCCCTGCAGTCTTCCAGTCCATCATATCTATGCACTCCGTAAATACCAGTACTAAAAAAAATCAGAATGGACAATCCCATACACATATCTGGTCAAAGATCTACCTAATGATCCTTACCTGTAGGTCAGTAAAGCAAGTGTCTTTGGACCTTCCAAGTATATGGCCAGTTACATATGGCACAAATCTAACTTCCTTACATTAAATACAAGCCTGGAACATACCGTACACCCACTCGCAACAGAGAGATTACTCCACTGAAGCACAATTTAACAATGTCAACTCTTACATGAGATCACTGTAATCAGTCATACCAAGCCACTTATGTAGTCATAACCAAAACAACATTAACCTTCAATTGATCTCTCGCAACAAAGAGATCATAACGTATGGGACAATAACAACATGCAGAGACTCATTCTCTCAGTGATCAAATGCGTACAATCATGTCTGTGTTGCTCTAGTTTGGTATAAAGTTCTGTGCAGCATGTTTGAAGTAAAGTTTTACTGGGGGAAAAAATAATGGATTTGCAGAGCCCCAGGGGCGTTAAACAGGTATGGTACATCTGTACACTACATAAAGACCATAAATATGTGTGGCGCTCTAGGGAAATGGTCCACATTGCCAATTTTATCAAAATTGAGTTTCTGTGAAAGTACAGACTGTCCTGTGAAGAATGCACTTTATTTCATGTAAAAATGTTGAAAATTGACCAAGTTATGGCTATTTCAATGTGGCAAGGTCACTCTTGAGAAAAACGCATTTAAAGTCTATTGTAATGTAGGATGACCATTCGATAAGGTCAGAAAAAATGAAAAAAAAAAATATTTATAGGCGGCATTCATTCAAAGAAATGATTGAGGAATCTATTTATGCCAAAAACTGATTTATTACCGGGAAGTCCCTATCCACCTACTTTTGGCTCTATCTCGAAAGTGCTGATCATGAAATGTGGACTTTTTCCCTAGAACACCTCACACATAAATCTTGCACTTCACCCTGCCAATTATTCTCCCACCTATCTGTGTCCAGTCTTTAGTCACAGATACATACATTTATCCATTTTTTTCTTTTCATTTTGATAGCAGATTCATTGCAAACTTTATACTTTAATAATCTTATACCGTACTAAGAACCAAACACTGAAGTACATGGTACTCAACACAACTGTTACGGAGCTGACATGCTATTTCAACAAACTGCAGACTGCACAACCTGTATTTACCCACAATCAGTAGATGAAAGGCGGATTGTGCACTTGACCATGCTATACTCATCTTCACCATCAAAATGGTTGGTGTCTCATCTTTGCAGACATGGAATCAGGACTGTGAGCAGAACTAATAAAGACCCCCCCTGCTGTTTTTAAAGGTAGTTGGCACTTTAGAGTTTCACCTCGCCACTATAATAAATAAACTTCCTTTGGTAATTGCACTATCCTATTTTTCATATCACAGAATAATGATGGCATGGTGGAAGAGAAGCCTGAAGTAACATATTAACATTTCAAAAGTCTGGAAAAACATTTTGATTGCAAAATAGACCACTCAACAAAATTTATACTCCTCCATTACAAAAAGAAACAATAAAACAACATAACCAACATAAACATTTTCTTTCTTCTAATATTCTGTGAACAGAGGTTTTGTTATCCATGTAATAACATTCATGATTCGGATCAGATATGGTTGTGGTTACACAAAGAATTATATTTCACACAATTGAAAAACAGAAAACAACTAAGCCATGAAATGACTGTAAATTAATGTAACATATGTTAAAGGATTGATTTTGTATATTGGCACTGCTTGTGGACAATCAAATGACAAAATAATACATTTTCACAATTTACAACAACAACAACAAAAAATCATCACTTATCCAATCCAGGTATCAGAACAACAAAAATTAACTGCATTATCCTGACATCGTGCCTCTATGGCAATCCACCCAAGATAGGCCTATTATGTCTGAACACCCAAACTTCAATAACATTATCGCATCACATCTAATCAACAGTCACGAATAAAAGTTTGCTTGCCCTTTCAATTTTCTTTCATAAACCCCAGTCTCTGAGACGTTACTGTCTTAACTCATTGCCTACGCAGCCTTCAGACCCAGCCAGCTCCTTTACATAAAACCATTTCTAACACCTTTGCCGTAAATGTAAGTTGTAAACATTCAAGATTCATCTCTCCAACATTTTGATGGCTCTCTTCACTCAAAACATTATGTGAGAATCACATGAAAAACAGAGCTATAACTAAATTTTCTCTATTGTGATCATAGGTAAATAATATAAAAATGGTTGAGAAATATGCCAACGCCAAGTCCATTCCATTTCTCTGCCGTAATAAGGCATTTGAAATTGGAAAATCTCAGCGCCATCATGATGGCTGCATATAGGCTCCGCTGACCTCTCTGTCGCTATCATGATTGCAACACATAGGTAATGAGTTAACAAAGAATCCCTACCACGCAAACTTCAGACACACAAGGGCAACCAATCTATGAAACATCCATAGTTACTTCCCCTGTTTCTCCTTCTCTTTTCTTTCTCGCCTCCACACAATAATCTTCTATCTTTTCCACCATGGACTTTAGAGCTGCCACAGCTGGGGAATCGGGAAACTCCTCCAAAAATGATTTCCCTTCATCACAACATTGTGCTATCCGAGGATCAAGTGGCAAGCTTCCCAAAAACTTCTCTCCTAAAGTTTCTGCCATTTTGGGAGCACCTCCAGTTGTCGGAGGGAATATGGTAGATGACTTATGACATTTTGGACAAAGAAAATCTCCCATGTTTTCTACTATACCAATTATGGGCAAAGATGTCTTCCGACAAAAACTAATCTCTTTGCGAACATCACAAAGGGCAACTTCTTGTGGTGTAGTGATGATCACAGCTCCGTCAATAACAGCACCAGACAGAAATTGAATCAGTGACAGGTGTTCGTCTGATGTGCCTGGAGGGGTATCAATCACCAAATAGTCCAGTTCTTCCCAGTCCACATCTCGTAAAAACTGTTTGATCATGCCAGATTTTTTGGGTCCCCTCCATATGACAGCCTCATCAAGGGATCCTGTGAAGTAACGGTAAGTGGAAACACAAAGATTATTCGACGTTGGCATAGGCAAAATATCCTAAGTTGGTGTGGGTTTAGCTTTCAGCATACAGCAAAGCACCTGTGTTGAAGTTAAAATGCTGAAAATCTCGTGCTGCTGCAATGTGCTAAAATGTAATGATTATTACACTTGTGCCTGGAGCTATTCTCGAACACAAAAAAGTAAAATTTTATAGGTACACATAAATGATTTACATGTATATATTCAATTGAAAGTGTCAGTGCATAAAATACAAAGGTGGGAATTGGAAAATCTTCATAGGGGTGAAAAAGGGCCAAAATTACTTGACAAGTGTGAACTTAGCTATGTTTTGCATGGTATTTTTATGAAAATGTAATCTTACAAACAAATCTGAGGCAGATGAAAATCTCTATAGGGCTGATGTCAGCTTTGAGGAGAACAATTGCTACCTATGAGAAAATTAAGTTATAAATATAATCTGTCACATGACACCCATTACTTGAGTGGAGGATGTTAATCTTTCTACTGCCCAAGCTGGCCTGTGCCACGCTAATTTAATTAATTTCCTCATTTAAACTTGAACTCTCTGACCTACCTTAGTCCCACATTCATCTTGAATTGGTGACATTCCAAAACAGCCATTACTCACCCAGTAAGAAGCCAATGGACATCATTGCCAGGTTGTCACGTACAAAAACAGGAGACCAGCCTGATCCACTCTGGTGCACTGTCTCTCCTTCTGTCCCCAGGATTCTGGGCATTGACGGGCCGCAAATATCCACATCAAGAACTCCAATCTGCAAGGAAAATGGAAAACAAACAGCACTTAACTTTTTAACCTGACAAACACTAGAGCCTCAACATGTCATTTCTAATGTCTTCTCCTTTAAAGTGCACAATTTTTTTTTCCAAGGACCCAATAAATACATATCTTTTGATCCTCACTAATTGAAAATTTTAAAATGGCAAAAAATAGCGTCAGGGAAAGTAGTGGCAGACTGTAGCACAACAAAAACCTGTAGGTAAAGATGGATGTATTGCATCTTTTACACTCATCTACTATAATATCAATAGAACAGCTAGAACATTATCACCATTTAATGAAGGACAATTGGGTCAGCAGAAAGGCCATTGTATAAAACACTGAATGGATGATGGATGTTGATTGTATCAGCAGTGAAGCAATATTGTAACTTAAAGGAAATACATACAAATATGCTTCTTTTTGTTCATGCATTATTTTTTTATGACTCCTGTTAATCACAAAGTTAGACAATGTCATATTAAATAGACTTACTTGTTTTGTTTCATCAGCTGCCAATGCATGAGCCAGGTGAGCTGTAAACGTACTCTTGCCTACTCCACCTTTCCCAGATAGCACAAGGATCTGTGCATGATAATAAATGAATTATGAGAGACTATTTTGATGAGGTTGATAAGATAAGATAAAATAAGATGAAACTTTATTTAGAGACTGGAAATTTGATTTATCTTGGATATCCTGACTGAATGGTCGGACACAGAGAACTCTTTCTCTACTTCACATCTCCATTTCACACCAGTTCCAAGAACTACTGTTGTTTCCTTTTTACTAATCCAAGATGTCATTTCACCACTGATATAGACCATTTACTGGCTGTCATCGATATAAAATAAATAAAAAGTGTTGGATCACTGTCACCTCCTTCTCTCCACATATTTTCCTCATACCAATTTAATGAAAAGACTTCCCAATTAACGCGTTTCATGCCAGTTTTTCCTAATCACACCTTTATTGTATTCAGCAGTTGATTGCCAAGCTGAGCATTAACCACCCTGGGCATGATGCGGACGATTTCATCCTCAATGTAATGTGCGAATATATGGCTTCACTGAAGTTGCTACGAAACCTGGCAAAGTACCGCTAAACAACTGCTAGCAGTAGCAACTGCCATACATTGGAAACTGAGTGACATTTTTAAACCGATTTAGGTTGATTTTGCCGATGCTGTTGCGAAAATGAGTGATTCAGTGATACAAGTGAGGAGGAAATTTCTCCCTCAAATGCAGATAGTGAGGAAGGTAACTTATCCCTTTTAGTGGGCATTTTTGTGAAATTTGTTTGCACTGTATGGGCTTGTATGTGGAGTGTAAAGTGGCATGAAAAACATACAATACTGGCTGCTTGTGTGTGAAATATAGGTGGAAAATAGTGTTTCATGGTAACGGAAATATTTTTTTTTTCATTCTGTCCCCTGAGATATCCCATAATTTCAAACACAAATGCTCAATTTCAACATTAAAATGTAGCCAGTGGTCTCTAGTTTCAGAAAATGTACAACTTTATGACTTTTTATCCAATAGTTTTCAAAATACAACTATTTCTGTGACAATGTATCAAATAATAGGCTGAGAATCCTCAATTTTATCTACCATTCTTAATACCACTCTTGATTTTAACCTTCGTCCCACGCTGAGTGAACTCGTCCACGTAACGCTCCGTGGGGGGATAGCCAGTGGCCAGGCAGCCGATCGTTCGCGTGTTGCCGATAACCTCGGCGGTCACGTCAATCAGGTCCATGTGAACACGTGTATTGTGTTTACTTTAGGACGCAATAACAACAATAGTGGTGGATAAATCGTAAGTGACCCCTACGATATTTGGATAAAGTACTTGTGATGATATGCAGTAAGTTTTATTGTTAAATGGGAGGCCCAAAATCAAGAATTTGCTGTTTACATGCCGTTTAACATACGTTCTATCATTTTCCCTAGACCTCTGCGCTTTTTCTGGCCCTGAGTCAGGCCATTCAGGTGAACAAATTATTTTTTAAGTCAGGCGCTTAATTTACTAACCACATGTATCGTGGCATTGCCTTCTCCCTCCTGTACTATGTAAAGCTTCCACGTACTATGTTGTTAGTTTTAAAGAGAGATGTGATTTCCAGATCGTAGAGCAAATGTATACTGAAAAGTTGTTTAATCAAAGCAACACAGTATCTCTCTAATTACCACATCAAATAAAGACAACGACCAACAACAAAGTCCGTCATTTTCTCCCAGTTTTCCCTGAAGAAAAACCTACCGGGGGAGACGCCCTTATATATAAATGCAGCATGCCCTAGTATTACATCGGAATTCATATTCATAATTACAGACATAGAACGGCGTCTCAAATACACACATGGCCCCTTTCTTCTTATTTCACATGTAGACGACAACCAGCATCAAAGTAAAAGTTTCCCCAAGATTTTCCCCAGTTTGAACTTCAGACCATCGGAACTATTACATGAGTATGACAAACAGTTACGAATAGTTGCATCGTAATAAACGTAATCAGACGATACCATTTTGTTGGATATAGTACTTAGTAGGGGTGACAGGATAGATAAACACACGAAAATAATGTGGGAAAAGAAACGTGAAAAAAACGACAGTCGCAGCAACCGAATTTATAAACAAAACACAAGGGGCAGCGCTGCCCTACAATATATTGGCCTCCCGCTGGACCCGGTTTGCAGTGCGTAGGCCACAATATTGGCCTCGTGTGTTGCGTGGGGAGGCCAACATAGTGGCCTCCCGCAGGACGACGGTTAAGTCAGCGCTCAAGTGGTTAACTATAAAAACATTGGGAGGACTTCCGAATGCGTTCCATAGCTCAACAAGTGCATACAGGCATTGTCAGATTGATATGTGACGACGTGAGGGTCTAGTCAGTTTCTTTCATCGAGGCCGTAGGCCGATGTTCGTCTGGGCAGTAGTCAGATTGACATATCAGGGAAACCGCCGGGGTAGCTATGTATTGTTTTCACTCGGGCTATGGAACGCATTCGGAAGTCCTTCGAAAACATTTCTATAGAGGGCTAACTTGCCAGGAGGGCAGAGCCCCCCTTCAACCCTGTGAACAAGGCCACTACTTGACACACCCCCCCCCCCCTTCCTTTTGGAACATTTCATTACTGTGAGAAAATCTGGCCATGAGACCCATTCAGAAGTCCTCTCAACATTAACATGACAAAGGAGAGATAAGGTAGCCATGATTTGGCCAAATTTTCGGGGGCTGCCCAGTTTGTCACAGGCCCACCCCACCCCGACTGTGCCCTGCATGATGGAAGTTATCACTGACACTCTCAAAAAGAGTAAATGAATGATTGATTGATTGTATGAATTGAATTTTATTTTTCAATTGTTTTTAACGAAAGAACATTCATTGTTGAAATTTTACAGAGTAATTTGCTTTGATTTGCATACAAAAAGGAAGAAATATTGAACAACACAAGCTGAATTGACATTTTAGAGGGACTATCTCTACACCACCAATTTGAAGATGGAGAATAAAAAACTTAGGTTACAACTACAGTGTTAAAGTGCTGTAATTATGACTGTCATCAATACTCAAATACTTAAATGAAATAACAAAGCGATCTTCTTCATGAGTCTTCTTTCAAGACACAATTATGCTTCTTTTAAGTTTGTATACAGATCAACACAGTTTGTGTGAAAAACATGTTCATTGCAACTGGAAGTAATGAGAAGAGTAAATTGAAGGGCCCAAATTAATGTAGGCATACAAAAATATTCTAGAGTAAAACAAATAAACTGGTATCTTAATTTCTTATATGCAGGACAACATAAAACTAAAGTAAATTTGTACATCATTTTGTACATCAGATTTACAGTCTAACAAAGGAAGGCAAAGAAATCATCTAAGGCCTACTTGGGCTAATCTGGAGGGGGAACACACTTAGTCAACCACTTAACCCTCACCCTGCACGGGGCGGCAATAGTCAGTATTGACTTGCAAGCGCTCACGCCGCACGGGCGGCAAAAGTCGCCCAGGTCAAGCTGACCGCGCCACGCGCAAGCCATATTTTCACACGTCGGGTCACTGACCTTTTTGAGACGTAACCACCGTGTTATTGTTCACTGTATCTCTTCTAAATCAAACGCATTGTGACATGGACATGTTAACCAGTGAACCACTGGTCGGAATCACAAAGACTAAGCTTTCAAAGGCTCTCCCCACACTTTCAAAAGATGTAACATCGACATGCGAACTGTTGCTCAACAAATTTGCAATATTATCTCATTTTCTCACAAGCTGACCACCATCTGGAGTTGTCTGTATCTAAGAGTAAGAACCAATCAGAACCAAGCTCTGAAATAATCTTTGCCCCAAATGCCCACATTGGTTTATAAGTATGTGTCAATCAGGATGAAACCATTTGTGTAGGGCTTGGGAGGGCGTGGCTTGTTATCACTCTTCGTTCTCACGAAAACTACAGCTGTCAGCTTGGAATCATAAGTCAGATCATTGGTTAGAGACTGACAGACTAAGGTTTTGCTGGTTAATTCATTATCAAGCGTGATAAGGCATAGCAGCGAATGTTTTCATACCGATCAATAAAAACCGAACCACGTGGACAGCGTATGTGGTCATCGTCTAGCGGCACGGGTCAGTGACCCCAGATAATAAGATTCTCCGTGAGTAAGGTCACTGACCGGGCAGCGGGCTTTACGGGTAGCGCGCAGGGTATGGGTTAATAAGGTGGTCTAGAGGCAAGGTGCTCGCCTCTCGTGCCAAGGGTCCCGGGTTCGAAACCCGGGCCGTGCAGGCATGTTGGAAGTTTGGGATTTTTCTCATATTTTCGTGTCCCTGATTTTATTGAGGGGTAGGATCGAGTACCTAGTCTTCTCGGATAAGGACGAAAAAATTCGGAGGGCCCGTGTGCACGTTGCGCACGTTAAAGATACCTTGGCAGTTGGAAATCGTAAAGAGCAGGCCGAACAGGCCGCTGCCCGGGCAAAATTAAATTAAATTCATCTCTACCAGTCCCTCCCCCTCCCCCCTTATCTCCCCCCCCCCCCAAAAAAAAAACAAAAAAAAAAAACGCCGACCGGCGCTGCACTGTGGCGACGACGTGCCTGCTCCAGTTATAACTGGGCTGCAATGGCACAAAGGCAAAATTTCCCAAATGGGATTAAAGAGTTATACAAATACAAATACAAATACAAAATAACAGAAACATAAATTATGTCCATAGTTCCCCATAGTTCACAAAGCACCCTTTTAATTTAAGCCTTTGGGGGGGGGGGGGGGGCTGCCCATTTTGTCACAGGCCCACCCCACAAACTGGGCCTGTGTCAAACTGGCATGCTTCAAAATTTTCAACACTTTTGCCCAGATCCCATGTAGGCCTAGATCTAGGCCTACATAGATATCTAGATCTAGATCCCAGTTAGAGTTAAGGGGAAATTATCATAAAGTCGATTCCTTCATACCTTGTGTTTGACACCCTGCAACTTCTGTCGTATTTCCTGTATGGCGGGATCTTGTCCTTGTGGTAATGCGGAACAAATTGACTGATTAGGGCAGCCAGCACAGGCTGAAGCTTTTCCGGCATTTTCGCTACCAGTGCCTGGACAATGTTCAGGTGCATTTTCTGGAACGTCAGACATCTTCCTTGATCTTGTTTCACTGTCAACGCGTTTAAAACAATGTATGTTTTCGTGGGTTTAACAACTTCTCTTACTGGTACACAATGACAATAATGACTAGGTAGAAATATTCCTGTACGTTGCCATTTTGTATAAACAACGTCTCCTCTTCCGGTTGACACTGACAGTACTGTTTGTAATTCGGTTTATTGCTCAACGACGAAAACACTTATTACAAGCAGACAAGGAAGGAAAAATAATAATCTGTAGTTGGCGTTTGATAGACGTTTGTAAAGGACAATCTCAAAAATACAAATAATATTCAGAGTTAAGCCGTTGTGGGTGTTGTCGTTGCAAGTTGCGCTGAACGAAAACTGTCCAGTTTGCTTAGATAGTGGTATAGCCACAACTTGTTTGCAAGTTTACATCCTCTACAAAATCTAGAGGTTTACTGCTCCTTTTCTAATGGGTAGTGGTAAATGATTGCTCCTTGTGTGTTTTCTGATATTAGCCTCCAAAATATTTTCAAACTGAGAGTATGATATAGATCTACACGTATGTATTATGTTTAATTCTCGAGTATGGTGAACAGCCTACTTTACAACATTGTATACGCTGTTCGCTTGTAGAAAATGTGGCGTTGTCGTCAACAAAATTATTTCCTTAATGGTTATACAGTTCAACACTACGCTACATAGAAATGTAGCATTTTAGTAAAGCCTTCCCGAGAATTTTAACATAATCATTATATAAGACTTCATTACAATGAAGAAAGAAAAAGCTGGTGTACAAATATATACTCCCAGCCAGCATCTACCGACTCCATCAACTTTTTGGACATCAAGGTCTCACTGACACCCATCGGACTATCAACATCTGTCCATTACAAGGACACGGACAGTCATACGTACTTACACTATGGTTCTTCTCACCCGCGTTCCCGCAAGGGTGCCATTCCCTTTTCACAACTGTTCATTTTGCGACGTCTGTGCCAGTCGGATGCAGACTTTGCCACTGAAGGCAAGTATATGTTAGAATTTGTCCGTCTTAGAGGTTATCCAGAACATGTCCTGGACAAAGTCTGGTCGAGGGCCTGTGATATAGAAAGACTGGATGCCCTCACTCCCCCAAAAAGGAGCGAGAATAATCGTATCAAACTCGTCTTTATATATCATCCCCAGTCTTTGCCTATTAAATACGTCCTCCTTAGAAATCGTTCTATCTTGAGGGCTGACCAGAGCCTCAATGACATGCTTGACGCAGCACCTCCTCTGCTGGTGGGTGATTCAAAAACTTGAAAGACGTTCAGGCCCGGATTAGACTTGTTCACACCGGCCGTTGCGGTACCAAACCATGTTGCAATTCTCGTTGTAAGACATGCACAGAATGTCCTTCAGTCGACTTCCATCTAGTGCACATTTGCGATGTTCAGCGGTAAGGAAAGTTTCTCTTGCCATAATCGTAATCTTGTGTTTCCTATCCGCTGTGCCAGGTGTCGTTTGGTGTATATTGGTGAAACGGGACTACAGCGTCATACTCAGTTTCGGGAGCACCTCTGTGACATTGAGAATCAAAATGGAAAGCCTGTTTCTGTCCATTTCAATCGACCAGACCATGAGACATCCAACGACATTCAGATTCTAGGACTGAAGTCTTGTCACGCAGGCGCTGAGGTGCGCTTTGAGACAGAGCAACGTTTAATTTTCCAGCTCGGTACTTATCACTCCCCATGGCATCAATGTCCAACACTGCCTTAGATAGTTCCATAGGTGTGAATTGTGAATATTCTTTTCTTTTTCCTAACCTTTTTCTTTTCTTTTCTTTTACTGCGACTCCCGACATTGCGCACCAACCCTGTCTTGTGTTCTGAGGCACCACGTGGCGCCTTCATCTTGGTAACTAACCTAATGCGCCACTTCGAGCCTCCACACATTGGCAGACGTGCTTCTTCTGTACTGCTGTCCAAGCAAGAACTCGCAGTTAGGTAGACATAATTATTGTTCTGTTTAGATTCCATATATTTCCCATTCAAATATTTCATTGTTCGATTGTTTTGTCTGTTCAGTTTCCAATTTTTTTTTCTGTTGTTGTTTTTTCGGTTGTTTTCTATCCTTGCCTTGAGGAAGGCTGTTCCCGAAATATCGGCCATTTTCTGTCTTCTCTTTTAATTTAGTACTAGTAGTTTTAGTAGTTTGCGTTTCTTTGTATCGTTTGGGTATTATTTCTTACGCCAGGCTCTGCTACATAGGCCTACAACTTTTTGTTTTTGCCAAATTTTGACATTGCCTATTACAGCCTTGGCTGCGACTCCACAGTTTTTGTGTGGTTTTTATAATATCCCAACCAGCATGCAACTTTACGTCAAACAGACGTAGATTTCTGTAAGATTGGTGGGAGGGGTGGGAGGGGGGATACATCAAACCGACGTCGGCACCAACGGATCTACGAAAGAATGATGTCATTCCTAAGGGCAAACTTGACGTCAGTCCTACGAGTCTTATTTCCTTGGAGATGTTGGGTGGGGCTCGTATTTATTCTTTGTCCTGATGTCCATTATGTACAAGTGGGCTCGCTGGCTCGGGGAATATAATGGATGTGATTTTTAAAGTTGAGTTTTGATCACCAGTGAAGTGAGTAAATTGAGGCGCAGGACGAAATTTCCTGTCATAGTTTTTAATCTTACTAGAAGAAAATGGGTCTTTTTTTTTCCGGCTCAAAATGTCGGGTACACATTCCTCTATTCAGTTCTCTTGTGGCTCAAAATCAATTATGGCGAACTTCCAGAACTCGTAAAATGTGCCCACGTACACCTTTGCGTCTTTCTATGCGTAATATGATATTTTTGTAGAATTTTGGGCTCAGCGGTTATTTTTTTTAACTTGATTTAGAGGCCTACGTTATAATGAATTGCTCAGTTGTGTGTTTTGTCACATTTGGCTTCCCTCACATAGGAAGAAGCGCCAAACCCGACATCTGAAACGCCTCGTGCGTATAAACAGAAGTAGTAATAGTAATACTAAAGATTTGAACAACAGTGTCATTACTTCCTAGGCGAGACTGTCGTTCAAATCTTTATCCCCATTTCTGTATGAATGCATGAGGTTGTGGTCCCTTTCTCTGGCATTGCCTCACTATGCTGTAACACAATACGTTATTAAATTATGCTTTCGACAGTGGCTTTATAGAACAAGAAAAGCTGTGTTTTATTCTAACGTTGGTAGGAAATAAAATATTCTTTTACTGGCTCTCGAATGGACGTTTGAGGTTATGTAATAAGACTTAAGACGTATCTTTAAAAAGTCGATCAAAAAGTCCATACAAAATGCCACTTAAAATTTTGAAACATCAAGGCATTCAAGGCCTTGGTACGGGCATTCGCCATCAGCCTATAAGTGGTAAGCACGTACAGTAGGGGATTTCGGTGGGGGGGGGGGGGTTGAAGCCAAGAACATAACTATAAAAAATATACTAGGGAGTAAAAAAGAGGGGGGGGGGGGGAGGGAAGCGAATATTATATCCAAAATTGAGCACACGTACTCTGTGACTGCTACGCTTGGCCTTTTTGACTCTATATTTTGTGACAAAATCTTACATACAAATAATAATATTAATAATAATATCGTTGACTTTGCTTTCGTCTTTGTTTTTTCCTGCAAAATTCGTTTATATTATACTCTGCACGCGATTCTGCAAGTCACGGGATCCCATGTCGTCTAACCCCGCGGTGACCTGAGCATGAAAATAATGTCCGTCACATGAAGAAGAGCCGTGGCTGTTTACTTGCAGCCTCGCTGCCGGTAGAGAGGTCAAAGTGGAAACGCTTTGTTTTTCAAAAAACAAGGGGGGGGGGGGGGGAGGAGAAAACTTCTGTGGCGTCTAATTTCAAGATGCGACGACTGTGAAGTGTGATGGTAATTAACCTTCCAATTCAGACAGAATCTATTATATATTTCAGTAACTTGCAACCTTTGGCATGACTAACTGACCAGATTATACACTCTTCAGGCCTTTAATTTGGCAGGAAGGTCGCAATTGAGATAAGCAAGATGATGGCTATAATTAAAAGTTGTTTACTTCAAGCATTTATTTTTAAAAAATAACAATGTTTATTGCTATGTAACATTTGTATTTTTGCATGTTTGTTTCGTAATATATAGTACCGTGCAGCTACGTTGGGCAGGACATGTTGTCAGAATGCCCGACTCCAGACTTCCTAAGCAAATCTTCTTCTCTGAGCTCTCCAATGGAACGAGGAATGTTGGGGCCCCAAAGAGACGTTACAAAGACACTCTCAAGCAATCACTGAAGGCCTTTGCCATTGATGTGAGTGAGTGGGAAAAGCTCTCGCTTGATCGTGCAAATTGGAGGGCGGCCCTTACCAGAGGCAGCGAAGCATGGGAAGCTGACAGAGTCCAGCAGGCTATCAAAAAAAGAGAACGGCGCAAGAAAAGGCCCAGTGGTACTGAACCAACGGAGCACTCTTGTCATTTATGCGGAAGGGTCTGCAGGGCAAAAATAGGACTTATCAGTCACATGAGAAGCCATAAGTCATGAAAGAACAGTCTTTCCATTCTGTCCTCTGTGTCCTTTAGTTCTCTTTATTGTCCATGTGTTGAAATTCTCAACAATTTCTGTTCTTTATTCCTCTGGTGTTGTTAAGGTCATCATCATACCTGATGGACGAACTATTATTATTATATAGTACCGTGCATGTCATAAAAAGTAATCGTATCAAGCGTTCAGTTTTGGTGCGTAGTGTTTTGGTGCGCATGAGTTCTGAAGCAAGACTGTAGTTTATTACTTTTATTATACTAGAGAGAGGGGGGGGGGGGATCACATGATTGTTTATTCTGGGCAATGCCCGGTAGCTCATCTAGTCCTATATAATTCATGTTTTATTTTTGTTGTTGTTGTTTTTGCTCCTAAATGAAATCTGCTACCTGCTGCACTTTACAAATAAAGTAAAATTATCACAATTGATCTAGTATTAATGTAAAGTTTTATGGTTAACCTCTAGGACAGTGGTTCTCAAAATGGGGCGCACGCCCCGCCCATGGGACGTGGCAATATCTTGATGAAGCGTGGGACTTCAGAATGGGGGGGGGGGGGAGAGGGGGGGGCGAGATTTTTCATAGAAATCTTAATCTCGTCTTGATTTTAACGTATATGTAGAGAGATAAACTGTTGTTTGTTTATGTCGTGTTGTTTGCAAGCTAAGAGAAATCGGCTTGATATCACCAAACGTGGTGACTTTAATTAATGCTAAAAAACTGACAAAACTGGTCCCTCGAATCAAACAAATTTGCAGCCAGCATCAAGGACAAGGCTCCCAATACTCCCATTGAAGTAAGAAACCAGTGAATAAAACTTGAAATAAAGTTTTAATAAAATCTTCATTTGAATGTATACGTACTGAACATATAATGTTTTTTAAAATCTCTTTGTATATTATATACTGTATACTAAATTTGACCGATCGCGGTTGGGGGGGGGGGGGGGAGGGGGGGGCGTTGTTGTTTTTTTGGTACCTGGCAACGGAACGATCTGAGGTCGGCACGATTGAATTCCGTTCCTATTCACATCCGCCTAACTCCGATTTTGAAATGTTTACAAAAGGTACAGAAAAAAATAATTAAAAGTTGGCTTGCAAATGTTTATTTTTTCCAGGAATTGGACTGGACCCGCAACACTTCAAATATCGTATTATAATATTTATATTGTTTAAAAGATCGCATGGCTGTGGTGATGCACCATCTATTTAAAGGCTAAACGGTGTTCCTCCAAAATCTGAGAGAGGTGGACAGAAACAATCAGTAATGATATAGAACTGCTCGGCAGATGAATCAGAATTGGGTAGCGTAGGCATACAACACCATGCACCCATTTGTTATTTAAATTTGGAGACATTCAGTGTGGTAAAGCAGGGGCCGAATTTACAGAGGGACAAAAGTGGTACCGTAACTGCCTCGTCCCCTCCCCCAACCCCACCTGCTAGTGCTAGAGTGCCAGAGGAAGCTATAGAATAAAATTCTAGTGAGTTTAACTGTCTTGTCTAATTAACTATGGAAACTAAAGAAAACGTAACAGCATAGCTGTGGCCTTCGTAATTTGTCTCATCTAAAAATCATGTATTTACTTAGATATGTCATTCATTTAACTTTTCTTATTACGTATAACTCGTCGGTTGCACAATTACGTGCAATAAAATGACTTCGATGTATATAATGATGATTTACTGCATATTTTACTTCCGTGTAAGCCTACGTATCCTTATGTGCGACGCGACGTCGAGTCGCTCGCGATTGTTGTCGCTCCAAAATCAATCGAGTAAGATTTGTGAGAAGCCATCTCCTTATACGCGACGCGACGTTTAGTCTCGAGCGACCATCGCGTGAGATCAAGTCATGTCGCGATCGGCTAGATGATCGCGTCAGACTGTCTGGAGGTGTGTCTGATTTAAAGCATAGCCATTGGTCGAAATTACTTGAGTGTGGTGCTTCATTGTGCGTGCCATGTGTAGTACCTTTTCCTTGCACTACATACATCTTGAAAGTCTATCCCAAGACCCACAACGCCACTGTACAATATATCACCCATTCAAATATTTAATTTAATGATTATAGCGAATAAATGAGTATAAACTGCAAACTTTGATGAAGTTCTTACATATATAAGACCATCGGGGAACTGTACATCTTCTAATCCTATGTATCAAGGTTGTGCTAGGTCTCGCCAGCCCTTCACCTGTGCAACCATCATATTCTTTTACAGCCACTAGTGTCAAATATCTTGATTGATAATTGTTTAGATCTGTAATAATTACAAATAAGGTGCAGGATGTTCATCAAGATCAACGCGAACGACGAACCACATGTAATGACAGCATGCCTGTGTTTATGATTGTGCGCGCCGAACTATTTTTAGAAACTCATGACTCAGTGGACGGAAGTGCATGAATTGCACCGTCCTGACGTAGTGGGTATTGGGTCTATCATCGCAAAGAAAACAGTGAAACATGGCAGGGGAGGAAAGACAAATGGTAGAGCAACTAATTGAGCTCGTTCGTACACAACCTGCAATTTATGACCCGCAGTGCAAAGAGCACAGAGACAGGGATTTTATATGTAATTTCTGGAGGAGTGTGCAAAGGGAAATGGAACAATCTGAGTGGACAGGTGAGCTTGCTTCTTTTGTAATCTTTTATTTAAGTTTTCTCTTTTGCTCTCTATCTTTTCCTCCTTTCTTGATTTCTTTCCCTGTATTCCCCCTTTCCTTACTTCCTTCCCTTCTTGTCAAAATCTACAATGTACACTGTATTATGTGTGTGAGAGGATGAACGACTTTCTATTTTTAATGTGCTTTCATGGTAACTCTGGTGCGTGAGTGAGGGACGGCCACTCATAGTAGTTTATGGACACTTGGCCGAGTACCATTAATTGGATTATTTCCCTTGTAATACTAGCGCGGGACCCGTTATTCACATCACGGTGAAAAGCGCGCATTTTGATTGGTCAGTTGGAAATGTTGACCACCGGGCTTCCAACTCTTATATCATGGCTTTAAGTTTCTTACAACTCGCTCCTTCGTTGTTATCCACCGACAGAAAGACGGGAGCCCGAATTCATTTTTGAGAGTAGACAATACCCTATCGGTACAAAATAGGTACTCATGATAACGTTTGTTATCAATGGAGATACGTCGTATTAATGGACGAAAGTATCCCGCACAAAATTGTCGAATGTTGTTAGTCCTGACACTTTGAAAATTTACATTAAAACTATTACTGGGTTTCTGGTATAAGTAGTCAGTTAGAATTTTAGCAGCAAGTTTCTACTTTATAATGGTACTAATTTCGTTGTACTTTGATGCACATGTCCTATTGAAATAATTAATAAGAGGATCTCGGATTTAAGGTAAACCACGAGTTAGACGCATGGTATCCCCGATAATTCCAACCTGGGTCAAATTTATTCAATTATTGCTGGAGGGGACGTTAGAGTAATTTCTGCAGTTTACTGGGATACCTAATTGACTTTTGTGTGCACCCTTTTAACCGTACTGTAAATTCGATTGTGTTAGGACCCTAACCTGTTATGTTGTTCGGCTGGACTCAATGTCCGAGCCTTTCACTTGTCCAAAACTGGACTACGTAATAGCTCTCCCAGACGTCCGCGCTGGCTCATAAATAAGATGCGAGTTCGAGTGGTCAGCACACTCCATCAAAGACGCAGAGACAAGAGCCGACAGCACAGTGAACCCAGACCAGCAACCCGGGCCCGTAGCAGCTCAGAGGCTTGCCGACGCTTGCCATCGCCACCCCGCCCCATAAGGCATGAAGCGGTAGCACAGGACCCGGAGAGACTTTGGGTAAGTTGGAGACTATTATATTAGAAGTGACTTTAATTTGCGCACCCCCCCCCCCTTTCGGGGATGCCACGTAGAGAATGCTGATCTACAGAGACCATTACGAGTCCGGCTCAACGGTAATTGCCATTGTCATTAGACGTGTAAGATGCGCGATGCAGCGCAGTGTCTTGATATTGTGACTTTATTGTCAAAGTTAACGTTTGCGGTGCTAGATGATAATGATGGCTCGCTAACCAAGCTATCACAATTTGCTTGTGTGCATATATATAGTGTGTGTGTAGCATTGCCTTGTTGTGGTAGGCAGTGAGGATTTCCTGACATGTTGATGTGGATGACTTATGTTATAGCGAGCGGCACTATACACTTGATGGTATTACGGGTATTTGTGTACCTTGCCAGTACCACTATGCTATAGAGAGCAGTGTGATTGTGATTGTGTGTTTAATGTTTAAGATGTGTAATTAATTACATATAGGCCTATTGGAGATGTATAATATTAGTTGGGCCTCACATGTGTGAGCCCCAGGATTGTCCTATGTGCGGCGGTGGATGAACAACGTTTCAGTGAGTCTACACATGTTGCAATGAGTCTCGCCGACATATATATATATATATCATGTGCATGTATTATAGTTAATCCAGATGTATTATGCTTCTATGAGTTTCGTAAGTGTGTGAAGGACAGTTTCATTTTAAGGAATGTACACATTACTTTATGTATCTAGTGGTGTGTCATACGCATGTTAGCCTGGCGGCATAGCTCCGCGGCTAAGGTCAAAGGGCATGACCCTTCAGTATCGATTGGGAAGGGAAGTAACCAATACAATAGCCCTGGGGCGGGTTAGTACTAATAATGGGAGTGGGCCTATGAGGATGGCCTGCATTGGGATGCAGCGTCTGTGTTATGGACGGTCAGTGGGCCATGTTGGCCACTGCGTTATTATTTTATGGAATGGCCACCCTGGATGTGCTGTACACCGGCTCAGTGGAGCGAAACTATTGTGTTCTTGCCCCTTCATTCGTTATGTCCTTCATACTTTGATTAGTACATTAGTTTATGTTGCCAGTGTACTAGGAAACTCCTTGTGTGTATGATATAGCCACTTGTAGTTGTTATTCATTAACCTTAGCGCTATTTTATTCCATGCATACATATCCAGTTGGTTATTGCTTAAATTCTATATTATATTGTTGTTGTTTGATTTAATACTTAATACTATTACTATGTATGTCCACCATTGATTGCCTGATTAATGTTGTCATTATATCCTAATCATATTTTGGTCTTTTTCTCTTGTTCCAGCTTATGGCTGGTTGGGCTTCTTTTTCTTGGCTTCTTCTTCTTTTCTGGGTTTCTTTTCTTTTTCTTGGTAGAGTTTTTCCCTATGCCTTTTGGTAGCGATACCTTTGTTAGGCTTTTGAATAAATAAGATTGCCAGCAGAACCCTGTGTTTGTTAATCCTGTGTATCCTTAAGGGAGTTACTATTGAACCCACGCAGTAACCACATTAGCCACTCGTAGTTCATCCAACATGTGCAAAACGGAAACCCCATAATATACACCATCATCATCATTCATTACCACCACCACCACCACCACCACCATCCTCATTATCATCATCATCATCATCTTTTCTCCATGTATAGCATAGTATGCTAAACATCTCACCGAAGAGTAAGTACACACAGAGAAGTTGACACTATGTAGTAACTGATCAATCTTTCCTTTCAAAGACCAAGACTGGAGGAAGAAATGGAAAAACTTAAGGGACACTTTCCGAAGAAAACTGCATTTGGCAGAAGAATCAAGGAGTGGGCAGGCAGCGACAAAGGCAACAGAATGGGTTTTCTATCAATCCATGACATTCTTGGTTCCTTATCTGGCCAATCCTGTGTGAGTTCCTACTCCTTGTCCTCCTTGTTTTATTCCACCTCATCCTCCTTTCTTGTTGCATGTGCACAAATAATTCTTTAGTTTCCACAATTAACATAGCAAGTGTTTAATGAACACATGTGATTTATTAGATGGCATTGATCATGAACATCATGCACACACATGCACACACAAACACACTTACAAACGCACACAAATTCATTTCTCTGTGAACATATATGAATAGATGTATGGGTGCGCAGTTTTCTTTTTGTCTGTTTTATTTTCCAGCACAGTTACAAATGTCCCCAGCGACACTCAGACGGAGGCTTCGCAGGAAGAGTTGGACGATGATGAGTCGATGAGCACTGCTTCTGGAGACAGGTGAGTTTAATCCAGCGTTCCTCGCTGAACTATATTGAGCTGATAGTCTAAACGACCCTCATTAACGAAGTAATCCATGAAGGTATTCCTGACTGACAAAGCGTTCTCTGCCCCATGGTGTCCAGTGCGTTGCAGAGGCTGCATGGCATAAATTTCATCTTGCTCAGGTTCAGAAATGTTGGCTTCAGGCTGAATAAGATTGTGCAAAATGCAGGTGGCTTTCACAATGTCGTTAACAATTTCTGGCTGAACGCAAATTGCTGTGCGAAAGATTCTGAAGCGATTAGCAAGTATTCCAAATGTACTTTCAACCATCCTTCTTGCTCGGCTGAGGCGATAGTTAAATTCCCGCTGATTCAGAGTACAGTTGCGTCCAGAAAATGGGCGTAGTAAATGCCTCTGCAGAGGAAACGCCTCGTCCGCAACCATGACATATGGAACAGGTTCGTTTCTTCCAGGCAGTGGCTCATCCGGTGGAAAGTTGAGCGTATTTGCACCAACAGCTCGTCCAAGATTTGATGATGAAAAGATTCCAGCATCACGGTTCCGTCCATAGGCACCGATATCGATACATTGAAAACGGTAGTTGGCATCCACCACTGCCAGCAGCACTATGGAACTGTAACCTTTGTAATTAAAGTACAAGGACCCTGAGTTATTTGGGGCCTGTATTCTGATATGCTTCCCGTCAAGGGACCCCAAACAATTAGGAAATTGCCATTTTTGTTCAAAGTCTTTAGAGCTATTAGTCTCCATTCTTCAGGTGTTGATGGCACCCTAAGGTACACATTCGCCATGTTCGCCCAAATGGCTCTACTGACTTCTCTGACAATTTTGCAGACCGTCATAACGCCTACCCGGTACTGGAATGCCAAAGAATGATATGATTCTCCGGTGGCTAAAAATCTGTGAAAATGAACAGAAATTTATATAAAATTTGTTGTAAGGAACATAGGAAGAAAAACATGCAGTAAGCATATAAATTATAAGTTTGTAATATACTGTTCATGATTAAATTTTATATTATTATGTTGTATCCAAATCCAGATCTCTGCCATCGACCTCAACAGCATCAATGGCAAAGAGGGCCAGAAAGAAGGATGTGGCATGGGAGTCTATGCTCGAGGATCACAGGCGGGCAACACAGCTCTTCACTGAGCACATTCAGAGGCCCACCAAGAGTGATTCACTTGTGTTTTTGGAGAGTTTTGCTGCCCGCATGGATGCGCTGCCACAACATGTTCAGAGTGTGGTGCGCATTCAAATAGCGCAGGTGTTCCATAACGCCGAAAATGTGGGCAACAGCCCTCCCATTCCTATCACTCCATTCCAGGCTGTGTATACTGACTTCAGCTGTACACAGTATCGTCAGTATACACAGAATTAAATTCTTCATGACTTTGTTTACAATAAAAATCAGAATGTTAATATCTGTGTATTTGTGTTGATCGTATTTTAGTTTGTGTTTGTTGGTTTGTTTGTTTGATGTTGTTGCTCCTATTTGATTTTTTATTTCTTTTGTGTGTGTTTGTCTTCTCTTTCAGTTTGATAGTTCACTTTTTACAGTTTTTACAGACCTTTGTTTCATAATTATGTTGATGCTGTTAGAAAATTACTCATCGTTGTTATTATGAAATTGTTTTTAAAAACGCATAATGCATGGCACATGTGGAAGAGTGCCAAGACTGTCTGGGCCTGTGTCAGGACAATATTAGTGACAGAATCACTGCAACCCCATTCTTATTTTGGGTTTTGGGTGGTTTTCTGTAGTTACATTGTTGGACATTGGTCGAGGTACCCCCTTTTTGAATTAAATTATGTAGCATTTTGGGCGCAGACATTAAAATTGAACCCCCAACAAAACAAGAGCAAAACAAACGAACAAACAATCAATAAAAACAACCAAAAAAATCAGCAACAGGAATAAAAAAAATATCAAGCATGATTTAAAAAAACAACACACACACACAAAATAAAACAAAAACCCAGCAGCACAAAACGAACGACAATGACGATAACAAGGATGATGATAATAGCAGTTTCCCAAATTATGGTCATGGTAATGACGGTGTTGATGATATTGGTGTTGTTGCTATTGGTGGTGGTGAAATTGGTCTTGATGGCGGTTGGGGTTATGTATGAAACTTAATAAAACTACTCACCTCAAACATATGGCTAGTCTTTGTTTAGCACAAATAACTGCTCGACAAGGAGAATATTTTGTCATCTCCGCTTCAATATGGGATAGAACAATTCCGAACTGATGCTTGTTGAGCCTGAAATACTCTTTGAAGATTGCATCATCCATTTCCAGTTCCATTACAAGATGATGGAATACTCCATGTTCTTGTCTTCTTCGATACATATCCCGTACGCAATATCTGTGACGTCTTTTCTTTTTTTTGTAGGCAGCAAGTATATTAAAACTTTTGGACAAGAACATGAAACCAGCGATATCTGTGGCGTCCATATTGGATGACCTTCTCACCTTTCCGTGGATTGTTGTCGCCTTGATTTGATACGCGACGCGACGTCGCTCGCGCATAAGGATACACTTTTGACTCGCGCGATCGAGCGACATCGCTTGACCCCGGATTTTCGCTAGCGAATCTTAGCGCATAAGGATACACTTCGCGCGACTGGTCTCGAGCGACGATCGCGAGCGACTCGACGTCGCGTCGCGCATAAGGATATGTACACTAAAAGACAGAAAGACTTGGTAGATGGATGACACTGTTCTTTTGGCGCAGACAGCGGTTTACAGCGAGGTGATGAGGCCTATAATATCCCTTCATTTATGTATCGCGCTCATCAAGAATGAAGCCGGCGCGGTGAACATCCACTGTAGTTACCACACTGTAGTGATAGCCTCAAAGCCAAACTTTTTCTGTTCAATGCCAATGTTAGAGATGCTCTGAAATCCACAAGTCGATAATGAGTATGGCTATGGACCCTTTTCATTTAGCGTCCTCCATATCACGTGATTTGCAAAAAAAATGGCGGCGTGCCTCACTTGTAGGGCGGAAGCGATGGACAACGGTCGAACCATGCTATCCTCTTGTTGGGCACCCAACTATACAAACCCGTTACGTGCTGGTTCTGGCATAAAAATGCATCTTTGCTTAGACTGTGCACATATTCAGATGCCATCACTAAGGCAAGTTGAGGTTTTTGCCCTACACGGTGCTTTTCGATGCCGTGCGGCTCCCCGCAAACAACCGTGACGCGGAAGTGAAAAGGGTCCATACAGTTCTGCGGTGTCATGAAAAAACATGATACCGGTATACCAAAACTATGTTTCGCAGGAGATGCAAAAGAAAAAAAAACCCATCTCATTGCTCTCTTCTTTATTCTTCGTTCAACCTTCATTTTGAGGCGACTAAAGGAAACTTAATAAAGTCGTAAAAAATTGATCGACTTTACTCAGCCAGCAACACCACAGAAATCCGACGTATGATTGACGTCGAGCTTGCTTCAAGGAAAGACATCCTTCCTACGTAGATCCCTGGGTATGACATGCTACCGACATTGGTTTGATGAAGGGAATCTGCTCCTACGATAATCCTACCCACCCTATCTAAATCCGATGTAAATCTACATCGGTTTGATGTAGGGAGCCTGCTGGGTAAGCTCTCAAACCTATTGTCTGACTTTTACAACACGGACACCAACCTGAATAATAACTGTTTTGTTTGTTTTTACAATTTGTCAAGCAGATCATGATCCTTCAAGCATTTCTTACTCATTTATACCTTCATTCACTCACTCACTCACAAACTTTCAACGAACTCACGAACTCACACAATAGCTATAGTACTCACGAGCACGGAGACATTCAGCGACTCACTCGACATCAGGCCCATTCCATGAAATGTCAACCAGAATGAGAAAATATGGAAGTTAAAATATCAAATAAGAAATCCTTGGTTTATTTAAGTTCTAAAATGGTTTATTGGCAAATAAATGTCATCTGAAGAAGAAAACAAACTGGATTTCTCAATCTCATGCTCATACTGATCGAAGCAAAAAATAATATATTTCAATGTAATATACAGTTTTATGTTTAATAACAAGTAACTGATGCGATCAGTTGTTTGCTCCTTCTTATATTACATTGACCTTTTGATAATGTAGTTGTAAAAATAATAACAAAATTCTGTCACTGATTTAGGTATTGACAACAAAGAATCCAATAGACATCACTGGTTTTGTTTAACACACATCACGCCCTACATCATAAAGTTTTTCTGTAGCAAGAAATATTTGAGACAGATCATAACCAATTACTGCCTAAATCATCTAAAAGTGTAAGAATTGTGAGATGTATCAGAATTTCATAGCAGTCATTTACAATTACTACATAAAAATTTTGGTGAAATTCTTGGACTACATTCGCAGAAATTCCGGAAAATGTTACTTAAACTAGAGAATCACTTTTTATGAATGTAACTAACATACGTCACGCCAAGTTGAGCACCATGCTGGCTTAGATCTTACTTTAAGTTTTTAATTAAAGATAAAAACTTGTAAATTGGCCCTTTTTTTTTTTTTGGTCAGAAAGGTTTAAATGATAAACATCTCATTTATTTAATGATTTGTTCTGGAAGATAGCAAGGTGAAAACCCGGTATTCAGGTGTAACACACGTCACGTGGAATTGGCCATCAGATGTCGAGTTTTGCGTTCCCCGAAATAGATCAAGGTTTTTATCTCATGAAATGACAACAAACACGTGCGTTTCACCCCCAACCCAATTCTTCAAAACCACGGAAAATAACGATTGTATGCGTGCTGTTTGTGAATCTCTGAAGAAGTAAACTTGTTTCCATTCTAATATAAATTATACAGAAGAAGGCAGTCTTTTACAAAGATTTCCAGCCGCGATGGGCTCGTGGATGTACTCTAAATGCATTAAAAAAACCCTTTCCAGGTGTTTGGGAGTTTGAGATCTGACAGCTTTAGCTACGCTCAAGGGTGAGTATGTTTTCCAGCATGACATAGTCAGTGCTTGATTACCTTTACTGGTTGTTTATTTGTAGGAGGAGACAGAATAATGATAACTCGAGCATATTTTATTTTAAATGGCATATTGGCCTACATTTTTTATTTGAAAAGGGGGGGGGGGTGTCACGAGTGGAGTGAGTGCAATTAAGGGGATTGCTACAGAGCGGGTGTAGAGTAAGAAGGGCTCACAGTAGACAGCAAGTTAAGCGTGCTGTTGTGAGTAGTGGGAGGGTCTGAATGAGGCGAAAGCGCGGTATTACTATCACTGCAAGTTAGAAGGTCCTACGGATCGGACCTGTGAATAAGAGCCCATCGGGCGGACATAAAGGGAAGCAGTCGAGAAGACTAGTGAGAGTCTTTCCAGTTATGACTGGTATGTAGAACGTTGATTGATTATTATGATTGATGTATTATATTATATTCGTCTATTACCATGATGTGAATAAGTATATGTGAGGAGTGTGGAAGTCCTTGATATTGAATATAGCAATGTGCGCCATGAGCGATACATGAAAGTGAGTTCATGGATTTGTAGCGCGAGTGAGTAGTGTGTACTCCGATGGAAGTGTGTTACCGTAAGATGTGTGGTGAGTGAAAGGTGAACTAGTGTGTGTACGCTTCATGGATTGTGAGGAGAGGTGGAGTGAATAGAAATGGTAGGGTATTATACCAATGTAATGTTATTCTTGTAGGTGTCGGGGACGGGCCGAAGAGCCACCTCGATGAGCACAAGGGATAGGCCAGCATAGGGCCGGAGGCCACACATAGGCCAGAAGTGAGGCTGTCAGTGCAGGACAGTAGAAGCACATAAAGTCGTGGCAGTCAGGCCACGGACAGGGACGTAGATATGAGAGTGAATGAGATACTATATTGTTGCCATGTTGATAGGCTAGTGAACTGATACTATGTTGTTGCCATGTTGATGGCTATGGAAATAATAATGTGTTATTGCCCTGCTGAGGTGCGAGGGGAATGCTAAGGTGTATGACAATAGGAAGGTGATATTGAGAGACTGCGGTGCCAGTAAATTATTAATGTGCTATTAAGACCCTGAGGGGAGAGGCTGAGGCCGAAGTGCCTTTAGGAGTAACTACCGGATTGTGGATCCGAGGGGGAGTGTGTGTGAGAATAAGGCCGTTGTACGGCAGTGCAGTTCAATAATATAATGTATGTAATTGCGCTATTATATGTATAATTATGTTTAATAAATGTGTGAGTCTGATGGGTTGTTTTGTTAAGTGTTAAACTTGTTTGTTCGTGATTGTCGTCCTGTCATAAACTATTACATCTCCCAGTCTGGGATTTGTGACAGGGGGGAGGGAGGAGAGGGAAGCACTCTAAATAATCTTGTCAGTTTTGACAATGTGCTGATTAACGTATAAAGTGGACGTCGTCACCCATCCCCATTCCACCCTCCCCGAAATCTCGTCAACACATATAATATTAAGATATTTAATAATGTCGACTTATTTGAGTGGATTAGTCGTGACTTGTGCACGCTTTCATCTAAAGGGTCAAAGAAAATATATGAATAATATAATAAAAATTACTTTTTTTCTTTGTTGTTTTATGCTACTGGTTTCCAGCCTCGTTCGTGTCAGTCCTTCCCCAACCAGCAACCTTACGGAAATCCGAAGCGTAGGACTGACGTCAAGTTTGACATTGGAATGATATCGCTACGTAGAACCGACGTCGGTTTGATGTAGGAAACCGCGTTTGCAGTAATCTACGTTGGATTGACATAAGGTAACTGTTGAGTAAAGGCGGCCTTTGGCACACCCAATGCATTGGGAAAGAGTGACTCGTGAAACAATAATAAAAATTGTTTCGTTATCCACTGATTTAGCATTGCTGTTTAATTTGCATTTTACTATTTAAATAAAAAAATTGGCTCCAAATAGCTTCTGAAACGAAAATGACGCTTCGTGTGTCTCCAAAACTTATTTATCAGTAAATTCGTACGAATATTATCTGTGTAAAATGTTATGTCATCTAGCAAGAAAATTTGGATTTAATCATAACTAGAATTTGCGTATGGATTAGATTTTGAAACAAGGTAAGCATTGCAGACACTCTGTCGTATTTCTTAATCTTCACTGGTTCCAACGTGGCATGTATAGTGTAGACTTACTGCCATCATAAGACTACAGTGACATGGAGTGTCCATTTGAGTGTTTTATACTTTTTTCATGTTCTACGAACATAAAGAGGAGAGGTACCACTTCAAACAGAAAGGAATCTGTTTAAAAAGAAAACCTGTTATTACAGGTGCCAAGACATATCATATAGGATTGTCAACATATTCAGCAAGACAGATAAATTTTTTTAATTTCTAAAATAACCCCCCCCCCCCCCCCCCCACAATCATACACACGTCTTTTTCATACCAACCACCTGAGGGGGAAGTGGTCTATTGTGTAGATAATTAATGAAAGAAAGCAGGTCTAATCTTAGCAGTGCACATTGTCCCCTGTGTGCCCCATGGAATGCAATGTGTTGATGGGCATGGTTTGAATCACTGAGTCGAATTTTTGTGATTCGAGTAACATATGCTGATTCGAATCGCCACCGAACGAATCAGCCGATGAATCAAAAATGATTTGAATCATGATTCAAATCACCTTTGATTTGTCTCTCACTTGAAGCTCATTGCGCAAAGGAACCAGCGGTGCGGACTTTGACGAGGGACTGGCATAAGGGAATAAGGCATGGATCAGACTCATCACCCCATGATAAGAAACAAATCAGTGCTTATCCCTGTTAGGACCCATTGGTGACTCAGTTCCTGTTGCTACTAGGTCGCTGAATGACTCGAATCGTGATTCACTCGTACCACCACTGGCTTATGGACTGATATGATTCAAATCAAATGAATCACTTAAATCACTGATCCGAATCAATTTGAGTCATCAAAAGAAGCATTGTCCACCATTTATGCAGAGTCAACTCAGCATGGGTGGTCTAGCTTAGGCAGGAAGTGATAGCATCATGGGCTTCTGTGTTTGTGAAAAATAAAGGATCCGGGTGAAATCAGCGATCGATACAAGGAAACGTGAAGAAAATATTTCTCTACCATTTCAAGTCTTCAAATTTAAAATAGAACTTCCTGCAGGTTGAAAGGCAGGGTGAAGGGCAAAGGACGATAATCATATGGTGGGGATATAGCCTTTTTGAGAATGCAAAAGTATGAAGCTATACGGTATCGAGAGACAATACTTCATTCAAATCCGTGTCACTTGAGTAGTGAGTTTTTTATAATATAAATTTGATGGATGCCGAAAACATTTTGCAGACTGGTCGTTTTTGTTTTATTTCTATATCCAAGTGACAATTCTCTTGTAATTTTATAATTCCCATTATTGATGTTTATCAGGCCTGGTATCATTTGAGTATGTGGTCGTATTATTTGTTCCGTAAGGTTTTCTTTGATTCATTCTTATTCACTGAATATACAGCTATTGTCAAGTCCGATCTGACAATCGCATCAATTCCTTTGACGTCCTGTTATGTTTCTTTGGTTCCTTTTTTATCTTGTTTGCAATTTGAAAGGTCAATGTGTTGAAAGTGTGAAGGGATAAGGATACTCACCCCCCCCCCCCCATGTTAATTTCAACATCGCTTTTAGTTCACTTAGTGAGGAATTTATTTGAATATTAGGGACCTGACATGAAGTCATTTTCAAGTCTTGTATAGATTTTTAATAAAATATATTAAAATACATGTATGGAAAAAAAAGGGGCGGCTGATTGCCATGAGGAAAATGTTATTGCAAGAACAGAAATAGAGACACAGGAGAATTTTCCAAAAATAGGCATTGATTTTTTGTTGTCATATTCAACGATGTCATTTCTAATCGAATATATAAATAGAGTCGATTCCACTTCCAGTTTATAGGGAAAACTAAGATTGTGTCAAGGGCAAAGGACGATAATCATATGGTGGAGATATAGCCTTTTTTGAGAATGCAAAAGTATGAGGCTATACTGTATCGAGAGACATTCCTCTTAAAAAAATATTAATAAGCACATACGTTTGAAGTAAAGCAAGATGTTTTTAGCAGTGCTGATAAAGGGGTGGATTTAATATCTGAGTTTATGCATAATGAGGTCAAACCCATAACGGCAGACATTGTATGGATTCTGTGTCATATAAGATAACCCAAATTTATTTATAGTACAGAACAGCCACTTTGGAGAAACCTGGGTGGTCACTGGCTCCTGCTTCCATGTAGCGTCGAGGTCGGCGGTCGACCAAGGTACTCGCACGGCTAGTCATGCCCTACTAGCCTGTAAAGCTTAGGGTCTGGCGAGTTTCCTCCCTTAAGGCGCTACTGAGGGACTGAGAGTTGGGGTGGAGTTTGGTGGGGGGTAGGCTGGACAAAACATACGGATTAGAACCTAGTTCCTCAGATCTTAAGGGGCAACTGGTACTTTAGTGTATTAGACTTAGGATCGTCCATGTCATGGGAAAAGTGCTCTCGCAACCACATAGTCACACGGCACATGGTGCTAGGTAGGGTAGTGTGTGCTGGAGTCCCCGTGCCACTTTTTTTTTTCTTAAAATTTCCCGAGTAGTAATCACTTCACAAATAAGTGTGTTGTCTTAAACTTTGTTTCTATTTTTAATGCTCAGATGGAGGTGGAGCAGGAGCTTGGCCGTGCTTTGTTTAAACTTTGGGGGGGGGGGGGGTTCTCTCTTACACCATCAATGACAGTGATTTAAACTTCTCTCTTGGATGACAAGACATGGATATCTTAACACACTCTCAACCCTTCGAGCGGCGTCGAAATACGGCACCGACTTTCCAGACATTCACTCTGCACGAGCGTACCAATACGACAAGGTCAAGCTGGCCGCGCAGTGCGGAAGCAATATTTTCACATGTCAGGTCACTGTCCTCTTTCGGCCGTAACTACCGTCTTATTGCTCACTGTATCTCTTCGAAATCAAAGGCATTGTGATAAGGACATGTTAACCAGTGAACCACTGGTCGGAACCACAAAGACTAAGCTTTCAAAGGATCTCCCCACACTATCAAAAGGTATAACATCGACATGCGAACTGTTGCTCAACAAATGTGCAATATTATCTCATTTTCTCCCAAGGTGACCACCATCTGGAGTTGTCTGTATCTAAGAACCAGTCAGAAACAAGCTCTGAAATGGCCTTTGCCCAAATGCCCACACTGGTTCATTAGCATGTGTCAAACTGGATGAAACCATTGTTTAGGGGGGGGGGGGGCTTCGTTCTCATGAAAATTACAGCTGTCCGTTTGGTATCATAAGTCAGGTCATTGGTTAGAGACTTACTGACAAAGTTTTTGCTGGTTAATTCATTATCATTCGTGATAAGATATAGCACTAATAGCAGCGAATGTTTTCATACCGATCAAATACAAACAAAACAGCGGTAGTGTGGTCATCGCACATCGGCACGGGTCAGTACGACCCAGATAAGATTTCCCCTGAGTAAGGTCACTGACCGGGCAGCGAGCTTTAACTTTTAAGGCGTTGCTAGCAGGATGTGGGTTAATTGAAATCAGAGAGTATGTGTATGTTAAGCGAGGTTTCACTATTGGTCCATTTGCACTGCGAGACACGGGAAGCTCTGGGAAACCACTGTTAGCATGGAGCGGAAAGTAGGTCGCTGCGGTAAACAATACCCGTTTGTACATTTCCACGGGGCGTAAGAGCTTACAAAGGGCTCTAAATAGTTTCAATCAGCCCAAAAATAGGAACAAACCACAGTAAACGGATGTGCACACTGTTTTTGGTGAAGGCGGTCTCTTTCAATTCTTCAATTTCTTGTATAGGCCTACCGCAGCAACTTAGTTTTGCTATTTGGCGGAAGTGTACATCCATACTCTCTGATGACATGACATCAGGCGAAACTTATAAAACTGTTGTTCGGGGAGCGTTGTCTAATAATAACGCCAAATAGAGAAAATACTGTGTTATAATTATTCATTGTTTAGCGATGGCTTATGACGTGGTCGAGAACTTCAGCTACTAAACATCGACATCGCTGCCCTTCAAGAAACTCGACTTCCCGACTCCGGGTCAGTCAAAGAAGAAAACTACACCTTCTTCTGGCAGGGCCTTAGCAGCGAACAGCCGAGAATCCACGGCGTGGGCTTCGCCGTAAAAAACTCCCTTATCAATTCGATCGCAACTCCAATTGGAGTGTCAGAACGCATCATGACACTCAGACTGAACACCCGGTCTGGTTTTACCAACATTATCTGTGTCTATGCCCCAACACTTACCTCCTCTGACGAAACCAAAGACATTTTCTACGAGGCATTGCAGAGGACTCTCCACAACATCCCTCTCACCGAAGGCCTGCTAATTCTGGGTGACTTTAACGCTCGAGTGGGAGCAGATCACTCCGCATGGCCAAAGTGCATTGGGCACTTCGGCATTGGCAACATCAACGAAAACGGGCAGCGCCTTCTGGAGCTATGCTCCGTAAACTCATTATGTGTTACAAACACGTACTTTGACCTTAAGAGATGCCAAAGAACATCATGGCGCCATCCCAGGTCTGGCCATTGGCATCAATTAGATCTTATTCTCTCAAGGAGGAAGAGTTTGGGCTGTATAAAAATAACTCGTTCCCTCCACAGTGCTGACTGTGACACCGACCATGCACTGGTAGTCAGCAAAATCAAAATTTCGGCCAAGAAAATATACAGATCAAAAGCCCCTTCAATCCCTAAGATCAATGTAACAGCAATCAGAGATGAATCAAATAGAAAGTCATTTGAAAAGTTATTTGCTGAAAGCATGGATAATGTCAGCCAATGTGACTCGGTAGATGAAACATGGAACACTCTCAGTTCAAAAATTCATGACTGTGCCATCAAGTCTTTTGGACAGCATAAAGTTTCAAACAACGACTGGGTAGCCCAGAACAGCGAAATTCTCCTACCTCTCATTGAGCAAAAGAAATCTGCTTTCAATGAGTATAACAAAAATTGCAATCAGAGTACAAAAACTTGTTTGAAAAATGCAAAAGCTAAACTTCAGCTGGAGGTAAGACGTTGCGCCAACAAATACTGGACAGACTTGTGTAACAGCATACAAGAGGCAAATGAAAAGGGAGATATGAAAACCGCCTTTAGTCAGATGAAAGTAGCTCTTGGGCCAATCATCACCAAAAGCGCCCCACTTAAGTCTGTAAATGGTGAACCCATCACAGATAAAAATGAACAACTGAATAGGTGGGTAGAGCATTACTCTCTGTTGTATTCAACTGAGAAAAATATTCCACCAGATTTTGAGGAACACCTCCAAAAACTGCCAATAATGGCCGAACTTGACGCTGAACCTTCCTTAGTCGAGCTTTCCAATGCAATCGACCACCTGTCTGCTGGAAAAGCCACAGGAAGTGACAACATTCCTGCAGAGGTATTAAAAGACCTAAAAGGCCCACTATTACCACACCTGTATAATCTGTTACTGCAGTGTTGGAAAGAAGGCGTGATACCACATGATATGAGAGACGCCAAAATTGTCACACTTTACAAGAACAAAGGAGACAAAGGCGACTGCAACAACTATCGAGGCATATCCCTCCTCAGCATTACTGGAAAGGCTTTTGCTCGCGTCAACCTCTGCCGCCTTCAACAACTGGCGGAAAAAGTCTTACCAGAAACACAATGTGGCTTTCGAAGCAAACGATCAACTATTGACATGATATTTGCACTTCGGCAAATCCAAGAAAAATGTAAAGAACAAAACAGGCCGCTTATAACATGCTTTGTGGACCTAACAAAGGCTTTCGACACCGTAAGCCGATCTGGCCTGTATGCAGTCCTTAAATCCATAGGCTGTCCACCAACATTGCCAAAACTTATTGCATCCTTCCACACTGACATGAGGGCATGTGTCAACTTTGAGGGCTGCACATCCAATTCATTTGCTGTAAACAGCGGTGTGAAGCAGGGATGTGTTCTTGCTCCTACCTTATTTGGTATATATTTTGCAGCCCTACTCAAGAATGCCTTTGGTCAATGTTCAGGTGGAGTACTTATTAACACCAGAGTGGACGGCTCCATTTTTAATGTTGCCAGACTAAAAGCAAAATCTCGTACAGAGCATATTATGTTACAAGAGCTCCTCTTCGCAGATGATGCTGCAATCGTGGCCCACGATGAAACCACGCTCCAGGCTCTCATCAATAGCCTTGCCAAAGCCTGTGACAAATTCATGCTAAAGATCAGTGTCTCAAAAACTGTAGTTTTGACACAAGGCTTGAGAAACCCCAACCCAATCATGCTGAATGGCTCTCCTCTGGAGCAAGTGGGAAAATTCTGCTACCTAGGCTCAACCATCAGTGGTAGCACAGACATAACAACTGAAATAAATGCCAGAATAGGCAAGGCGGCCACAGCTTTTGGCAAACTCTCAAAAAGGGTGTGGAACAATAGCAAGCTGACCATCAAAACAAAGGTACTCGTGTACCAAACTTGCGTCCTAAGCACCCTGCTGTATGGCTCAGAGACATGGACCACCTACTCCAAACATGAAAGATCCCTCAACTCCTTCCACCTGCGCTGCCTACGCAAAATTCTCAAGATCAAGTGGCAAGACAGGATCTCAAATATCGAAGTTCTGAGCCGAGCCAACATGCCATCAACTCAGGCTCTCCTAGGCAAAAAAAGACTGCGGTGGCTTGGACATCTCCACCGTATGGAAAATGATCGCATCCCCAGACAAATTCTCTACGGGGAACTTGCTACTGGCAACCGACCCAGAGGTAGGCCACATCTGCGATTCAAAGACACTTGCAAGGTCACGATGAAAGCATTCAACATCGACCCCAATGAATGGGAGAACCTTGCAAATGATCGAAGCAGATGGAGACAAAAATTGCGCAGTGGCACGCTCGCAATAGACTTCAAGGCAAAAGAAACATACCTGACAAAACGACAGAGGCGGAATGAAAACACTCGCCAAAGTGAACCCAAAAGACTGACCTGCAATCACTGCCATCGCACTCTCGGGTCAAACATTGGTAGAATAAGCCACGAGAGAAGCTGTCAGTCAAAGTGAAAGTGAATATTCTAGCTGCTAAGACCGTCTGTAAAGACGCTAAAGGCCATATATGACGTGGTATACAACGCGCCCCTAACAGGAAACTTAAATGAGATTCACTGGAAAAATTGATATCAAATTCCTTTCAAATTATTTCGCACCCAGTCACAGACTGAAATGGAAAAGGACGAGCCCGCCCCCCCCCCCTCCCCCCCAACATTGGTAAAATTCTCAAAACTTGGATGAAAATAGATCCAGGAAAAGTTTGTAAATGGGTACAAAAGGTTGTTTTTTTAATCAAGTTTCAGATCATAGCCTCTCTTACAAAGAACAGATTTCAAATCTTGGGTCATGAGTAAACTGTCTGGAGTCTGGAGAGAGGGGGGGGGGTGGGAAGGCCCATGTTATAGAATAGCAGTAGGAATATTATCAAGCTGAGTCGAAAGGGTAAGTGAAAAAAATAAAGAAATAAAATGGACAAAAATTATAGTTCGAGAGTTGATGATCGCCTGTCTCCAGAACCGTCTTAACGCATGGGCACACAGGGCAGTTTACAGGCCCTGGTGATTTTTTTTTGGGGGGGGGGGGTGGCTGCATGCAAATTTACATTGCTTTTTAAAAGGAAGAAGATACTCCCCATTGCTTTCTCCCCGAGGTCCATAATGATGTTAAGCCCTGCCTGATTCGTCAGTAATGGATCATATAGACAAAGCAACTACCCTATCAATCACTTAAATGATAATCTATAATCCTAAGTAAGGGCAGAAAATAGAACATGCATTGCCCTTCACATGGGCTCTTCATACAATTTGTTCAACAAAGCCCAGCTCTTTAGTGGCATGACCTCCAGATTAGCCTAATCACTATTTAATCCTGAGATTGATAAATCCGTTTCTCAAGGGCTAATTACATGCCGTTTCATAATGTGCTTTGATCAATAGGGCTGTTGGCTAAGTGCTCTGACCCCCAATTGCCAACTCTACCCCCTCCTGACGAGGAAAGCTTGTTTGCTTAATACAATTATGTTTTTCTTAATCAGTTTGATAGTTTGTTTCGTGTTTTGTTTTTTTTATAGTATACCTTTTGGTTATGTGGTTTGGGGGTATTTTGCTTTGACATTCATAAGGCCTTTTTTTTTTTTTGTTTACATCTCAACCGTGTCACAGATGGGGTGAGAAGGAGGAGCCACAATCAGAACCCTACCAAAATCCGACACGTAGGATTGACGTCAAGTTTGCACATAGGAATGACATCATTCCTACCTAGACTTAATAATAATAATGTAATAATAATAATAATGTATAGCATTTATATAGCGCATATCCATTTAAAATGCTCTATGCGCTTTACAGAAACATGTCAACCACAGAGCAGAATGGAGCTGCCTGCGAAGCGCTCAACATACTGCACTGCTTCTTTCTCTCTCCCTGTCTCGCTCACTCTCTCTCTCTCTATCTCAGAGCAAATTGTAACGCAGCCTGTTAGGCGCAGTTCACAACTCACAACAGTTCACAACTCACAGCAGTTCACAACTCACATCAGTTCACACAACACACAACTCAAATAATATTTGAATATTTATTAATAACAATATATATTTAATAATGAATAATAAATTCTCCCGGGGGGGGGGGTGGGGGGGATGATATGGATAAATTTTAATCTATTAATTTCAATTTTCAATTTTGCCCGGGCAGCGGCCTTTCGGCCTGATCTTTACGATTTCCAACTGCCAAGGTATCTTTAACGTGCGCAACGTGCACACGGGCCCTCCGAATTTTTTCGTCCTTATCCGAGAAGACTAGGTACTCGATCCTCCCCCCCAATAGGACCAGGGACTTGAAAATATGAGAAAAATCCAATTTCCAACATGCCTGCACTGCCCGGGTTTAGAACCCGGGACCCTTGGCATGAGAGGCGAGCACCTTGCCTCTAGACCACCTTGTCCCCTTTGCTGCTTACCACATGGCGCCGACGTCGGTTTGGTGTAAGGAACCGGCCCTTATGGTAATCTTACCAATCTTATAGCTAATATACAAGGTCAAGGTCTGTGACCGACATGTCAGGGTAGAGGGTGGATGAGGAGTTCGTCAACGAATTTACTAACTAGTTAACTAACTACACTGTAGTTGACAGGCTAACTAAATAATTCATCAACTAACGAACTCAATGGGCGATGAAAATACACGTTTGAAGAAATAAATGAATAAATAAATAAATAAGTTGTTAAATGAATAAATAATTAAATACCCCGTAAATTGATTTAGTTCAGTGATTCACTGCAATGTTCAAGTAACTGGTTGAATAAAAAAATAATAAAAAACGATGCCACTTTTCAAGTCTCGGGTTAAGAATAAACTACTACTGTTGATCTGTCATAACAAAAAAGCGAAGTATCATCCACCGAGGACATCATTATTAATTGCATTACATATTATCAAGCTCAGGTGTCAGTGTTTTCACCTCCTAGCACTTGAATACATGAGTTTGGAAACCGTTCATAATCAATTAATCCATTTTCAAGGGTTCTTAACATTTGTAGTTCTTGGATCTTTTACGAACTGTTATTTTTTTTTTTTTTACCATTAACATGGGACCCTTATTAAAAACACTCTTCGGTATTGTTTTTGGGTGGGGACTGTTGTTAGTTGTATGTTCGCACCCCAAGCGTTTTGCTTTAGGGGCGCCTAAGAAAACGTATCTATCCCTAACCCCGTCCTTATCCTCAACCCTAAATCTTATCGAATCCGTAAACCTAACCCTTTCAGCCAAAGAAAATCTGAAAGAATAATTAATTAAGGCTGTTGTTAGGAGTGTTTGGGGTGGGGGGGGGGAGCTCTCTAGCTCTGGAGTCACAAAAGGCTTGAAAATATGTACCCTTAGCGAAAAATACTTGGGGTGCGTACGTACAAGTAAGAATAACCGTTTGCTTGAGAAGGTGAAGCCTTGAATGGGCATTGTGAAGAGGGTGATCATTAAATTTGTCCTGATAGTTTCATGCGATTGGCAGTCCAATGGGATTCATTACAAGTCCCACACATATGCGCACCACAGGGTAGTGAATCAGAATTGGTGCGAGATCAAAGTCTGTTCATTGTGACCTTCCAATTAGAAGAAAAAACAATGAGTGGAGAAAGAGGAAGAGGAAGGGGGAAAAGGGAGATGGGGAGGGGAGGAGAAGAGGAGCAGGTTTATCCCGAGCGTCGTTACTTACCTCTGCTGGTCTGTTATCAGTAATTGTTCTCAAGGATGGGCGGATCAATATTTTGGTGGGGATTTGGGATTTCAGAATGGGGCCTTGGGATTTTTCATAGAAATCTTTCTTTCATAGTGTGTGGTAATTTAAGGCTAAAACTAATGAAATTGGTCTGCCCAATCAAACAAACCTGCAGCCAGGGTCAAGGGAGAAACAAGTGAATAAAACTTGTGGAATTTTTCTTCTTTTTTTTCGGAGCGGGATAAAGGCTGGCGTACAACGATCTTTTGCAATATTCTGAAAATATCCCGTGAAAGTGAAACGCGGTTAGTAGCAATGACACATTCTGAGCTCTCACTGGGATGTCCTGCGTGCAATAAAATCTACGATGCCGGTAAAGCGATCTTATCTTCTGGCTGTTTTCTTTGCAATATAAATAATGTGTCATATATTATATTACAATGGTTTCTATGTAATCTTAATGAACTTCTCCAAGTGAACAGCATAAGAACCCTCAGTTTTGAGTCTGCAGATTATTCGGAGCTGTATTAATCCATTTGACCTCGTTCAGCGACGGGGACAGATTTGCAAGTGATTTCAGTCTGAGTGGGTGCCACGTCAAAGGGAGTTCATTTTTGGTTGTCACGAGGTCAGTTGTCGTCCTTGTTACGGTACTTTTTCATTCTCCTCATGATTTTATAGTTGTGTTTTTTTGTTTCTTTCGCCCAAATCATACCATCACCAGCATCATCACTGCCAAATAGATCAAAACTAGCGGGTATTTACGTTTGTTTTTTATCTTGTTGGGGGGAGGAGGGGGCAGTAAACGTGTTTCACTTAATAAAAGCTTGTACATGTATTGATATTTCAAATTTTCGCAAGAGAAGAAAACGTCTAAAATATTCAAAATTAAACAAAAGTGAATGAATTTGGGTATTTTGCAAGAAAATCTGGTTTACCAGATTTAGAACTTTTTTTTAAAATGACAAACGCTTTTTAGGGCAAAGAGTAAAAAGAGATATTTTCATTTCTTCTTGGCTGTGTCATTCAGTCTGTCTGTCTATCTATCCATTCATCCATCTGTCTATCTATTTTATTATCTTTCCATTCGTCTATCTATCTAGCTATCTATCTGTTTGTGTGTCTGTCTGTCCGTATGTATGTATGTATGTATGTGTGTCTGTCTATCTATCTATCTATCTATCTATCTATTCAACCAATCAATCAGTCAATTAAAAATTTTGTATGTTTGTTTCTGTCAGTTTACCTACCTATGTCTGTGCCTATTAACCATTATGTACGACAAACCATTCTGGCTCCCTTATGATGATGTGTTAACTTTGTTTTGACAGAAGAACTAGAGTGCTGCCTCACCATGAACAAGACTATCTTTCTGGCCGCGCTGCTGGTAGTTGTCGTGGTGGTGACTATCAGCTCTGTTGATGGTGGCAAGGTGAAATTTGTCTGTCTGTCCGGATGTCTGTTAGACTGTCGGCCCGACCGTCTGTCTGTCTGTCTGTACGTCCATCCGTCTTTCTGTCTGTCTGTCAGTCCGTCTGTCAGTCAGTCTGACTATCTGAATGTCTGTATTTCTGGCTGTCTGTCTTTCCACTAAGTCTATCTATCGAATAGCAGCAAAGCGGCCAATTCCCTGCCATTGTCTAACATTGTCAACAAAAGGTGCTGAGACGAAATTAAAGAGATTATGAGATCTTGATGATGATGTTAATAATGATGACGATGATGGTGTCATGAAAATGATGGATATCATGCTGATACAGTTTCTTCCGCTCATACAGTCTCTGAACCACATGAATAGAGAACTGATGTTCTTATTCTAGGCCAATAATTTACTGTTGTTTTTTTTCAATACATAATATCATGGTTTGCTCTCAACTCTCCACTGAAATAAATCACATTCAGTCTTTCAAGTTAGCAGCTGCTATCTTAGATATAATCATTACGTTTGTTTGCTCGGTCATCTCCCATTAATTTATACTACTAAAGGGGGACTGTCCCCGGAATTGCTCATGAAAACCTTTTAGCCAATCAAAGACGGGGGGACTGCCGGTACGTCACGCTTGATTTCAGAAACCATAATATTTCTCCGTTAAATTCTCCGTTGTTTTGTATTTGGGGGGTGGGGGGGGGGGGGAGTTGAAGTGGGTCAAGACTGGTTTTATATGTAATGCTTTTGTGACATCTACTGTTATTTTAGAAGGTGTGCGTGTTTTCACTGAAATTTGTTGGAGTGTAGGCCTATACCATTCAACTGCTGTGTATCGTTTATTTATGTGTGTCCAAACTGATCCATCTTCAGATTCCCAAGCCGCCCAAACACGGGCTTTTCAAGAAAGGTAAGCTCCACATTTCGACAAGACACCAGACAATCTCATTGAGTGTTTTTCTCTCTCCTCCCTGCATAATTATATTTATTTAGCCTGGTTAACATTAAGTTTTGGCTAACCCTACCATGAAAACGCACGAGTTGGAAAGATGGGGAAAATATTTTACCTGCAATGTATTTTTTATCTCAGCTAAACAAGATTGTCGCTTAGCGGAAAAGTTTTTCTATTGGTGGGCTCAAATTGTGGAAAAACATTAATGTTGACACCAAGAAAAGTGAGAACATCATCCCTTTTAAAAAATAGACATGAAACTAAATTGTTTAGGACTGTTTTCTTTGAAACTGAAAGATGTCCTTTTTTTATCTCTGAGGTTTGAGGATGAGAGTAGATTAAGTTTTGTTAATGTGTGTGAGTGGAAGCGCAATACATTGATCTTAATCCTGTTTCTAATTTTAGTTCAGTGCCTTAGTGCACATAATTTTTCTGTGGATTTGGGCGCTGTACAAGCTAATCAATACTGTTTCTAACTAAATAGGTTAATATACAATTTTAATTATAACACATGAAATACACACAGGCATATTGCACTTTCCGTTATACCTTAAAATAAATAAATAAATAAAAACACCTTCTGCAGAGAGTTCATATAATAATTATTTTATTGGTAGAGGCTATAAATAGAGCAAGTATCCAAAATACCGGTACTCACAATAGGCTTTTTTTTTGTGACCAATTGATGGCCACTGTCAAAAACATACTGAGAGTATGTACGCACAGAGAGGTTTCACTATTGGTCGATTTGCGCTGCGAGGCACGGGAGGCTCCGCGAAACCACTGTTAGCATGGAGCGGAAAGTGGGTCGCTGCGGTAAACAATGCCCAGTTGTACATTTCCACGGGGAGAAAGAACTTACAAACGGCTATAAATAGTTTCAATCTGTCCAAAAACATGAACAAACCACAGTAAACAAATATGCACACTATCTTTGGTAAAGACGGTCTCTTTCAATTCTTGTTTACCGCAGCGACCTAGTTTCGCGATTTGGCGGAAGTAAGATCTCTCCATAAATACATACTCTCTGACAGTACCAAGTAGCCTACTGCGCCCATACGAAATGATTATTGTCTCCGGCAAGCCAAATGTAACCATAACTCAAACCTCAGCACTTTCCCCAAAATTCACTGTTCAAAAAAACCCAAGGAGTCCCTCCAAGACAATGAGAGTAAAACTAAAAGTAAAATTGCATCAGAATGTTAATGAACACACAGAATTGTCTGTTGCCCAAAGCAAATGGAGTTCATTCATTTCACGAAACAAATGTAAAGATCAAAATATGAAATTTTAAATATAAATGTCCCACATTACAAACCACATGAACCTCCTTCCACCTCACTCCCAACGGCCTCAGAAATTAATCCAATTTAATTCTGGTATTCACAGTGATGAAACAGCTATGGAGGTCATGCGTGAATTCGACAGTGATGACTCATAAGGCCTTGCTGAATCTCTGCAAACAAGCACTGGCTTTGAAAATTTCCACTTCCAAACTGGTAAGTAACTCAGAGCTGCCTTCCCGCTGATTGTTTATTGTCATTTGTTATTTTAGTTTTGTCTTGTGAATCTTACTATAATAATGGAGCTAGAGGGTGAACATGTAATCACCTAAAACTTCGCCACTACGCCATAAAAAATTATGACATTTTGTGTACCGCCTCAACTTTTGATGATAATTACGTGGAGGCATACAATCTGGACAGAAGTCACTCTTTAATATTGTCTATTCACCATTTTTATGAACCTCAAAATAAGAGACGCATTTTTCGTCGAGCAGAATCGAAAAGTTTGACCAGAACTGCGTTCCACACTCCTCTTTACACATCGCCGGCCAAAAGTCAAATTTTATCTGTACCGTAAAAGGAATTATAGTGTAAGAAAACGATATATTAGTCAGTCGTTAGTCTTTGCATCGAGTCCAAGTGCCGTAATCAATGCGACCTAGATCTAGCTGGTCTTGGTACAAGAAAAATTTGCAAGATACCGGTATATCTTGCCCGGGTATTCTAGTTCGCAATAAAGGAAGAAAGGCATTCAATGTAATCATGAAAGGCTTTTTTAACCGCTGAGCCTTAAATTTTACAAAATATCGTATTATGCATAGAAAGACGAAAAGGCGTACTTGGCCATATTGTTTGCTTTATTTTTAATACTTTTGTTGAGTTTGAGCCACATCTAAGTTGAACAGAAGAAAGTGTTCCGACATTTTGAGCCGGAGAAAAGATGCACTTTCTTTGAATGAAATTAAAAAGTATGCCAGTTCTGCCCTTCAATGTACACATTGGTGATCGAAACACAACTTTCGAAATCACATCTGTGTTTTCCCCGAGTCAGTGGGCCAGCTAATATTCACAAAGCCCGCTGTTGTGGTATACCACCGGTATGCTAGATTGAAACTGGGTTTTCATGTGTACGCAAACGGAAACGTCACCCCCACCCTCCAAAGCAGCGAAATACTCTAGAAAGAATGTGGAAACGAAGCCTTCCGTACACCTGGAAACACTCTTTCTTTTTACCACTTGGTGGATTCTTGACGTAATTATCTTTTTATGTCTGTTTCTTTTTTATATCGGTTATTCATTTATAAAGACATTTCGCCTGTTAATGAACATGTTGTTTTTTGTTTGTTTTGTTTTATGTAGCCAAAATACTAGTAGAATATTAGTCAGTATTATGACGAGGAGTTAACTTAGAATAAATTGGAACTGTGAAACAGCTTGACAAGTGTCACAATGCATTAAAAACAAGTGTCAAAGTGTGCATTTGTTATACCTCTGCTACATACTGAAAGATCTCCTTTTTTTTTTTTGAGTAATGGAGTTTGAACAAACAAGAACTCTCTCTCTCAGGTGCCTTGCCGACTGCCGTGGGCGATCATGGACCCCCAACCCTCTCTGTAGTTTGTCTCTTTCAGCATTTCCGGTGGTTTTCTGATGTTCGTCCATTCTGTCAGGCTGACCAGCATTTTTTCCATCGGTCTTCCCCTGCCTCTTCTTCCATCCAGCTTTCCTGTTGTCACCAAATTCTCGAGTTGATTTTTTCTCATGATGTGTCCAATGAATTTTGCTTGCCTTTTGCGTATCTTTGTCATTAATTGTCTAGTGTGTTGTGCTTCTCTCATGACTTCTTCATTGGTTTTCCTCGCTGTCCATGGTATTCTTAACTTTCTTCTTAGGAACCACATCTCCACTGCCTCTAATGAACTAAGATCGCGAATTAGCTAATATAATCCTAATCCTAAACCGGAGACGTGTTCAGCTGTGCGGGTGCCTTGCTTGCATATCGTTCATTGCGAACCGCAAACAAGGCAGCCGTAGCTGGCGGAGCGTTGCGAGGTGCCTGCCACAGTTTTCCACTATGGTGACCACGATAGAATTCAAAATGGACGCAATTTGTCAATATGGCGTTCCCCATAGGATTCAAAATTTCACCGTGTTCCAATACATGTATGGCTGCGCCCATAGGATTCAAAACAATGCTCCTCTTTTCACAATTAACCCTCTAAAGAAACTTTATTGAGCCACCAATCTTCTCTAGAATACTAACTTTTACAATAATTGCAGATTGCAGCACCCATGGCAGTGTTCGATAGGACGAGAAATCCCTTAGCCGATGACCTGTGTTGGGGGGGGGGGGGGGGGGAGGTGTTGCTGCCCCGCTCCTGAATTTGGTAAAGTGAGAACGAAAAAAAAAAATCATGCAACCGGGGCCGTTATCGCGCCGACGTGCTTTCTCCAAACTCAAACTCAACCCAGAGCTTAGGCCTAATTAGGCCATTGGGTGGACGTAGGCTACGTTACATGTATTGTGTACAGCAGGTCTGCATAATACATAGATGGTTGAATATTGAAAAAAAAATTGTCAAAAGGCTGTTTGAGAAGGAGGGTGGTTACTGCGGATACCTTCAATCTGGTCATGTCAAAAGAGAGAGGGGTAGAGAGAGAGAGAGAGAGAGAGGAGAGGGAGAGAGAAAGAAAGGGAGAGAGAGGGGGCGGGGAGATTTACGTCAAAAGGCTGTTTGAGAAGGTGGGTGGTTATTGAGGATACCTTCAATCTGACCATGTCAAAAGAGAGAGGGGGCGGAGAGACGGGGGCGGGGAAGGGGGAAGAGAGAGAGAGAGAGAGGACAGAGAGAGAGAGAGGAGAGAGAGAGAGAGCCGTCACCATTCCCTAAAGGTTTAGTAACTGGTTTTGACTTCTTTTCAGGTGAAGCAAAAAACGGTTTTATTTTAGCACAACTGGGCGGATGACGTCTAAAAAAAAAATTTTTTTTCCCGAGTTACTACAGTCTTCGGGAACGGTGACGATATACTCAGTCGTAAAATGAAAAAAAATTGTACCAGTAATCTTTTTAAAAACAGTGGGACAAAATGTACTTGTATGTATGAAACAAAACACATGTGCAATGTGAACGTATGTTATTCACATCCACAGGCTGTTCTGAGACATGACTAATGTACATCCACAGGCAACTGACCTAAGGATAGGAAGCGCCATTAAGGAGGTCAATGGGACATTCGAGGTTGCGAGTGTTTTGAGATCAAAACTGCCATCAATAATTCCTAGTGCCAGAATGACTCCAAGCGTGGGAAGGAAAAAGGTGCGAGCTACCAAGGCAAGCAAGCAAGCAAAGGCCCAGAGAAAAGCCCAAAAAGCTGCAAATTAGCCCAAAAAGCTGCCAAGAAGAATTCCACAGGTACAACTCCAACAACGACACACAGTACTGTCATACCATCATCTCCTACGAGTGGCCCATCGGGTAGACCAATCGGAGGTGTATCTCCACCTAGTATGACCATGTCACCATCTTCCATGGATGGTCCATCTGGTGGAAGGATGCCTGGAGGTTTCTTCCCACCTAGTATGACCATGCCACCATCTACTACTATGGGCAGCCCATCTGGCGGACGAATACTTGGAGGTTCATTCCCACCCAGTATGACCATGTCACCATCTTCCATTGGTGGTCCGTCTGGTGGAAGGATGCCTGGAGGTTTTTTCCCTCCCAGCATGACCATGCCACCATCTACTACTATGGGCAGCCCATCTGGCGGACGAATGCCTGGAGGTTCATTCCCACCTAGTATGACCACGTCACTGTGGTGAATGTATTCATGTTTGTTTGTCTAGATGTCTTATCGATGTTTTCTGTTTGTTTTCGTTTCAGGTATGATGTCTTTATTAAGTGAAATAAAGCTTAACGTCAAGCGATCATCATAGACTTCACCCTTATTACTGTTCTCTTATTACAATTTATTTCACTTAATAACGGATACCTACAACCCAGGGAACAATGGAGCGATTCTTGAGGCCGGAGCGTTTTGATGTGGACCCAAATGCCGCGGGAGCTACAAAGCAGTGGAACCATTGGTATCGCACTTTCCAAAACTTCTTGTCTGCTGTAGACACTCTCCAACTGGACAAACTGAACACTCTAATAAATTACGTTGCTCCAGCGGTATACGAATTCATAGCAGAAAGCGAAACATTCGATGATGCCATGGCCATCCTCAACGACCTCTATGTAAAGCCAAAGAATGAAATCTTCGCCCGACATGTCTTGTTCACTTATAAGCAAGAACCAGGACAGACCCTGGACGGATACCTACAGAGACTAAAGATCTTTGCAAAAGACTGCAACTTCAAGGCAGTAACGGCCGAAGAACACAGAGACGATTCCATACGTGATGCTTTCATCAGAGGCATTCAGTCTAACCAGATCCGCCAAAGACTCCTGGAAAATAAAACACTAAACCTGCAGGCAGCCTACGAAAAAGCCAGATCTTTAGAAATGGCTGAAAAACAATCAATGTCGTATCAAGGTGTGCCGCTGTGAACACTTCTGATGCGGATGTAGATGCTGAAGGAACATCAGCATCAACAGCAACACACCCTACGTGTTACTTCTGCGGTTTCAAGCGGAATCACCCGAGATCAAAGTGTCCTGCCCGGGATGCTCTATGCAATGCGTGTGGGAAGAAGGGACATTTCCAAAAAGTTTGTCGATCCCTATCAGGGACTTCAAATCCAAAGAACAAGCAGGCTTCCGCCATACTTTCGACAACCGCTGCTGCTTCGGGACCTGAAAGCCTACAGAAAGCTATGATCAATGTAAAAGTGAACGGCAAACCTCTTAAAGCACTCGTCGACTCTGGCAGCTCAGAAAGTTTTGTGAATGCAACCATAGCAAAGAAGCTGAAATGGTCCATTATCCCCTCTACCACTGTGATCAGCATGGCCTCTACGATGCTAACCAACAAAACCCAGGGTCATTGCTGTGTCGATCTGAACTACAAAGGTACTACGTATGAAAACATTACTCTTTCCTTACTGCCACAGTGCTGCGCTGACATTATCTTGGATCATGACTTTATTGGGAAACATTCAGAATTGAAGATTCTCATGAAAGGAAACAATCCACCTCTTATTGTCTGCGGTGTCGCAGCTGCCCGTGTAAAATCGCCATCGCTGTTTGGAAATCTGGACCCCAGTTGTAGGCCTATTGCAACGAAATCAAGATTTTCTAACCATGACGAAACATTCATCAACTCAGAAGACGAGAAACTTCTTAAAGAAGGTATTATCGAACTATCAAGCTCGCCATGGAGAGCCCAGGTCCTAGTTACCTCAAATGAAAACCACAAAAAGAGAATGGTGGTTGACTACAGCCAAACAATCAACAAATTCACCTACCTCGACGCTTACCCAACAAAGAAGCTTGATGAAATGATCGAGAAAGTATCGCAACACTCATACTTCAGTACTCTTGATCTAAAGAGTGCTTACCACCAGATTCCCCTCAGGGAAGATGAAAAACATTTCACAGCCTTTGAAGCTGGAGGTCAACTTTACCAGTTCAAAAGAGTGCCGTTTTGTCTTGTTTTCAAAGAATAATCGATATCATCCGAACTGAAAATCTCGAGAGCACCTTTGCTTACATAGACAATGTCACCATCTGTGGTACAGACAAAACTGGTCACGATCGAAATCTTCTCCGTTTCCGACAGGCCGCCGACAGATACGGCATCACTTTTAATGACTCCAAGAGTATCATTGGTGTGGAGGAACTAGACTTGCTGGGATATAGAGTGTCCAAAGGCTCAATTCGTCCTGACCCAGAGAGACTTTCAGCACTCAAAGAAATGAAACCACCGATCTCGGCCAAGAGTCAGCAGCGGGCCGTTGGTCTATTTTCATATTACTCACAGTGGATCTCCCACTTCTCGGATAAAATTAGAACACTAACACAGAACACAACATTCCCCCTCCCACCACCAGTACTTCACAACTTTGAAAGCCTCAAGAAGGAATTGGAAGAGGCCATCCTCGTAACAAGTGACCAGTCCTTACCCCTCGTGGTTGAAACAGACGCCTCCGATGTGGCCATTTCTGCTACGCTTAATCAAGAAGGCAGACCTGTGGCCTTCTTTTCAAGAACACTCACGTCTAGCGAAAGGAACCACTCGTCTGTTGAGAAGGAAGCTTATGCCATCGTGGAGGCAATTAGAAAATGGAGGCATTACCTGATAAATGCTCCATTTAAGTTAGTCACAGATCAAAAATCGGTGGCTTTTGTATACGACAAAGGCAACAAAGGAAAAATCAAGAATGACAAAATTCAAAGGTGGAAGATTGAATTGTCCCCCTTTGTGTATGACGTTGTCTACAGGCCTGGACCTGAGAATCATGCCCCTGATGCTTTGTCCCGGTGTGGTGCAATGAAGGCCGGTTCTACTGAGGAACTTAAGGAATTACACGACTCTCTCTGTCATCCAGGAATTACTAGAATGACTCATTTTGTGAGGCAGAAAAACCTACCTTATTCAGTGGAAGAAATCAAAACAATGACTTCGAAATGTCCTACATGTGCTGAAATGAAACCCCGTTTCTACAGGAACAACCAAGGGACTCTTATCAGAGCTACACAGCCCTTTGAAAGACTGAGTATGGATTTCAAGGGGCCCGTACCTTCTTGTTCAAACAACAAATATCTGTTGACAGTGATAGATGAATTCTCACGTTTCCCATTTGCCTTTGCTTGCTCCGATATGACCTCATCTACTGTCAAGTGCCTGTGCCAACTCTTTGCGTTATTTGGAATGCCCCAATATATTCATACTGACAGAGGGTCGGCGTTCATGTCAGAGGAATTGAGATCTTTTCTACACTCCAAGGGTGTGGCAACAAGTAATACGACCCCTACAATCCCAAGGGAAATGGACAGGTAGAGAGACTGAATGGATCTTTGTGGAAAACTATTAACCTCGCTTTGAAGACCCGAGGTTTGGCTGTAACCCAGTGGGAATTGGTACTACTTGATGCTCTACACTGCTTGCGGTCACTGCTCTGCACAGAAACCAACACCACTCCTCACGAACGCCTATTCCAATACCAACGGAAGTCTACAAACGGACAGTCCCTACCTTCTTGGCTACTTACGCCTGGTCCCGTACTACTCAAACGGAATGTGAGATCATCTAAGTACGACCCACTGGTCGACGAGGTGGAGCTCATTGATGCTAACCCCCAATATGCCCTCATCCGTCTACCAGATGGCAGAGAATCAACTGTATCATTACGACACCTTGCCCCAAGGGGTGAAGCAGAGCCAACTGGTGAACCGAATGATGGGGAAATGACTATAATTCCGTCAGGCGATCCCATACTCACATCAGACGATCCTATACACACATCTGGCGAATCGAATGAGGTGGACATTGTTCAAACACCTGCAGCTGGTGAACTGGATGTTGAGGGAATGGCTCAAGACCTCACACCTCCAGCTGGATCTCCGGATAAACATACAAAGGAGAAACCTCTGGAGAAACATCAACCCTTCATACGAACTAGGCCTTACAACCCCAGAAGCGGTCTAAGATGATCTAAGTCTTGACTTTATTATTTAAGTTAATTAGTCCGGCAGTCTTCCGGTACAGAAATAGACGTGGTGTGTGAAAGATGTATGTATGGCTACGATTGCTTATCTTTTGGTGGGGGAGAATGTGGTGAATGTATTCATGTTTGTCTAGATGTCTTATCGATGTTTTCTGTTTGTTTTCGTTTCAGGTATGGTGTGTCTTTATTAAGTGAAATAAAGCTTAACGTCAAGCGATCATCATAGACTTCACCCTTATTACTGTTCACTCTTATTACAGTCACCATCTTCCATGGGTGGTCCATCTGGTGGAAGGATGCCTGGAGGTTTCTTCCCACCTAGTATGACCATGCCACCATCTACTACTATGGGCAGCCAATTCGGTGGACGAATGCCTGGAGGTTCATTCCCACCTAATATGACCATGTCACCATCTTCTATGGGTGGTCCATCTGGTGGAAGGATGCCTGGAGGTTTTTTCTCACCCAGTATGAGTATGCCACCACCTACTACTACTGGCAGCCCATCTGGCGGACGAACGCCTGGAGGTTTATTCCCATCTAGTATGAACATACCATCATCCTCTCAAGGTTTCCCATCAGGATTCGGACGTTAAAGACAGAATCTCTGAGTATGCTGTTTTGAGTAAGATGTCTTCACAATCGGTATCAGATGTATGAGAGAGCAGTTTCTGGCCTGCGTGCATACGCAAGTAGAGACCAGTAAATCCACAAGACTGGGCTCTCATTTGACATTCACTTAAACAGGACTTTGCTTTGTTGCACTGTATTTCAATAAATAACGTTTGAGTGTAATTATTTAATAACACTTGCACCCTGACAGAGTGATGATGTTAGGATTTCATAAACAAGGCATATATATATATATATTCATTCTATGGACATTTAATAGCCACATGCATCATACAGCAGACTGTGAAATCACTGCATGTATCTCATTTTGTCTGTCAAGTGACACTTCTGTGACCATATCAATGAAAATACCATACATGTAGTTGTATCGCCTTGTATATGGGCATTTTTCAAATTTTAGCCAAATCCCTGTCTGTTACCCTAAGAGGCTTTAAAAGTGCATATTTACACTTCTAACATATACTCTGATGGTTTGTTTGGATATACATCCAATGCTGAGCTTAGAAATGTAAAATTGTCTGGATTCATCTATTTGCTTAAGAATGACAACTTTTTACATCACATTAGTTATACTGAAATTGCATGTCGGTCAGTGCAACATAGAAATTACAATCTTTATTAACACAATGCTTATCATTTGATATTAATTTTCTTTCTTTATCTAGAGAAAATAGACTTGTTAATACATTTTTATGACTGATTTTATGCGATAGCTTTGTAACTGCCGCCGCAATTGTGTCGCTAATACTTGTCTACTCTTTCTGACTCACTCCCGTAACGCTTTTATTTTTGTGCCAATTTGGTAAAGACTTAGTTGTCATTTGAGACTTTGGTCACAGTACAAGAGAGTGGATGTACCATTACAACTAATGGCTGCCTTGTTGTGAGGCCGACTACTCATCTCGTTCCAAGGCTTGATGGTATTTGCATTAAAATAGTAGACCATAGAACTCACTCCTGTAACTGTTATCTTCTTTGTTATAGTATATAATCGTAAATCATGTACACGTATGACAAGAGATAGTGTGGATACATCTACTGTCAACACAATGTGGCTTGGTTTGAACCTAAAAGTTTAGATGAAACATCATGTGAGAATTCTCTCTCCTGTAACACTCACTCCTGTAACAACCATTTTTGTTACAGGAGTGAGGGGTGTGTTACAGGAGTGAGATTTTTGGAGGAAGTAATGGAATTTTAGTGAAAATATGACAGTTTAAGCACTGTGTTTATTTACATCCATTATTCACTTCATATTGTAGCAGTTGTAGATCTAGATCTCTTATGATCTTCAGTTTATTACTACCAAATTCTTTTTGTTACAGGAGTGAGGAGCATCAGGGGCGAAACCATTTGATGCACGAAATATTGTTATAGAAAATAGATTTAGAGATCTGGACCCTATCTAAATCTAAGTATTGGGTATCTGTGGTTTAGACTAGGTTATTTTTTGACAAGGTGAGAGTAATCAAGTAAATCTAGTGATAACCCATCTGGACGTTAGATCCAGACCATTTTTGTTACAGGAGTGAGCTATGTTAAAGGAAGGTTCAAGTCAAGTAGATTGATTGTTTACATTCATGCCAATGTAGACACTTGAGTTAGGTTTAGACATTTGCCTTTTCTTCACGTTTATTGTTAATACTCTACAAACTGTCACTGTCAAGGCTGGCACAGGGGCTCAATGGATAATGAATTGGGCATGCAGATGAAAGGTTAGGTTTGATTCTGGCTGAGTTAGTTTGTTCCTTTTTCTGGGTCTTGTCACCGCCTAACACTGTGATGGGGGTCAGATGCTCTGCCTATGGTATAGGCTAACCATAATTGTGTTGTTTGGAGCATTAAACTGATCCCCCCCCCCCCCCGAAATAAAAAATAGAAAATTTAATCAAATCTTACTCATTTACTGCCATCATAAAAATTTAAAAGGTTATTATTTATGGCATTTTTTTATTTGACTTCCTCACAGATCAAGAACAATTTAACTACTCCTCTCTCCAATGCTTGAACGGCAGCAGTCTCTCTATATAATTACGATCCAGATCGTAGAGTAGCCTATTTGAATTGAAGGCTGAACACGAGAAGTGTGAGAAAGACAAAGCAGGAGGCCAGAAAAAGCTTGTCAAGGACATGACACCAAGAGAACACAGAAAGCAGAAAAAAGCATGGAGGGAAAGATATCACAAAATCCAAACTGCACAAAGCCCTATGGCTGAGGTAGCAGCAAAGTGTGAACATTCCAGTGTTCAGTCGTCATCATCATGTGTACTGTCACTGCAGAAAGTTAAATCATTGTGAGCGAAGGTAAAAGAAAATAAATCACTAAAACAGTATGTCGTGGACCTGGAAAGGAAGATGGAGTCCTCCAAAAGGCGTGTCAAAACCTTGGGAAAGAGATTAGAAAGAGCCACACTGAAAACTACCCAGCTGACAAAACAACCCTTTTCTCCAAGAACAAAAACGAAGTCCCTCCTCCTTGCAGAAAACATTAAAGTTCAGCCTAACAAATCATCAAGAAAACACAGAATTTGGATAATATTGACATGAGAATAAATTGATTTGTATTCGCCAGTATTCCTTTGTTATTTTCATGTTTTATTTCACAATTTTGAAATGTATCAATTAATCCTACTGCTGAGATAAATACACTCGCACTAGTGGACTCACTCCTGTAACGCCCCACTCACTCCTGTAACACAACCAATAATCGTCAATCATTTTGTTATTAATGTCGCTACCATCTCAGTCTTTTAGTGAATTAAAGTAATATCCACACCATTGTTAACAAGTGATTAAATTTTCTTTGTATGCCTTTTTTGCAAAACTTATCCAAACTGAACTCATTCTAAAAATGTGTTTGACGTTAACATCAATAAAATGGCTTTAAAAGTGATAATTAGACCACAGTAAAGAAACCAATTGCATTTATTTATTTATTCTTTCCATCAATATATTTAAACATGATCAAAATTTATAGGAACTGGACTCGTACTCATTTTCAGAGACCTGTTAAAAGTGTTGTTACAGGAGTGAGTCTATAAAGTAGGTAACAAACTTCAACACAGAGTACAGCAATAACTTGAAGGAATTAAGCCTCAATATTCTACATCAGGAAAGTTGTGATGTCCCTTTAACTACCCATATAGGCAGGGCTTTGTAGGTTGATGTAAAATTTTTGACAATACCAACAACCTTTTCTGCCTAAAATTTGAAAAATGCCCATATATAACGATCAACAGTTAGAATTTCCCCTCGAAATCTGTCATATGTTGAAATGTTCCACCAGCTGATAAATGAAATGACCTGCATGACACTTTTAACTCTGCTGGTTATTACTTTTCTTGTGTTGGCACTTGCAACGTGGAACAATTTACAATGGCCTCCTAAGCAAAAATTTCACGTCTCTCTATATAATTACTTTGATGCCCCAAACATAAAACTTTTTGTCGTTGATGTTTTTGAAATAAACATACATGCAAATCTGAGATTGCGATGCTTTGTTGCCAAAACCTTAAAAGCCAGCCCTCTCATTAAAGTTAACAAATTAAATGTACATTGTTTGTTTTGCTGTTATTGTTGTTGTTTTTAAAATGAACATACTTGTAATAAGACTGTAATGTTGTCTTCCTAAAAACTTACGGACACTCTTTCATAAGAAGTCCCTAAATACATATATGTGTAATGTACATGTACATTGTTTGTTGTTGTTTTAAATAAACATATACAGTCATATATTGTGTTGCTCCTAAAAATTTAAAGTCAGCCCTCTCACGAAGTTAACAAATACGTTGTGTATTGTTTGTTTTATTGTTTTAAATGAACATACTTGTAGTAGGCTGTGATATTGTGTTATTAAAAACATGAAGCCAGCCCTTTCATAAGAAGTCAACAAATATGAGTATACGTTCATTGTTTGTTTTGCTGTTGTAAATAAATATCCATGTAATAAGACTGATGTTGTATGACTAAAATCCCTCTCATAAGAAGTTGACATTGCAGATGATTTTTCTATTTGCAACTAAAGTGATGGTGACAAACAGGCAAACTGACAAACGATACAGCCAATGAACAAGATGTTAACAGTGACGAGTATCTTATCAGAAGCTGTTAAAATACAAAATATCTCCTCCCTCTTCTCCCACCCATACTTATAGATCTGAAATTTTCCTGGTTTTAACTAAAAGATCTAGATTTAGATACTGCTTAACCACCCCCCCCCCCTCCCCTCACCCGAAAAAAATCCAAGATACTAAAGACAAAGAAAGAGTGAAAATGGAGAGGAAAAAGTCTTAAAACGAACGAACAAACAAAATTATTAAAATAAAATTTTTAAAAAAGCATAAACACAGAATTACAATAGAAACAGCCTTAAAATGAAACAACAGTAAACATGGAAGAACAAAAGAGTTTAAATCTAAAACTGATGACAATAGCAAGAAAAAGAATGCTTTACTCAACAGGTTTGAACTTTGAACGTCAACAACAAGAACAAAAGAAGAATAGTACTGAATGAAAAGATAAAGCGGCTTTATATGAAAGGAAAATAATAAAGAGTTTGGATCACGGAAGGACCACGAAAAGGGTCTTGACATCGAAAGACAACAATCTAAAGCACAGCAGCCATTACTGAAGGGTAACAACAATGAGGGAGGGAGAGTTTTGTTTCTCAGGGGCCTCAGCCTGAAGGCTATTGGCCGCCACCGTGTAGGAGAAAGATCTTCATTCTTTGTGTGACAATAACTAAGGGCAAAAATGGAATGACAAAAACTAGAGGACAACGGAGGGGTTGTAAAAGCCGAAAGACCACGAGAAGAATATAAACTGAAAATCGATAAACTTTAAAGAATAAATCGAGTCTAAATAAAAAGTCTAAATACTGAAAGATTTTTTTTTTTTAAATTTAAATCTAAAGATCAATAAATAAAACGAGTGTAATTGTGTAATGTATACTGAAGATCAGAAATGAATCTAAATTCTGCAGAGTAAAACAATTCTTAACACTGAAGTGGACAAAAATCCTAACCCGTCTCTAAATGACGTTTCACTATGCACCGCAAGGAAAACCTCTATTTAATATGGTTTTCAGTTGTTTTTTTTTGGTGTTTGCAGACAAAAAAAACACCCTTTTTGTTGTGTGAACAAATCAAACATTTAATGTTTCACATCATTTAGTACCATTATTTTTTTCTTATAAATTCAACAAAGCACAATTTACACATGTGCATCATCGAAATGACAACATTGGTTATTTGTTGTTGAAATTTGAAATTTATATTGGAGCTTGCGTGCAAAAGAACAGATTTTCCCTCGGGGCCCAACAGCAGAATGACATTGACAAGCTGCAGTTGTGGTATTGGCCTGACACTACGTGACAGGAAAGCAAAATTTTGGTACATCAGATTTGAGATATTTCCCCTTGGCAGCATGTTGCCTGCACCCCCCCCCCCCCCCCCCCCCGCCTTCTCAAATTCATTCTTTCCTATTTACCATTCCATTCTGTCTTGCACACTTTTTTACATTCACACTAAATTCATATTTAACATAATATAAGCAATGATCTTAATTATCATCTCCATCAGTGCAAACCCACAAAGAAGAAATAAATAAAGATTCCTTCATTGTGCTGTTATGTATTTGATTTCAACATTCAAAATGATGAATGAAAATTTAATTTAAAAAACAACACAAAATGAACTATTATATCAAAACATAATCATGCACTCTGAAGCATAATACTATTAATACATCTATATAAAAAAACAGCAAGGAAAAAAAATTCACTGCTGCGAGGAAGAAATGCCCAGACCTGAAAAAATTACATGTGAAAGATAGTTCTTTTTGCAACTATGTCTATTCCTTTGACATGAAAGCGAAGTATCGTAATTTTGTGATAAATGAAAATAGGCCTAAAAACATCGAATAGTGCTTTCCCCTCAACAATAATGGCCTCCCTCCTGCCTTTGTTTTGTTTCGACTTTAAACTTCCGGTTGCGTTTCAAAGTTAGAAGGCATGAGTTTCTGTGCCGTCTGCCTTATGCACGGGCCATGCGGGTGTTACTGTGTAAGTTGTTAGTTGTTTTCTACCTAGATCTACATAATCTGTGTGCGGATTGTGCGTGTTGTTTTCTAGATAAAGATATTTCTCCCGGGCAAGGCCGGGTAACTCAGCTAGTGTAATGAAAAAATTCATTGCAATCACCAATAAACTGCACTATCACTATCAGGGCAATCTGGAGGTTTACCCAGGTTTCTATTTTTGCAGAGTCATCAGTATGAAGTCTATTTTTACATTCACCTCAAAGAATTCAAAAATTTATCAAAAGATCAGCCAAAAACTAGGCCAATCTTTAACTTGCCAAGGGGCACAACAATGAAGATAGTGAAATACCCCCCTCCCCCATCACACCAATTCTCAAGCCAAGTGCAATGTAACTGAAATTTCCATACACAGCTGATGGGGCCAAGAGGGTGGAGATTCAAACAATACACCTGAAACATGCGATGCAGCTACCAAGTTGGATCAAACCATCATGTAACCCTAGAGCCTGGCAAAGAAATTTTTTTTTATTAATAATTCAGTAATTGCAGAGGGGGAAGGAACATTAGATCTTTTATGTGCCTTGACTATAATTTTTTAGTACATGTCTCCACCACCCTGATGGAAGGATTGAAAAGGCCAGCCAGATCCTGGGAATGCCACTGACTTTTTTTTTTTTGTTGTTGTTTTTTGGTTGGGGGGGGGGGGGGGGGCATCATCATGGTATAGTCCAGTTTATGGCTTAGGTGAGATCTCTCGAGATTCATTTGGCATGTGGAGACGAGGCTGAAAAAAAAAAAAAAAGGTATGGTTGCAGATGCTGGGATCAGTCACCTGTTAGTTAAGTTGTAAGTAGGTTGACCAGGAAAATGACCATAGTTCCATGTATCATGAGCTAATGACAGTTTGCAGCTGATTTGTGCCAGATACACTGTACATTGGAATAAAGACCACAGGAAATATTTATTTATACTGTAACTCAAACACACAATAAAGTCCAGATCATTCCTGTACCGTGTACAGTGCAATCCTAATATCTCGATACCAGTGGGACCGTCTGACTTGTGTCGAGTAAAGAAAAAGCCAAAACAGCTGATTACTGGTGGAAGAGGAAAAAACAAGGGGGGGGGGGATCAAACATGGGGAAAAAGTGTCCAATAAATAACACAGATGTGTCCTTTTTTCTTTTAATTATCGGCATACTGTCACCCGTTCCTCCAATATCATTAGGTAGTCCAAACCAAATTTAGTATTTAACCAATTTGCGATTCTGGTTACAACACTTTTTATTTCATGAAAATCCATTTGTAAACAAAAGAGTTATATGGCAATTTGAAAATTGCAAAAATACGTACAAATTCGTCACATTTTCAAATTTGACAAACCCTTGAAATCGACGTGCAACTATTGTGCTATTAATACTCGAAACAGCGATAAGCTCATTCATATCAACTGGAAAGTTTCCATAATATTGGCTTATTTTTTTTCAAACACTCATGCCATATACTTTTTTTAAAAAATAGGGCTCAATTTTGGCGATAATGATTAAGGTAAATTTCGCTCGATTTCACGAGCGTGAAAATCAGGATTTTTGGCATGTTTACAAAACCATATCTTTTGATCTAATTGAGATAGAAAGACATATCATACATCAAATTAATCAGAATTTCAAGCTCTACAATGTGGTATTAGTACTATTAGTTTCAAGATAGCTGTGATAAATATGTTTATTCTGATCTTCTCCAAAGTTGAAAATTATGAGCGGATAGCCGGCGCGCGGCGCGGCCCGACTAGGCACGCCATCATGCCTTGCTCAGCGTGTGTCTTGTGTGTTGTCTAAAATTTGGTGACCTTTGTTTGGTGTCTCGCAAAGCAATCATGGCGCTAGTTTTGTATGAGAATAGTTGATTTTTAAAAGAAAAAAGGTCTGTCTTTAATATGATCAATTTTTGAAAGCAGCGTTTTTTTCCGATCAGGCAGAAAAATACATTTAGATTATTTACTTGAATTTTTCAACGGGAAGTTGGCATCGTACCGCCGTCAAAAATATACGAAAATAACCTATTGTATTTCAGCATGGGGAGGCAATGCAAGAGAAAGTGACAAGCATAAACTTAACAACACAATCATCAAGAAAGTATGCAACATGACAGATACGACATTTTTCAGTTTTAACCATCTATACTCAAATGCTTGTGTGAAGAAATTCATGTCCATCTTAAATGACAGCCACCATCCCCCGTTTCATCAAATTTCCAGATCATCCAAGAGCAACAGAATAATACACATGAAAACAAACAGGGAAAGATACAGAAGATCATTCTTGCCTTCAGCAATTCACCTCAGCAAGTCATCTTACAGATAGATGTGTGCCACATTTCATTAAGGTTCTTTCCATGTCACGCCATGTATGTCTGTTATTGACTTATTGAGTTTATTTACATGTATTTATAATGATACGTGAGATATATGTACCACGTGTGTGCTGTTAAACACTCTGTGAAAACGAATTTCCCATATGGGATAATAAAATGATTCTTATCTTATCTTATCTTATTTTTGCTTTTTCAGAATAAGGCCACTCCACTGGTGTGCCCAATGCGTGATTAATTTGCAAAACGTTTGAAGAATGTCAGTCTGAAAATCTCATTCTGGTTCGAGCAGATTTCACGCAAAATGGCCGTGATGGTAAGGTTTATAGCCAGCACATAGAAATTGCTACTGGCTACCTTTCATTAAATTAATAACACTGTTTGAAAGAAGAAAAGCTGATATTTTCAATATACCAAACACATTTGTGAGCGAGCCTCACAAACCTCAACGGAAGTCGCATTTTTCAGTTTTGAGTTATGAATATCACCGTGAAGTATGAAATCTCATCTTTAATTTGGTGTAAAAATTATGGCAATGCTCTTTTTCATCGCAAAGTTATGGCCTTTTAAAGACACCAACCCCCCGGTCAAAAACGGAAGCAAACATCCGAGAAAATCGCCATTAAAGATGGCAGAGCGAGTTTCGCTTTCGGCAAGATGGGTGGCCTTACTATCTCCCTAGCATCAGGTACTTGAAATTAACCTACGGCTTTGAAATTTTGCATGTCTATGCAATATAAATGATACATGCCATGTGAAAAGTTTGTGACAATAGGTTTATTAATTTTGAACTTATCGGGAGTTCAATGAACCCCATTACTGATGTGATATTCGATGACAAGGACAAAATTAAAGGCATTAAAAGCAATATTTAGAAGCTGCTTTGAGACCTAATATTTTCACAGAATGCAGAAAAATAGTTGAACTTCAAGTATCGACCAAAATATAAAACTCATTAAAAAATCGCATATTTGTGTTTCATCGCGATTTTCTCCATTTGGTCCAGTGCGACTTCCGTTGAGGTTTGTGGGGCTCGCTCACATTTATGATTGAGTTACGGATATCCTGATACTAGCGTGGGAAAGATCGATGTTTTTACAAAATCGGCCGTCAAGAGTACACTCGCCAGGCCTACCTAATATCATTGTTGTGTGGAGCAGTTGCACGGCAAAGATTTGCCAATATCGGCGAAATGCTGTAGCTATACATCAAAAGCGCTGTGTTTTACCATTTCTTTTTAACCTCAACCTGACTGTTTCTTCAGAAAAAGTGATGATACCGATACACACATAGTACGTCAGTTAACCAAGAGATCTAGGTTAAGGCCTAGTATCAACGAGGCACGAATGGTTTGTGAAAAAAAAAACCAACTCAGTCTGGAGTACTCTGTATTTTTACTGCCGTGCACTTATGCATGGCACTCCACACTCACATGATTGAAGCCAAGGGTCATCCTCTGTGCCCACACACCCCTTCTCCTGCCCTCCCTGCCAACACCGCAAAAAGAAATATTATATCTTATATATATAATCTTATGTGCGGGGAGTTGCGTGGGCATTTTCAGTATTACAGGAGTAGATCTAGAGCACTGATTGTGCTCTGGTCGGGGAGAAATGTGTCGATGTAAGAGGAAAGAACGGAATAACATGTAGAGTTACAGGGAAATATTTAGTAGAGCATCAAAGAAGGAACAGGTTGAGACTTAAAAATTGTGTCGAGTCACCCAGAATGCCGTCAAAAGTCGAGATAAGTGGATTGGACTGTATTATCATCTTCTTTGACACCTCATAAACTAGTTTGCATGCAATTCACTTTTTTGAGTTTTGTTTTGGTTGTGCACACCATATATTTGTTATTCTGCTATTGCTACATTACTGTTCTTGTGATCATTAAATTTAATAAACTGTTGAAACAAAAACATTTATTCAAGATGTGCATACTCTCAGTCTCACACATAGTCCCAATATTTTAATTCAAGCAACAAGGACAATTTGGAACATGTATACATGTACTTCTTTTGTTCAAATGAACACTAAAACTTCCTCAACTCTTCATGAACATATGGTATATAATAAAAAAAATTCCTTCTGGCAAGACCATGGAATACATGTAATACAGTCAAGTTCACGGGCTGACAATTTTCAACTTTGGTGTCTTCATTATTTCTTCCTCTTCTGGTGTGAGAATGTATGAAGAAATCTCATTCTCATCAAACTCTGCAGCTTTCAAAACTGGGCTGTCTAAATCGAAAAGGTGAGAAACTTTCCCACATATTTCCAATGGGGCTTCTTGGCGTTTCTTTTTCATAATTGAAGGCAACAGTTCTTCTTTCTCTGCTGTAAATGTTCGTTTGGCCCTATTTTGTTCCCGGCATTTTTTACTGGTCTTCAATTTGTGTGCATGAATCTTTCCTTTCTCGGCTGCGACAGTTTGATCATGTGAGGTAGAAATTTCATCTGAATCTTGAGATTTGAATGCCAACTGAAAGAGGCTGTTTTGGTATTTGAGAATGTCATCAATGTACCTGTGGATTGTCGTTGGTTTAACACATCTGGCCGGGACCCAAGGAATATTTCTGGCAAGTTTTAGGAACATGTTACTAATTTCTGCCTGAAGCACAAGAGAATTGTTTGAAGGAAAACGAAATTTTTTCCTAAATTGCACCATTGTTAGATCAGATGTTGCCTCAGTACTACGGTAAGCATAGTAAGCTGCAATGATTATGAGACCCTCTCGCGATCTGCCTTGAGTTAACCAAGCCCTTCTGCATAAAAACAAAATTTCCTTGACTTTTGAAATAACTGGACTACTGAACCCATGATTAAGAAGCAAGTGTCCAACCTGACTGCTTAAGTTCACATGTGGGAGATTTATATTCAGGCTTTTCAAGATGATCTTAGTGGCTCGGATGAACAAAGTAAACTTGTCCACATAAGGTGAGAAATGGTTCATACACACAGGAATATCATGAATCCTGCACACTATCAGCACACAAGCTGCAGCCAAATGAAGTTTTGTACTCACATGAGCATACAACACATGAGGCTTGTAAAAGATCTTATCATACATTTCTTCTGCATCAGTTTTAATCATTTCAGGAAAACAAAATTTGTTCTGTAGATAAGTTATTTTCTGGTGCCCTGCTGTAATACCTCGGCACTTTCTGCGTTGCCCAGCAAATACTGGCAAAGTGGGTATATTGTTTCCAAAAGACCTGGTGGTCACATCAAACTGATCACTTGTCAGAATTTCTCCCCCTGCAACGGTCCCACAGTCACAGCAAACTAGACGTTCATCTGCCCCAATGCTCTCATGGCTAAGATTTGTTCCACCACATGATTTACACCTCTGACAGGACGGCTGAGAATCACTGGCACTCCCATTCTCTTCAACAGTTTCTGAAGCTGTAGTTTCTTTTTCATCTTTCATTCCAGACAGACCAACTTCAAGTTCCTGGCATTCAGAGCAAATTGTGGCACTCAGTGAGAGGGAGTATGGCAACTGGTCTCCACATGATTCACAAATCACTTCGCTCGCAATATCATCTGGATTAGAGAAAGCCCCATATGCCTGTCCATTATTCCCCTGAAAGAAACAATATTAAAATGAAATGAAATGTATGAAGAGACTAATACGAGCATTTTCACAATTGTTAAAGTCTGAGATCATTAAAATATAAACAACAATGTTGAAGATCAAAACGGATTAAAAAAAGAAATGAGAAAGAGACAGTCAGATACAATATTTAAAAAAAGAGAGAGCTGCTGGTAAATGAAAAAGCCTTAAAAATAACAAAACTTCACATTGTTCAGGATTGTTCAGGAGGTTATCACATATCACTATCATTACAATCTTCATTAGACATTATCTCATGTGTGGAATTCTGAATTCACACACATTCCGGTAGATGTGAAGAGGATAACTTCATAAAAATATGACAATGAGACACACTGTGACCTAAGATTATTAAGAAGAAAATGAAAGTGTTTTACTACTAAATCTTTCATATTCCATAAATAAACATGTAATAGGAACATTATAACGTAATTTCAAGCCTCCATGACTAACCAATAACAGTGTTGACTGCAATTTAGTTCCGATATAAATTTTAGTCACACCACCTTCCTTTGAGGTGATGCTAATAAAGCCAAAATAATTAGAAGCATCCATGCATGTGGTGGGGTGGCGAAGAGTATAGAGCCTCCCTCCAAATTTAGTCCTCCAGATGGATGTTTTCATTAAATAGTTTATGTGCAGCTTGGCAATTAACATTCAGAACATATAAAATTGTGCTCAACTAAAGCTATGTTTCATTCATGACATTCCTTCCAAATTTACCCCGTCATGAAGATTAGCAAGAATAATAAAGTCATTCAAACATTTATACGTCAGTCCCTGTACATTCTGTTTCTATGTTAACTACCTAATTTTACATGTGTGGACAAAAATGAATACATGTATATTTCTCAAAATGTAACACTGCTAAACTAAATAAAAAATTGTATTTGAAATATCATACTTCCTCTTCTTAATCAATACAAAAACTAAAATTCCTTTAACGAAGTTCATAGAAATAGAATAATTATTTGACAGAAAAGGAGCTGACATCTGCACTTGTACTTAATATACTTGTGCCATTTCAAGATACAGCTGGCAACAGGTTACCTCACAATATACAGTGGAATCTGCATAATTCGAAGTCATCCGGAAATGGCTTAGACTTCGATTTACCAGAGATCAATTTACCTCTGAACAGAGAAATAACCTTGATTATGCAGTTTACCCCATACCATATAGGTAATTACATCCCTTTTTGCAGACACTCCCGACTCCCCACAAAAAGGCACCAGTATAAGACCTTTTGATTATTTTTTTCTTTAGAAGTGACCATAGCATGGCAGTAAAACAAGAAAGCAGCATGAATGGCTTAGGTCTAGTAGTTCTGGTCAACCAACTCCTTTGCTTGTCTTTGACTTTGCCACGTGTAGTGTGTAAAGAGGGTACATCTACTATGTAGCAGGCCTACTGGTGATGTCATCAATCGATAAAGCCATTCCCTCATGCATGATGTTCAAATGCATGACTGTGGGCCTACTGCGTTATCCCTCTTGTTGGCTGATCTTGATATCAAGGAAAGACCACTACATAGTGCAACAATACCCTACTCCTACCCACCCACACCCCCCTCCCCGTTTCATGCCCTGTTGCAGCCCTGCCCGCTGCATTACATTTTTTTTTTCTCCTGGATCACTGGTGCTAAAAGTGTTTGAACATTGCTTTTGTGGGTACTATTAAGTATTATAATATAACTACTAAGCTTTTCAGTGGGCAGGAAATACAAAGTCACCTTGTGGTAAGCAAGCTTGATGACTTCGAATTATCGGGAACTGGTCAGTCCGTATTTGAATTATACAAGAAATGTTAACAGAGATAAAGGAGAGACAAAAAAAAACAGACTTAGAAATTACTTCCATTTAAAAGAAATTCGGTTATCAAAGTTTGGTTTATGTGGACTCCACTGTATGTATGTTTTGTTAATCTCATGGTATTGTTCCTTGCAGATGAGTGATTGTTTCAGTATGCACTCTGACTAACTTACTAAGACCATGGTGGCAGATGTCACCCTTGTGGCCATGATAGGTCATCTGAAATTTGCGCTGCTCTAAAATGACCAAATATGTGAACAAATGTTTTTGTGTGCTGTTTTTGTTTTGTGCTGTTTCCAAATAAACATATAAACCATTTAAAGTTATTGCCTGAGTTATTGATTTTATTTCATTTCTTTAAGGGAAATCGATACAATGACTTTCTGGATGAACACAATACATGTATCCCTGTTTTATGCCCAAAGAAAAGTCATGTATCTTATTCAAAATCATTTGCAAATACTCTTAGATGGCTTTCTTTACAAGGAAAAAGTATGTATGTTACCAAATGGTTTGTACTCAAGTCTACAAATTCTTATTTTCTTTGGCGAGATAACTTTGAAACACTAAATTTAGGTGAGCCTCAAGCTCAAATTATTACATGTACCATTTTTGGGGCCCCCAAATGATTCCCTTTCAACGGGTATGTAATATTCAACTATTTATTCTACATTATTTTCCAACATTTTTGGGATATGTACAGACCACAAGCATGAAAACTGCCTGGAATAAAACTTACCACTGTATGACTGGATCTGGGTCCTGTTGCTACTGTCCCACACTCAATACATATTCTGTGGTCACCTCCGCCATCTAACTCATCTTGAATAACAGCATGAGCCCCGCATGATGTACACTGGTCTGGCATTCTCCTGCGGAACAACACAAATAAAAACTCTGGAGTTACATTCAAATCTTGATAACAGCTGATTTGAGAGTCAAGAATAAAACCAATTATGCTGTGTGGGCTACTGGTACCTGTCACAGCCCTTCAAAGAAGTCACTAATTGGAGGAGCTATGTGGGGAATTAAGCAATGATTGTGAATGCTAAAAGATAATGATCACACAAGACACCCAGGATTCACTTTATGTAGCAAGCATGGTTTTTAAAATCTAGACTGACTGAACAACCAACAAATGAATCAATAACAACATTTTTGTACACTGGTGTGTAATAATGGCAATAATATAACATGCATATGCTGACACTACAGCACAAATGATGGCTCTTAATCCCGAACCCCAAACCATTAGCAATGTTATACTTATAATCTAGAATCTATTATACATTTCAGTAACTTGCAACCTTTGGCATGAGTAACTGACCAAATTATACACCCTTCAGGCCTTAAATTTGGCAGGAAGGTGGCAATTGGGATAAGGAAGATGATGGCTATAATTAAAAGTTGTGTTTACTTCATCAAGCATGTATTTTAAAAAAATAACAATGTTTATTGCTATGTAACGTCTGTATTTTAGCATGTTTGTTTCGTAATATATAGTACCGTGCATGTCATAAAAAGTAACCGTATTAAGTGTTCAGTATGGTGTGTAGTGTTCTGGTGCCCATGAGTTCTGGAGCAAGACTGTAGTTTATATGAGAGAGAGAGAGAGAGAGAGAGAGAGAGAGAGATGTGGGGGGGGGGGGGGGGACCACATAATTGTTTATTCAGGGCAATGCCTGGTAGGTCATCTAGTTTCTAATGACTTTGACAATTATTCACACTAACAGTAACACAGTTCATTGTACGATGTATCCCACTGTCACTGTACTGTCTGTCCAAGCTGTGGTTCCAGCCGAGTAGCAGAAGTACAACCTAGATCTAGATCTAAATTACCGATACTTAGCCTCTAGCCTAGTGCAGCCTACACTTAAAAAACTGTCACAAAACAATAATGAAGTGTTTATCTACCCATAATTGGGATTTAAAGTAAATACATATAGATCTATGTCTATTTTGGAAAAATTCTTTCACACTGTAGCATCATCCTGCTGTGACTTTGAACTGAGCAGTGAACACTAATCTTAAACCAAGACTTCCCTTGTTTGGTTGTGAACTATGTTATGTCGTTACTTCGTGGCTTAAAGAAATATTATAAGCCCTACGCCTTTATCGTGTTGTGTGCGCCAGCTGTGCCCATGTAAGACCAAGAAATGCTCACATCGTGAGTTCGATCGTTTTGTGTAATAATAAAATTGTCGTGGTGAGACTTGTGAAATGATTTTCTCGCCTCTGTTGATCAATCTGTGTTTTGCGGAATCCGTAAAACACTTATAGTCAGGGTCTGCCATATCATAGTGATTAGCATCTTCGCCTATCAATCGGGTGAGCATGGCTCGATTCACAGCCTTTTTTTTTTTTTTAAATAAGTTTTTTTCTTATTAGATCTAGAGACTAGATTCTAGATCTAGAGTCTATCTAACTAGATCTAGACTAGTCTAGATCCAGGTATCAATGTTTAATTTTTTTCTTTTTTTAACCCAACAACAATAATAGAGAATTTAAATCCAGTTGTTTTCTGTTGTTTGTTTGGGAAGGTCTTCCCCCTGTCCGTGCCACTTACCAAAAAGTTAACAAACATAATATGATGAAAACCTCCCCTAACCTGCGCTTTCGTTCTTTCTTTCTTCTTTCTTTGTCCCATACAAATACTAAACCCAACCTTTTGATAAGCCCGTTCAAAAGTCCCCTCTTTAATGTGTTTTCTTGACTAGCGCGGACGGGAGGAGGACCTCCCTTTTTTTATTTGTATTCAGTCAACCAATACTGGCGGATAAACCGGGGCCAATACTGTTGGCGGATAAACCTGGCTAGCAACTAGTGTCTAGCATCCGCCGATAATGTTGGCGGATAAATGGAAGCCTAACGATAATGGAAGCGACTATTCGGAGAATAATTGGGTGTCGAATCTTATCCACAATCTAAATTAATATCTTTTAAATCTAAACAGTTCCTTTCACAACCCCAAAAATATTATGTCATGTCACGCAAAGATCTAGACAAGAGGGTACGATACAGATTCATAATAAGCTTTCTGTCTTCCTTGCCGAACATACGAATATCTCATTAGATCTAGATCTAGTCTGTAGATCTAGATCTCTAGGTCTTCTAGGCTCTACGTCGATTTTAACTCACTGATGCCCGTCATCGCACGGGTGCGATTTTCTCACTGCGACGGCAGCTGCCCGTCATCACATATGTGCAATTTTACTGTCAACAATGAATAGCTCGTAAGGGTAATGTAATAGTGCGATGACTGTGGCACAGGTGAATTCTAGAGTCACTGAGTACCCGGATGAGCTCTCTAGCGTGAAAACTAACGAAGTTATGATCTTTTGTGTACTGCTACCCCCCCCCCCCCCCTTGGTAAAAATCCTATGCATGGTCGTTCCGACTTGGAGTACAAAAGATGTGTAGATCTAGCTCTATACGGCCTTCTAATGATGCAGTGACCTCTCAGGGTAGTAAACCAGATAGTGTAACAGTGTAACAGCTACATGTAGATCTAAACACCAGCCTGGACCCTCTTCAGCCCCATATTTGGCGCTTTTTCGGTTGTTCCCACCCCTCCTTAGTTTACGGAAGGACTTCCGAATGCGTTCCATAGTCCGAGTGAAAACAATACATGCTACCCCGGCGGCTTTCCCTGATATGTCAATCTGACCACTGCCCAGACGAACATCTACGGCCTCCATGATACAAACTGACTAGACCCTCACGTCGTTACATATCAATCTGACCATCGACTAATATAGCCTAGGTAAGTTGGGGTGGGAACAACTGAAAAAGCGCCCAATATTTTGGTTCTTCTGACTCGGAAGATGATTCACAACATTCACAACTCAAAAGAAAACTATCCAAGCCAAGATCACTCAATTCTGGGAAGTATATAATCCGTTTGATCCCCATACCCCAAGAAGAACAAAAACAGTACATAGCTACCCCGGCGGCTTTCCCTGATATGTCAATCTGACTACTGCCCAGACGAACATCGGCCTACGGCCTCGATGATACAAACTGACTAGACCCTCACGTCGTTACACATCAATCTGACAATTGATGCCTGATGCACTTGTCGAGCTAGGGAACGCATTCGGAAGTCCTCCCTATACAGCCTCTACAAACAAGATGGCGGACTAGGGATGGATTAAGTTGTCGCATCCAATTTTTGAACTTGTCTTGTTTCTTTTTCAGTAGCCGTACACTATTAATCAGAGTTACAAAGTTGTCAAAATTGACTAAAGAATCTATCTATACTAATCGATTATACATTCGATGTTGTGAAGTAATTTTAGGTATGGGGATCAAACGGATATAGCCTACTCCCGTTTTTTTTTTATATAGATCTAGATCTAGTCTAGATCTAGATCTAGACTCTATAAATTTTTTTTAATTAATAAAATACCCTTGAAATGCTAGATCTAGATCTAGATATCTAGATTCTGGGTACCAGGGAATAGCTAGGGTAAAAAATCCTTTCCTGGGCATCAGTGAGTTAAGTTCCTGCTGCCCTGAATGAAATCATCATGGTTGTTGTCGGGGTAACAAAGAGATCATGTTTGAGACTAGTCCAATGGATTTTTTTTCTTTTTTTATTTTACCTGTATCTAGATCTAGATCTATCTGTAATCCGGTTGGCGTAAACTTCGCAGCAGCCGGCAGGCAGGGGCAAGATGACTAAATTTCGACATTCAAACGTTTGCTTGATTCCGTGTAAACACAGGGGGTTACCAGCTGGGGTCATGACTATTAATACTATAACAGTCAAAATTATAATAAAGAATATTACCTCACCGACATCTCTATCCACCTTTAGTGAATTAATGCGTTCTGGGAGGGCTAAGCTTCATTCAGTTTCTATGGTGCGTTGTTGTTGTTTTTTTCAGTGGAATTTAAATCCAGTTACTTGAAAATGCCTATTGGATTTTTCTCAAATTTTGCACTGCTCTTAATTTACCCTAAATCCTAACAAACTGAAGCGCAATTTTAAATTTGCTCTGATCTTTGTACTTAGTAAAAAAAAATAAAAAAATCTACAGTATCACACAGCGCTAAGCTATAAAATGGTTTCTATATGCTGAGTATTCACCGACTCTTTTCCCATTCAGGTGAACATACATTTTAGTGTTTCGCACAATTAAGTGTTATAGAAATGTTCTTGAAATCATTTACTCTGATAGTCATGTTTTGCAAACAGCAAAGAGACAGATTCAGATCAGGCTACAGTCTAATAAATAAAACTTTAGTTCCGTAATGTGAAATGTAAGCTTTAGCGAAATTTCATACAAATTTAAATTTCTCTGCGCATTGATGTTTATTCTACTCATGATTTTAAAAAAAAGCCATGCTATAATAGCCTATCTATCTATCTATCTATCTATCTATCTATCTATCTATCTATCCTTTCATCTATCCATTCTATGGGGCTAATTTTCTATCTAGATCTAATAATATCAGAATTCCGTGACATAATTTTTCAGCAAGACTTAGTGTAATTAATATTTCGTCACATTACACCTATACAATGAAAACGTAATTATTTTTTTTTCGAAATTAAAGAAATTTATAATTTTAAAACAACTGTGTGTCTCTGTCTGTGTCCCGCGACAGACGTGCGAACAGGAACCGGTACACCTGCTATTGACCCGAGAATCATTGTGACCGACTTCTCGGAAACCAGGAAGTTTACATGTCGGCAGGTAAGCCAGGTGTGGGGTGGCCTTTATTGAATCCATCCTTAGATTTTCATTTGTCCCCCGCTCTTCTTCTTTTTTAATAGGATATGGAGAAGTTGTAGTTGTGAAATAAGGCCTAAACGTCAACGTGACACACCAAAGTAGTGGGACTACTAAACGTTGTTAAGTGCCAAAATCAAAGCTTGACTAGTACTAAAGTAGGCCAACTCTGACCCCAGCGACAGCAACAACTTTACTGTAGACAACAACAAAAGCAAACAACTTCATGTCACTGTTGTATCCGTGACGCTTTCGATGTGCACCTTCGGTTCATAAGTGGAGAGAAGTTGTTGTTTTTTTTTCTTTCTCCAAGTGAATCTTCATAATACAAACAAAAGCAAAAAAAAAAGGGGGGGGGGGGACAAAAATTTAAATATTGTAAAGTGATCTACTTCTTGAAAACAAATTACCATTCAAGTCCATTGCTTCAGAACATAAGCAACCAAATGATCAAATTTCAACAATAGTTGATTTTCATCATCTTGTACTTGTATATTTTTTGTTCTTCTCTGCAGAAACGGCATACACACAACTGTGCAGTTCATATCCAGCTACAGGGCAATAACTTTGTTCTAAGACACCATCTCCAAATGTTAATCCAGTTACAGGTTCAAAAAATGAGCAGACCTGTGATATCTCAACTTTGCCGGTTATTAACGGTGTTGGCAGTCATCTTTTACAGCCCATGCCAGGGTAGATGATTATTCTTTGCTTTTGTGATCCCAGTATATAATGATAATATAATAAATTATAATCATTTGCTATTATTTTGTCATTGAAAATTAAATGCAACTTGATCATATCAAAATGACAAAATTAACATTTCATTTCAATTATAATGTAGCATTTTGTTTTTAGTTATTTGAAAATTGAAAGATCTAATGGTCAGTTTGCGAAGAAAGGTCCACCATGATACAACAACATATATGGTGGTGAAGACAGTATAATACACAGAAATTAGCAACAGAATCATTTATAATTGGCATGTTTGACAGTAGAGTCTATAATTCTTCCACTCTCAGGTCAGACTGCCCATACATTTTTGTTGGAAAACTGTGGCTGGCCAAGTACTTCCCATGTTCCAACAACAAGAGGGAATTCAAGTCTGTTAAAAGCACCAAGACCGCAAAACCACAATCTTGCGTAAGTTTGACTTTTCTGACTATGTGTTAGGAGAGAGTGTCCAAACTTATGGCAAAAATCATTTGTTCAAAGGCATATTATATGCAGACATCAGATCACATTTAACTAGATGTATCATCAACCAGGTAATTTTATGCTTTTGTTGACAAGAATAGATTTTTTTCTTACATGAATCAGCTGCATCCAATACAAACCAGCCACCATGCCTAATATCAGTCCAATGCTGACAGTTCGCCCACAGGAATAACGATGTTCCTACCTAGATCTGCTGGTTACAACATCGCACCGTCACCCTTCAAATCTTGTGATTATGAACATCGTATACAAATCTATATCAGATTGACAGAGAGAGTCTGGCTGGGAAGCAAATGCATGCTCCTTCTGTTGTTACTCTTTTCTGAGTCATTGTGTGTATTCTCATTCCTATAGCCCTAATCTGAGGTGCCGGACTAGATTCTACATAAATTCATTGTCGCATCATCTCCTGTTAACGGTGAAGATGTTTAGCTTGTTTGGTCCTGATGAATGTACATCAACATCTGAAAGATTCATGATCCAGTTCAGCCAATATTCTGGTGAGTGTGTTGATATTCGTGTTTCTTGACAACTTTTCAGTTTTCACTTGGAGGCCTGGCAGCAGCAAATTGTTCCCGGTCGTCAGACTACTTTGTCATTCTTTTCATATAAAATGAGAATTAATTTTTACCTCAGTCATAAGGCCAGTTTGGGGGGTAACATTATACATGAGTGTGGTATTTTACAAATTTTATTTAGCTAGCATTGCTAATCCCCAAAAGATCAGGCATGTTCATCTCCACATCTTATCCATCACATGGACTGATCACTTTAAATTAAAGGGAGATGCAGTGCGGTGATCGTGTTCAGGAAATGGTGCGCTCTATTTTGTATTTTGACTCTCATCCTCATGTGTCATTTAAAATTAATGCCTAATTAATCATTTATCGTTAAAAAACTTAAGGCCATAGGCAGGCAGGCATATGGGCATTCCTCACTTGGGTCAGACATTGATCAGAAGAGTTAGGTTATAGGATTGGAATAAAAAGAACATGGATTGCCCATGCTGAGGGAACATGGACAGTCATATTTGCGCATTATGAAACATAAAAAATGCACATTAAAAATTTACAATATGTGTGCTTGTGTATTTTGCTCCAGAAACCTATGGTACTTAGCCAACTACCATGCCTATTGGAAGATGTCAAATAGTCAGCATCTTCTTAACATGATTTTCATTAATATTTGTAAACTGACATAATGAGGTGAAACTTTTATATAATGGCAACTACTACTGTTGAGGCAAGAGAAGTAGGACGAATTCTCTCTGGGGTTTTTAAGTTGTGGAAAACCAGATGCATCAGGTGTTGAAAGTGAAGATGTTGACAATCTGTACTGCACAATGAAATGCTCAGAATATCATAAATTTTGGCATCAAAATAATCTCAATTCAAACCACAATGAACAGGGTTGTCTCTTCGCAGTGTGATTCCACAGAGTCATGTTTGTTGCTGTAAAGAAAGAGAGAGAAAGAAAGAAAGAGAGTGGTTATTATTTTGATGTTCATATCATTCATTGTCTGTCATGTTTTCTCTTTTGATCAGTCTGTGGATGTTTCAGAAAGGGATCGGTTTCACTTGCATTATGATCATGAATTAATTCCTGCATATAAATACATTGGTCTTGGACATCTACCTCTCATATGTGTGGGAGTGAATTGGAAAAGGGTGAGGGGGCTGTTCACCGGTATACTATGACTCACTATGGAGAGTATGGTGTCTACAACCCTATTCACTTGTACCATATCAAGTAGTGGGGCAGTTGTTGGGCACTTCTGGTAAGGTCCCTTGTCCGATTAGTGTGTTATATTCTGTCTATTATCTTGCTCTTTCCTAGCACATTGTGACCATTGTCATGTTCACGTGCTTTCTCCAAACTAAACTCAAACTTATAGTTAAATAATATATAAAATGCAGACAAACAAACTGATAATTCGCATTATATATATTATTTACTTCTGTAAGGCCTCAGGAATATTACTTGGTGTGGCAATCTCTATGCTGAGGAAATCTTACTGCCTGTCTCGGCAGTGGATGTCTTGTACAACACAGGCAGCTTTGGGGAAGGTGCAGGATTTGAAATAGTCTTTCAAGCAGGTGAGTTGGATTTTTTTTGACATATTCTTGTACAGTGGTTTTGAACACTGTTGTGCTCATATCATGCTGCCAGTTGAGTGTGCTTCAATTTTCAGTATACTTGGTGCTTTTTTTCCCCCTACTTTAACCAAAAGCACTACTATTTTTTTCCAACTATCACCAGAAGCACTCCTTGCCATCAAATCTATATAAATTCATAGCTATTGTCAGGGGGAGATAGTGTTTTATGGAGAAAGCTATAGATGAGCAGTGAATACAACAGAGTATTATCTCTATTTAGCTTTGTAATCAGACTATGTCACTCTAACAACATCATAAATTCGTGTTAGCCGCATTTTTACAACTTTTATTAAAATCCTGATGTTTTTTTTTCTCCATAAATCAATTGACAAAAACTGTTACAAAAATTGAATTGGCTAATTTGAATACTAGTTCAGTGCATTATCATAAAAACTTAAACTGACTTAGGACATGCTCAAGTTATAAGCTGAACATTGTATTCCAGTCAAGCATTTGGTCCCACTTTCCATTTGACTGTGAAATTTTGACAAGGATTTTGAATGAAAGAAGAATTTAAAAATAAAATCTATCACATTTAGATGCAGTCAATTGTCTTTCCTAATGTACTTTAATAAGATTATTTTTCTTTTCTTAACACACACATTCATATGACAGTCCGAGAAAATAATGTGAATTGCCAACAAAAAAGAAAGAAATATTGCAGCCCTGACAAGGTTTCAACTTGTATCTCCAGCTTTCCAAGTTTTTAACTCTTTGAGCTCTAACCTCCTGATGTTCCCTAGCTTACTGAGCTCACAGCAACAAACCTGAGGGTTCTTCCCGTGGGTCTATAAGTAAATAGGGTTATAGACACCATAATGAGTTACTGGTACACCGGTGAACATCCCCCTCGCCCTTTTCCAATTCACTCCCACATATGAATAACATCACATAGAGCATCTGCCCAAGAAAGACGCGCATTCAGTTTGAATTCTTATAAATGCTGAGAATGAAGTTGACCATGAGAATTACTACAGAGGTACCAGGCATTACCCAGGGTAAAACCTGATTTTGCCCTCCACCCCTCACCCCTTGCTCTCCCTCCCGCACACCCCTTATCTCACTGTTTCTCCCCAAGCCTCTCTCATGGATGAGAAAATGATCTGTGAATACTCACTGAACAATGCTCTATGTGCGAAAGTATATATTTGAACACTTTTTAGTTTTTAACTCTTCTTTAAAATAGCGGACGAGTCTGACAGTGTTTCCCCGATGCAAACTGACAAATTTGTCAAAGTATCAAAATGTAATGGCTCTGTGTCTCTCATATCAATATGTGTTTGTAAACCAGCAAGTTAACTTACATCTGTCTGCGAATTTTCATATTTTTTCAGTGAAGAGTTTAGGAGCCTTTTTGCTAAACATATTTATTAGTTTAGCTCCAGGACAGTAAGATTATACACATAATTTTGTGTACCTCACTCTTTTCCATTATTGTATACAGTTGACAAGTGTTATCGCTTCTGGTTTTTTCAGCTCTATTATATGAATGCTACTATAAAACACGGCTGCAAGCTCGCCTACAGCCCCGATTTTTGTATTCACCAAACTATCCAGGCAGATACCACAGGTAGGTACACTAATACTGAACATGACACTGGGAGGTCGCCATACATTCAGAATGTAAATTACCTTCAATGCAACAGGATGTTTTAAGTATAAGCAACCCACTAGAAACTCACATATGATCATTATTTGAAGTGCTAATGCTTTGTTTTTTAAAGTGAAAATATGGCAAAAAGAAAGGCCTTGCATATGGAATAATACAGGAATGATGCAATAAAGTACGAAAGAGAAGAAAAGACAAAACAAGCTTCACGTATGTTGTTCACAACACTGTCACCGGAGTTTTTTGCCATTTTTAAGGCTAAATTTTGCCATGGAATTTGCAAAAAAAACCCACAAAATTTTGCCCAAAAAATTTGCTGCGCTGCTCGCTCCAATAAGAAAGTAACATAAGGCATCTCCAACAATAAAAAATGAGCTTCCCCTGTATGAATAATTTACTAAATCACACACTCTGATAAATGTTATTTCATTAAAAAGAAAAAAATAATCATGGACATTTGTGTGTATAACTGTGAAAAGATGACTCTTCAGCTGATGTAATTAAGCCATAAACTTTTAGTTCAATCCTCGTCTCTATTTGACCAGACTTTCGTGGGGCTGGGGCAAAAGTAAGGAAATATAATATCATTAACATGATTTTCAACAATGTGCAATGTCAACAAGTAATGGGTCAGTTGCCAGAGGGTGCCCCCAAGATCTGGGACAAATTGAGTACAAAACAGTCTTGCCCAAAAATATCCTGTTTTGTGTTTACCTTGTGAGTAATTTAGTGTTTTTATGATTCTTAGTACTTTCAAAGCAGTTCATGTTATAGATTTTGCTGCAGCAGGGTAAAAAAGTCTCTTCCCACAGAGCTCCGCATACAAACCATGGCACCATAAAAGGCTTACAATAAATGGCTAATTACTGCAAAATGTTCCATTTCAGATCAATATTAGCATTATTTGTCATGTTAATTGATTAAATTATGAAATTCCTACAACAGTGGACTTGAGTTGAACTCGAATGAGGTAAATTTCTCTTGAGTTAATCTACATGTATTTTGGTGGTACTGGCATGGTTACATCATATTTTATATATTAAAATAAAACGGTCGTGTTGACTTCAATTTAAGCAGCACAACACCTGTGTTGACTTTGATTTCATGTCCTGGCTCTTATTCCAATTCTTTAAAGCGAAACAGAAGAGTTGATCTTGATTATCTGACCAATGAAATTGAGTCACCTCCTCAACTATCTGACACCGAAACTCCCCCATTAGCAAGGCAATGTATACATTGCAGCACGCTGATAGGCTATGCTAATCTACTCCTCTCCATTGAGTTTGCAGTGCGAGGTCATGACTTGTTTACTCATCGACAAGCCGAGAATTTAACTGGTGACCTCGAGTTGTTCTCGTGAGTAGGATTTTTTTTAGCAGGGAATTGCAAGGTGGGGAACTAGAAATCACACATTAGGTTTTGTTGTCCTTGATTCCGAGCATTGAAGTAGGGGTGAGGCAAGGTATTAATTACCGATATTGTTGTGTCTAGTGAGACATGACTAGGCAAGATTAGTAGGCCAGCTGGCTGGTGATAGTGCAGAATTAACATTCCGAGCTGGGGCTGAATAGCCAATGGGTGTACTGAGTGACTGGACTGCGGAGCAATCTCGCAGGGAATTGTGACGAGTATATAAGAGGGTGCAGAGCTAAGATTAATTGAGTACAGATGAGAAGACAGCATCCTTTTCAAGGGGTATTCCGGCAGACGCTAAGTGCCAGAAGTAAGCGAGAACATAGACAGGCAGTCCACATGGCATGAGTGGACTGACCTAGAGAGCTGACAGAGAGAGAGCTCTAGAGGTCTTGGTGGATGGACAAAAGAGTCCACACAGCGATGTTCCGAAGTCACACTCACATCTCTGTGAGTGACTGTTGAGCCTATTACAGAGACATCCTGAGAGAGAGGGGGAGAGAACCCACATGCTCTGAAACTGTGAAGAACTCGTTCTCCGAGTATTGTTAACAATATATGTCATCATTGCACTTTGCAAGAACTATTACTAGCTTGTGGCTAGCTAAGGCAGTAACAACGTTGTGATTAAGAGATATTGCATTGATTTATTGATTGTCCATTTCTAGTAGTTGTTCTTAAGTAATTATAAAGGAGAAATTGTCTTTGCAATGTATTGGGACCATCCGTGCATTTACATTGTGCCATCAGAACCCCTTTAGGTTCTGGAGAGTTGGTCTGGTGACTTGCCAGTGACAACTCTGTTATTAAAGTAATTATATAACCCATTCACATAATTATAGGTAGATTATTTGTATATTTGCAGTCGAATAAGGATAGTCAGTTTGCTTGAAAACTATGCATTGAATATATCTATTTTGATTGTATTGTTTTTAGTATTGTAATAATATTACGGGCCTGTCCAAACTTGCATACTCTTATTATTTAGTAATTGCTTGTGTGTTTGGGTGTACTAGTCCGAGTGTGAGTTAGATGCCTCTCGTGCAGTCGAGAGCTATGTCTTCTTGAAGACCTGACTCAGCTCGTGACACCTAGCATCAAGGCCTCTCTTTGTTTTCACACACAGCCACGCAGGTAGTGAGTCCGCGTGGGGGCTTATGTTTATACACACACGGTGTCATGGATGATGCTCCTGATTGCACCTCGCTCTCAGCCAGCCCTTCTCCCATGCATACTTCAAAAATACCACCACCCAACCCCAAACCTATATGGGAATGCCATGTGACTATGAAGACTGTCTTTAAAGAGAGTGCAAGACATTGAAATTTCCGGTTCAGGGACTAGATCTATTCGTCGTTTTGTATCGCTCTTTTTGTAATTGTATTATTATGAGTTGCTGAGCTTGAATTTGATCAAATTTTGTGACGACGATGTGCCAATTGCGGGAAAGTCAAATTTATGAAAATTTTATGAAAATTATATTTGTATTTTATTTTCAACACTGCAGTGATAAGGCAGTTGATTTATAGTTCTGTCAAGTAATTTTGATGCTTTTACATTGTTCAAATTAGTCATATAAAATTGATTTTAATGAGAAAACAAATCAGACTTCTGTTTGTTTAAAAAAATGTGATAGGGCTGGCAATGATCTTTGTGAATCCCACTGAGTAATTATAGGCATTTTTCTATGACGAGGGGTGCAGTGATACTAGACACTAAAAGTTTGCAAGGACCTAGTCTTCAGTGATCTGAAAGTAAAAAAATTCCTGTGATTAATGTCTGTTTCAGTGTGGGGCCAGTTTACTGTGGTATATAGTGAGATTGACAAATTTTCAGCCAGTCAGTAAGCTTGGTGTTCAGCCAGCCTATAAGCCTGATGTCCACAGTTAAGTCTTTTCTTGTTAAACAATCAAGCAAAAATGTGAACAAACCCAAAAGAGATCTCTGTTGCAGCAGAAAGTGAGTCCCATTTTAGATAAGTCTTGTTGTCTGCTTTAACTAATGTGGATGAGGTTGGGTGTTGGGACTGACCAAGACTATTTCAGACAATGTCAATGACAGAATAAAATTATTCAAACTTTGAGGTTATTGTTTGGTAATGAAAAATAGGACAGCAAAATATTATGGTATGGTTTTGACCCTGTTCACAGAACTGATTTTCATTTGCAAGAGTCTATATTTTTTGTTTAATTTGTATATTTTGCTTTGTTACTACAGTTTATTGACCTGTGAAGTGCATCTGTATGTTGAAGATGGTCAATATATTCATGTCCAGTCTGTGGATATGGCATTGGAGGGAAGCAGAAAGTGCGAATATGATGCTTTAAGCATTAATAATGGTGAGTCACCAGCTCTTGTTGGCATGATAAGTTGTCTGTTCACAACCTTTTACTTAAGGGGGGGTGCGGGTCCTGAAGGCGATTTTTGTTATTATGAGAAATAGACAATTTTAACTTTTATAATCGAATTCAGGATGTCTGAATTAGCAGAAAAAAAATGTAAAAAAATTTGTTTGTCATATTGTTGCCATGGAAGCGCCGCCATCTTGGATTTTGAGTCCCCAAAAAGTACCAAATTCAATATAGATAGGCTTCGCCAAATTTTACTGGATTTATTTGAAACTTCTCGTTCAATCCAACTTTATACAGAAGGGAATTTTGATATCTCTGACAGATCTTTTGTTATAAATTTTTGAAAATGATATGCAGCGGAATTCCATTTTTTCTTATTTTCTATCACAAAAAAATTCAACCAAAAAAAAAAATGAAAAGTTAAACAAATTTCCTTCTGTATAAATTTTTTGATTTGTTCAAACATGTTGTTAGCCAAATTTTATACCAATTGGTCAATAAATAAAAAACTAGTTCACAAATCACTGATCAAAAGTGCAATTTCGAGAAAATCGCATTTGAAAGTTCTTTTCAATAAAAATGTTATTGAAACGTGTTACACCTGGCTAAAGTCATCATTACTGGTGTCCTGAGCCTCAACAATGATTTTTTCAAACCACCAAAGGCTTTATGACAGATGTGTACGGAGGAGTAGGGGTTTTGATAGCGACACTAAGATGTTATTTAGGGCTAATTTTGCAGCCCAATGGCATGATTCTTGTGCCTTTTTCTTGACCCCCCCACCTCACTAAAAGGCATAGTTCAGGGTTATAAACATTCAAAATTGACATTTGGGTAGTAAAATAATGTTCCTAAATGGATAAACTGACCGAAAAGTACAAAATCGCAATATCGGTATTTTTAAGCCTAATTTCGAGTATTCCCTTAATAGGGAAATCAAGTCACAGCATTGGCTACAAACAAACTCAGTGCTTCTGAACTGAAATTTATATGACAAGTTACCAAAGAATCAGATTAGATTTTTTTCCACTGTCATTCAATGGCATTCTTTTTATTGTCCTTGTGTGTTTAGACCTATTTTGTTTTGCGTTCCATGTTTTATTGCTTAGATGTTGAGACCCTTTTCATTGGTCCTTCCATGAAGAGGCTCTTTTTTTTTGGGTTAAATTTTCCTTTCATATTGAGACCCTTTTTGTTTTCATTCAGCATTTGGCTTCATTTGTTGTTGTTGTGTCATAGAATGAAGAATTCTTTTTGTGTTAAGAATCCAGGAGTAGGTATGGGCTTGATTATGAGTATAGATCCAGCTCCAGTGGATTCCCAGATCTTGGATCCACGAAAAATGAATAGCTCTTTATGCTATCACAAAATAAGATGTATAAAAGCCAGTAAAACAAAATCAAAGACCAGTAAAGAAGAGATACTCAGCCCTTTTAATGCGAGGCCAAGTTGTGCTGCACATGTATTGCCAACAGTCTGTCTCCATGCTGCCTGTCCCTCTCTTCTTATTTAAAAAAAAGTTTGTACCATGCACAAGAGACTTGATAAGCACCCAGTGACAGGCCATCATCCATTTGGATTGTGAACTCAGAACCACACCAGGGATCAAGTACTTGTACATAATAGGATCCAGGGTGTACTAATATTTTCATTGGCACCAGTCACTGACTAGCTGTAGGTGCACCATAGAACAGACGTGGGCAATCTATGGGCTGTGGCTGGCCTCCAAGGTTGATTGAAACTCTGCTTTACATACCATCCCTGAGTTATAAGAAAGAAGAACCATTTCATCAGATTTTTACAAGTTGAACACAATATTCCAAAAACTTCAACCAGGTTGCAAAGACAGAATTGGTAGATTGTTGCATTGTACTAGCTTGTGTTCGCAAATGGTATGCAAATTGTAAATAGAAGGGCATTCATAGATAGGGTCAGAGTATCCAGCCCTCTGTATCCCTACATTTTGCAAATCTGGTCATTAGTATATGAAAGGTTGCCCATGCCTGCCAAAGAGTATTGGATTATAGATATCCATTGTCAAAATGGATCCAGGACTCAGGGGCCCAGTATTCAACATCCATTTCCATAAATAATGAATGTGGGGTGGAGTCTTCATAGTGTTGTTTCGGACAAGACACAGACTTGAATGAGGGTGCATATCTTTGTATTTGACCGACAGAAATAAATTGCCCCAAAGCAATAAATGAATGTTGAAAAGGGGGCTTTGCAAAATTTGTTCTTGTTTTATTTTTTGGTCACATTTTGATTCAAATCACAGAAATGAGGAAGTGGCACAGATATGAGCTGTCTATGATGGTAAAACAAACTCATATTAGTTAGATATTTGTTTTTAACATTATCTAGCCAGCAACCGCACAAAAATTCTACACATATGATTGATGTCAAGTTTGCAAATAGGAATGACGTATCCCTTCGTAGATCCACTAGAAATGACATTTTAGCAATATTGGTTTGATGCATGGTGATCCTACCAACGCCATAAAACTCCTAGACAAAACTATGTCAGATTGACGTAGGGATGCTGTCTGATTATTTCTGATTGTGAAATGTGTGTAGGTCTTTATTTTAGGAGGTTCACTGCCCTTGGCATTTACACCTCTCTTTTACTTGTTTTATTTTTCTTGTTGTGATAGGGATAGGTTTATTTTTTGGTTTTTTTAGAATTTTACCCGTGCAGCCGCCTTGTATGGCCTGCTCTTCATGATTTTCAACTACCAAGGTATCTTTAACTCTTTCAGGACATCAGTGTTAGGGGCTTCGGTCGAGTCTGGACATAATTAATTTTTTCCCACTTTGGGAAACAGCATGGTTCAGAAAAATGCTTACAGAAAAAATGTACTGATAATAAAGTAAAATGTTAGACGTCAAATAAAAGAGAATTGAATGCACAATACAATATAAATTGGCAATACATCCAAACATGTGTTTCACTGGCGCCGATAAATCGGGGATATGTCCTGAAAGAGTTAACGTGCACAACATGCATACAGGCCCTCCAAATTTTTCTGCCTTATCTGAGAAGACTAAGTGCTCGATCCTACCTACCAAAGGATCATGGACAGGAAAATATGAGAAAAATTCCAACATGCCTGCACGTACTGGGATTTGAACCCAGTACCTTCAGCATGAGAGGCGAGTATCTTGCCTCTAGACCACCGTGTCCTGTTGGGTGTTGAGATTGTTTTCTGACTGTGAAGTATAACGCCAGTGATTAGTTATAGTGAAGTGTGAGCAGCCCAGTCCAAGATGGCAAAGCCAGAAGGCATGTATTAAAAAAAATTTAATATACATAAATTTAATGCTGTCAAAATACTTCTTTTAAATCCATTGTGCAAAGTGACAGCCATGACTATCAAGGCCATATATATATAGGCAATACAGGGTATGAATGTTAGCCCCTGCACCACTCTGTGGACATACACCATACCTCTGATAGTTGTTAGTGCAAGTGCACTGTGGACATTAACCCTGCATATCCTAAAATAGATAGAATAAAGGCCATATATGTATACAAAGAATGAATGTTAACCTCTTCACTGCTCTGTCAATGTACAATGTACATCTTATATTGCAAAGGGGTTCCTTGTATTTTCATATTATGGATGTATAGCTGTTGATTTGAATTTATATGTACAGCTTTGGGTCTTGAATTATTGAAATGATATTTCCACAGCAAGCTATTGTGGAAAACAGCCAATAGATGTCTTAGTTAATTCCTCTAATGCTCGGCTAAGATTTAAAACTGATGCACATAAGACTGCAAGAGGTTTCAAACTGAAATATAGTGCTGTTCAACCAGGTAAGTACCAATCTTCAATATTTATCTTAGCATCGTTAACTCTCCAATCCTTTCTCTGTAACAGGCGCTTCGTGCTTCATACCCAAAGACCTGCCTCAGATTCCATTCTGTGATCCTTAACGTTGATAGATAACTCCATTTCCAAACTTACACATTTTATTACAAGTTCATTTTTGCACATAAAACAAACAGAATTGTTATGAAATAGTGCAATTCTGATAGAGAATCAAACACAACTCTGACTTTTGATATCCCAGGAACCACTCCAGAAAATTAACAGCTGGTTTTCAACATAAATTCAGAAAACAATTATCAGGCCCAAATCACATTGCTTCTGCGACTTTTTTGCCGTCGAGTGATACATGTTGATTGAAGGTATATTGTTTCCCATTAGACAATAGGCAGTAGTGTCACACTGAGTCACAGTAGATAGGAAGTAATGTCACATGGAGTCGCATTAGCGAAAAAAGGTTTAAGGCCTAGCAAGGCATAATGTGTTGAACAGGCTGCTTCCAAATGCCTGTATAAGGCAGTGTGGATCTATGGAGTGGACCTTTGATGTTTACAGAATACATTTGAAGACTACAGGGGAAGAACGTCAGTTGTCAGAAAATGCAAGTTTTTATGGTTTCCTCCCTCAGCTCTTGGCTAATATCTTTAGCTTTGTTCATGTCATACCGATTAAGTGAAAAACAACCGTTGTCCAGCAATAGGAGCAAATTTAGATAAGGCTACTTCTTTTCAACTTATAGACTTTCAAACTTTAAAAATGCGAATTTCTCTAAACCTTCATTTTGTGTCGTTTTTTCCCCTGTAGTCTTCATTTGCAATTCTGGTTTTCTTTAATCTTTATTCTTTATATTTACAAAATGTATAGTTTTATAGGATTAGGCCAAGTAAATATTAAGTGTCTTACGGGTGAATATAATCCAGTACCCCTTCATCTCTCACAAGCAGAACAGCACGGTTGGGGCTTGGGCTAAAAACTATGTTTTCCTCATAATCTTGTTTCGCATTTTTTATGCACTGTGGTAATTTAATGCTTCACGGAGAAAAAATTGCCAAAGGCCAAACAGCTGGATCATACAAAACATGGAGAGGAAAAGCCAGGAATATTAGACAATAAAACACGGTTTGGAAAAAAGCAGGGTTCAACATTGAAAATTGTCTCCTCTGAGCATAATTAAATTTATGTGTCCATAATTTCATACTTTTTTTTGCAACAAAACTTACGTGCAAACAGCATGTTTTTAGGTTCTATGGTTGTCTTGAACCTCTCAGCAAAAGTTTTGCAACTCAGTTTTATATATATATAGATAGTTTTCGCAAGTTCATGTGGATAAAATGTGTAAAAATTTCATTGAAATACGTCAGTGATTAAGAAAGCTATTTACAATTAAAATATGTGTAATTAAAATCCAAAAAATGTCATACTTTTTCCACTGTTTTCTTCACATTGTATAATTCCTGTTATTTCTGGTTAATATCAGTTTCCTCGCTTCATAAATGAAGAAATTCACCTTCAGCTACCTCCAACCCTTTTTAAAAAAATGAAAAATATGAATGTTGCAAGGAAAAAAATTTGCATGGTCAGAAAACGACAGTCTCATATCAGCTCGCCGCAGTTTCTCTTCCTTCATCTTTACTTACTTTTTTCATGTTGACTTGTTTTGTGAAAGAAACATGCAATACCAGAGAGGAATTCATAGTGAGATGGACACTGCATGTCTAAGTAAATTGCACCCTGTGACCATGAGCCGCACTTCCACATATCTATCATTTTCAGGAAACCCAGATATTTGTAAAACAAATAATAATATTGTTTTATTTGTACCTGAATGCCTCAGGAAAAACTGTTATCACAGTGAAGATGTGTGTACACAGTTCTAATTTTTTATTCTATTTATTTTACAACTGAACCAAAATACTGTTTCAATGATTCTAACTTTGTGGAAACAAGATCAGGTCACATTTTTTATCTCTGTCGAAACAATTGAAAAGCATTAGAAGCAAAACCGGAAAAGCGCATCCAGTTTTAACTTAGAAAGGTGCCAAGAGTGATAGAATGTAAAATCAGAACAATTTTACGCACTGTTGAAACACCAAACAAATTCAGAAATGGAATTCTAGAATATAACAATTTCTAAAAAAAAAAGGGAGGAAATTTAAAAATGTTATTAAAACCATGTACACATAACTTGAAGAATTGTTGCAAAATGAATCCATTTCTTCAATTATGTCATTTTCTTGTCAGTGTATTAGTTCTCCCCTTTCTGATGGAAGATGGATTGTGTTTATAAAACTGTGTAGATGTGGGTGCAGATTCATTTGAGTTTTCAAATAAAATAGTATGGGGATTGAATTAAATCCAGTTAATTAGCAGCAATTGGCTGGATTTTTTTTTTTTATCTATGCTCCTTTTTTTTTTTTTTTGATGAGTGAGGTGTCAATTTTGAACAATTCGAACAATTTAATACAAGTCAATGTGAAATATCTAGTTTGAAAATCTTCTTGAATCTTGAATCCATCCGGTGCCGTCAGACATCACATAGGGCCCCAAGCATCCTCCGCCAACCGTGTCTATCCTGCCTTGGGTATCATTTCCATGGATTCCAGTCCAATAAGTCTTGCCTCTCTCAATAATGTCCTTTTCAATGTTTCTTTCGGTCAGCCTTGAAAATGGGCCAGTAAAATTAAACCCCTGTCTCTCTTACAAGATTACATGCTTGCAATATAAAGAGAATATTCTGATTACAGATATTGCGTGATCAAATATACACAGAAAAGGAAACGAAGATATTTTTGTTTGATACTTCAGTTTTATTATTTTTTTCAACAGAGTTGATTAAATGCAATGGTACGGAAATTCGCTTGACTGCAAACACAATGGAAACTGTTCTGGTTTTGCAGGATGTGCCGGAGTCAAGAAGCAGGTAACCATAATGTCTAAATTAGCACAGTTGAATACTGTGATTGTGCTGATGTGGCAGTCAGTGTGATGACAAGGTGATTCAGAATTTTAAGTTCTTTTTTTTTGTTTTTTAGTTTGTTTTTTTTTTCATTCAGATATCCCAACTAAATGTAACACTGATAAAGGAGAAAATGATTGTGTAATATATTAATGAAACACAGTCCTAAGATTTGAGGCTGAAATTATATAATTGGTATCCAAACATTTTGTAAGACATTTTTAACTTCGAACAAATATTTCGGAGTAACCGAGATAGTTAGTAGTAGACTATTCCTAGGTTCAGTTGAACTCCAAAATAAACAGTGTAGTTGTTCACAATAGTCTTGGAGTTTACAGACATGTAATGACAAGGCGAGGTCTAGAGCATTTAGTAACAACAGGGAAATTTAGTGGTAGCAAAAGCCGGGGACGACAACGCATAAAGATGCAGGACGACCTAAAGGCTTGGCTGGGAATGCACACCACCAACAACGTCATCAGGGCTATGGAAGATCGTGAGAGATGGAGAGTCATGATCGCCAACGCCTGCCGGCAGGGCACTTAATGATGATGATACAGTCTCTTGTGCAGAACACTTGGCCCAGAACTGTTATTACTAGAGCAAGATGAATTGGAAGAGCTGAAGTTTTCAGATTCAAAGTGTACTCGCAGAATACTTTTATTTCAATGTCTCTTTTTGTGACCTAGGCATGATTTAAAAACAATCCCATCAATTTGTTTCTGAGGATGAATGAAATGTGCAGAGTGTATTGTTAAGTTTTGGATTCATGCCCGTGCTCTTGTTTCAGCCAGAACAAGTCCTCCATTTGTGTCATTTCCCTGGACAGCGGTTCTGAAGACAAGGTGTTAGCTCTGACATTACCAAAAGACATGGGGGCGTTCAGTCATTATGAAATCAGGGTTCATAAAGGTGAGTCTTTATCATTTTATTGTCCTTCCTTGTTTAATATTATCTGCCTTTAACCCTCTTTCTGCGACGGGTGTGCATACACGGGTGAGTCAAGCGGACCATGCAGTGCGGAAGGCGTGTTTCCATGTTCCAGGTCACCGTCCTCTTTGAGATGTAACTACCATCTTATTACTTGCTATGTCTTTTCTAAATCACAGACCTTGTGACAAGAACATGTTAAGCAGTGAACCACTACAGACAACATTGCTTAACAGGATGTCCAGGGGACATAAAATTTAACTTCATATTCATACTATCAGTTAAATCATGTTAAGCATTTATTGAGTTATCTACCTTAGATAAACTATGTTGATAAAGGATGGAAGCAGAATTTTTTGTGTGCAGGTCTACGTGTATTAGGGTGCATGAGAGGATATTGTATAAAAAAAAAATCTATTCCTTATGGAGGTCAGTGATATTGTTTATTTCAGAGGATGGTTATGAAATAATCTTCAATGAGACTCAGGGACCCCGCCCTTGTGGAAAAGGAGAAGTGACCACACTTCACTTTCTGCGAACACCCAACAGAAAAGCTGAATTGAAATTTCATTTGAAAGGAAAGCAATCTTACTTCAGAATTCAGGCAGTGGAGAAAGGTAAGCTGTGACTGAAATTCTGCTTACTCCATTTTTAATACAGTAGTCTCTGTCTAAGAACTCGCCGCCTTAGAACCCAATCCGCTTTAGAACCCGTTGTTGCCGCGAAACTGAATTTTTTCACTGTAATTTACATGCGTAAGAACCCGCTCTGAAACGAAAAATCCGCCTAAGAACCCGGCATTTGACCGAGAGACGAGCACACCTTTACGTAAAATGTCCAAAATTAAACGCAAAATTCTCTTTCAAATAGATGGGATAGAACAAAGCCACACAGTACAGTGAAAGAGAACGGGTGGAGGGTAGGCAGGGGGAGGCGAACCGTACAAAGGATGGAGCCCAGTTATGTCTTTTGTGTGCAAGCAGGCCACTCCTAGACTAAATTAGCATAGTCATCACCTAATATCTATTGTTGTCTGACTCAAGGGGCAGAATTTTATACATAATTGACCACGTGCTTGGTTCTGCTGATTCTCGGACTACATGGATATGATTTTTAAAATTGAGTTTCAATCACCAATTGTAAATTAAGGAGGAGAATGAATTTTCCTGTCATACTTTTTAATTCTACTCGAAGGAAATGCGTCTTTTTATTTTTTTCCAGCTCAAAATGCCGGAACTCTTTCATCTGTTCAACTCAGTTGTGGCTCAGAATCAGCGACGTATTAAAAATAAAGCAAACTTCAAGACCTTTGAAAATAAGCCCAAATACACCTTTACATCTATCTATGCATAATATGACATTTTGTAGAATTTAAGGCTCAGGGGTTAAAAAGCCTTTCATGATTACAGTGGAAGTCTTATGTCCTTTGTAGTATGATTTGTTAAATGTTGTTAGATTTTTAACCTAAACAACCCTATTTACCTGGATACCAGTCACGTGCTGCAGTGACTACATCCCTATTCACCAGTAGACTGGTGCAGAGTGCCCTCAAATTTGTTACCATGAGCTCAAGAGATCAAGAATATGGTATAGGGAAACTCAGGAGGTCAGGGATATGGTTTAGGGAAACTCAGGAGGTCAGGGATATGGTATAGGGAAAATACAGCAGGAGGTCAAGGATATGGTATAGGGAAAATACAGCAGGAGGTCAAGGATATGGTATAGGGAAAATCAGGAGGTCAGGGATATGGTTTAGGGAAAATCAGGAGGTCAGGGATATGGTTTAGGGAAAATCAGGAGGTCAGGGATATGGTATAGGGAAAATCAGGAGGTCAGGGATATGGTTTAGGGAAAATCAGGAGGTCAGGGATATGGTTTAGGGAAAATCAGGAGGTCGGGTATATGGTATAGGGAAATTCAGAAAGTCAGGGATATGGTATACGGAAAATCAGGAGGTCAGGGATATGGTTTACGGAAAATCAGGAGGTCAGGGATATGGTTTAGGGAAAATCAGGAGGTCGGGGATATATGGTATAGGGAAAATCAGAAAGTCAAGGATATGGTATAGGGAAAATCAGGAGGTCAGGGATATGGTAGGGAAAATCAGGAGGTCAGGGATATGGTATAGTGAAAATCAGGAGGTCAGGATTCAAAGGGTTAAACATTCTTGATTGTTGTATTGTTATTAAAACAGTCTTGATTGTGTTTATTCAGAGGAGATGTAGTGGAAAGGGCTTTGTTGAGTTTTCTAGCAGTTAATTTTACAACTCAAGCATGTTGCATTTGATGCAAAGCACAGTTACTGATCAGAAGATTCTCTTTTACATAATAAAGTCGAAGGAACAGGATAAAAATAATTATGAATGTTGTGTATAAACTGGCATTGAACACATAAAGTGGTTCCATTAGACACCTTTGACTATTCTGAGCTGACACCTTTGACAGTTTTAAGCTAACACCTTTGCCTATTTTGAGGGAAAATAAATGAAGTGTTAATATTGCACTGTGACTGGACTTCATATGGTCTGCAGAATAAACAGGCTATATTCCTCAACATTACATATTTCCATTATGTCTTCTTTAGAGGAGCTCAACTTAGAGGGCAAAATTCTCAAAAGTGGGTCAAGGGAGATTGTATAGATTATTTCTAGAGAAGCAATCTCTTTCTTCCACAGCCTCTGTTTCATCTCCAACCCCAACCCCAACCCCAACCCCCCCCCCCACACACACACATACACACACACACACACACACACACACACACACACACACACACACACACACACACACACACACCCACCCACACACACACACACACACACACACACACACACACACACACACACACTTGAATTGAAGGATAGTGTTAAATTTATGTTGCTTTGTGTCTGTCTTTTTTTGCTACAGTTGCATTACCAAAGAGCATTCAAGGGGATTACTCCATGATTTGGATCAACCGTGGGTTGCAAAGGTGGGTTTAGGGAATAAAATCCTACTTAGTATTCAGTGAAAATGTGGCAGAATAAACAAGTTGTATGTTGCAAGCCCTTGCATAAGAAATAATAAAATTTGTTGCTACATATTGACTTTCCTTCAAGCCTTTCTGTGACTCCACAGATTTTCTGTGTTTTTTTATAATGTTTTTTCAATTACCCAAGAGGAGTGGGGAGGGTGGTCTAGCGCTTCCTTTCATGGTTAGCTTAGATTTGAAAACTGCCACTTTAAGCTGCAAAATCATACATGTAAGATGTGTTGCTTGAATCATGCATAATATTGAGCATCAAATATGAGCCAAAGTCAGTGGCAAGCACACTTTTGGATGAAGAATTCTCAGATAAACTGAACAGAACTTCAAGTGCAGTTCACAAAACATGGACACGTTTTTATAGCGAGCTGAGTGGAATGAAGTTCATTTTTCATAAGGTGAATAAACCTAAACAACATCCTGATTTGACTTGAGTGGATAAAATATTTAAATCTGAGCTTGTATAGTGTATTGGAGATTGTGTAAACATCCCCTTAGTTGAAATATCTCAACTGAAAGCGTATTTGATTGCAAGGGATGTAAATGTAAAACAAATAGGTGACTAACTTTTAGTTTTCTGGCAACATATTTAGACTGGGCTTGATCTAAGATTTTTAAACTGTGATGATGCATTTTTAGACAAGACAGGCGAACACTCCCTCCTGAAATGCTGATAAGAGCCCAGTTGGAAGTGCATAAACATCTTGAAGTTGGTGTTATTGATGGCGCCTCTTTCACATCTTCAATGAGAGGCCGTGAATACAGACTGCGGGTAGCTGGTAACCTTGAAGTCTATAATGGTAAGCTGTCTTTCTCAGTTCTACCATTCAGTGCATGGGCTTAGCCCAGCTACAGGCTATACACCAGTCCATATCAGAATTAGTAACCTAAACAACTGACACAGTGCAATAAATATTTCACCATGAGAAAACTGTTTAATTCTTTTTTCTCAGTACTGTGAAATATCGTCATGGTCATAAGATAATTGTAGAAGTTATTTTTTCGGTGTTTTGAGATGAAATGCTTACCCTACTCAGACAGTCACATTGCAGCGTTCAATTGTTATATCGTTTTGTTTCGTTGACTTATGGGTTTTTAAAAGAAAAACGAAAACCCTCTCTGACTCTCTCTTCAAGTGCCAGATCTGGAATAGATATCGACGATCATGGTTCGCCACTCATTCCTCTGCTCAGATGCTGTCAAAAAGCTCATATTGTTCTGGTTTTTCCCTGTTGCCCATATGTTCAAACTCTCTAAATATGTTATTGTTTGTCTACCTCTGCTTTTTTTTGCCCTCTATTTTTCCAGTTAGAGCAAGATCTTCAAGACCTTTGTGTCGATTCAGGTGTCCCATGAAACTGAAACAAAAACCCACATCCACCTAAACCACCAATTAGACCGTTTGTTAAGGGAGCGTAGTCTAATGACAAAGCCAAATAGAGAAAATACTGAGTTGTGTTCACTGTTCAGCTACAGCTTTCTGTGTAAAATACTGTGCTTCCCTAACGACAGCTACTACAATATGTGAGTGTGCATGAGAAAACCCACAATATGTCGAAAGAGCTGATTTTGAGAAAAACGGCTTTGGAGTGAAAATATGGGTCCGTCACAAACTTCCAACTGGGCTGTTGTTTAGGGGACCGTGACATGTTACAGGGTAAACTGCTCACTAGGATCTCTATAAAGGCTTTGTAATTAGACTACGGTCTCCTAACAAGATCCAAAAACTTCCAACTTGGCTGTTGTTTACGGGACCGTGGCATGTTACAGGGTACAAACTGTAGATGAGCAGTGAACACTACTCAGTATGATCTCTATAACGGCTTAGTTATTAGACTGCGGTCTCCTAACAGCAATCACTCCAATATTAATGGGTCAATTAGCTATTTCCACTTTTAGGATTAAATGCTGTTTTCTCAAAATCTTGTTTTAGGCGGGTCACTGACTTCAATTTATCAGAAATGTCTTGTCTTTTATTATGTGTACAGAACTCAAAATGTCATGTTTGCGACATATTGTGGATTTTCTCATGCACACTCACATATTCAAAGTGAACAGTTTTTGTTTATTTTCAAAAAACACCAAAACATGACTTAGGCGATTATGTTATGATCATGGCGATATGAATTTGGCCAAAACATTATCACAGTTCTACCATTTAGAACCTAGAATCAGCTCAGCTACAAGCCATGCACCAGTCCATATTGGTAATAATAATCTAAATAACTGACACAATCTGATAAATATTTCACTATGATAAAACAGTTTAATTCGGTTACCTCAGTACTGTGAAAAATGAGGTGGGCAATTATATTAGCACAATGACAATATGTTTTCAGAGCAGGGCGTTGGTATCCCATTCACTAAATGGCTTTGATTCACTGCTCCATCAGCTCAAGTATATCAACACCCTTGTTTGCTATCATTAGCAAAATATGTTGAGTGAATATAAACAAGTAACTGAGTAAAATTGTCCCAAAGTTGTCCCTGCTTCCAGTTACTGTAAGCCACTGATAATTTGTAATCATAACCTTCTAATGTAGCTTTGAAAGCAAATAGCTTTACTTTTCACGTAAACCACTCAAAAAAAAAAGGAGGGGGGGGAGGGGCATGCAAAACAGAATTACCTCTGTCCATCCACCTAGGCAGTAATTGAAAAAAACTCTTGCTGTTTATTTTGGAACGCATTATGGTTTATTTGTTACTGTTTGTTCATTTGAGAAATTCAAAACAGAGTAAAAATCAGTTCAGTATCGGAAAAATCTACTGACTGACAGACGATGTCTTCCTTAAGCCTTATATGTTTATATACTTCTTTAATCCCATTTGGGAAATTTGCCTCAGTGTCATTGCAGCCCAGTTACAACCAGAGCAGACACATCGCCGCCACAGTGCAGGGGGGGATTTTATTTAATTTTGCCGGGGCAGCCTATTCAGGCTGCTCTTCTCAATCTCCAACTGCCATGGTATCTTTAATGTGCACACAGGCCCTCGAGTTTGTCATCCTTATCCAAGAAGACTAGGTACTCAATCCTATCTACCATAGGATCAGAGACAGGAAAATATGAGGAAAATTCCGAATTTCCAACATGCCTGCATCGACCAGGATTGGCAGTGGAAGTGGTAGTTCTGTAGCAGGGGACATAGTGGTCTAGAGGCAAGGTGCCCACCTCTCATGCCAAAGGTACCGGGTTCAAATTCCGGTCGGTGCAGGCATGTTGGAAATTTGGGATTTTTTTTCTCATATTTTCCTTGTTTTGTACAGCATGAAAGTATACTTGAATGTAAATAAGAGTGAGTAAAAGAGGAACAGAGAGAGAGGGTGTGGGGGGAGTTGTTACTGTTTCATTGTAAAGTGGATCCTCTCTGTGGAGACAGGTGCCATATAAAATAATTTTTTCTGTTTTTATTATGTCTGTCAGGTGAAGATTCGAGCTACTTCGAACTGACCAGAGATTGTCGAGGCTCTCTTAGGCAAGACGGAATCAGCATCTACAGTTTTCAGACGGAACATGTCACAGTGAGAATAAGACAGTAGGTGGAGATTTTAGTTCACACGTCATCACTGCTCTAGGCTAACAGCATGAGTCATATTTGACACTATTGAGATATTAAGAAAAAAAAACGTTTCTTCTCCAGTCATTTGGTGACTTGCGTCATTATGATTCTGTTGGATTATGAAATTATCATATTGGCACATTTCTTTTACTGTAATATAGGGTGTCCCTGAAGTCACGCACCATCCTGGTTTTAATAAGACACCTTTAGATTTCACAAACACCTTTATTGATAATAATCATAACAAATGCTCAAATTGAGGACCCTCTGCAATAAAACACTCATCAATTCCCTTAATCTAACTGTCTTTCACACTCCTGAGGGTTTCAGGGGTGATCTTTTGAGACTCAGTTGTTATTGCGGGATGGTGCATGACTTGTGGGACATCCTGCATTATCTGATAGCCCTGTTGTTCAAGAATGTAATGAATTATCAGTTGCCTCTTGGCATAAGTCTGACATATGCCATTATTGTAGAGCAGTGACGAGGTGTAGATCCTCTTACAGTGCAAATACCTTTATTTTTAACAATCAGAATAGCCCAGTCCATGCCTGTGTTTACAAATATTTTCTTCGGCATTAGATTCACATAATTATCATACTATAATGGAGCTAAGGGTGAAAGTTCTGCCCTCAAAGGCCCTTTTTGGGAGGGCTCCAAAACTCTGGAAGCGTTCTCATCGCCTATAACTCGACTTAATGTGATATAAGGGATAATATAAAAATGCTGCAAACTCTGGGTAATATGTTCATTTTGCATAATTCACACGTAAAATTTGCAACAAACACTTCCGACTCCATGCTTTTAGAACAGGGACACGCTATTATGATCTATTTTTAGTACCGTGACACAGTTTCCCACATCGTTCATTCGCTGAAGGAAGCAAATTCTGGATTAACGAAAACATGGATCGCCTGTAAACTTTAGCGAAAAAAGGTAACGAACTCCAGAGTTGGCATGGAATCGGAGTCGATACTGATTCTGTCATTGTATTTCTTTGTCTGTGGAAAGAACTTTACTTTGTGTCCTAGATCTAGATCATTATAAGTAATAAAGATATTTCTCCTGGGCAGGGCCGGGTAACTCAGTTAGTATACATAATAATAATTTAATATTGCATGCACGGGAAAATGTCACCAATCTCGCAACAGATAACACCATACAAGACACACATTGGAACAGCTGGAAATGTAAGGCTGTAAAATGTGGCATGGAAAAGTCAGAGGTCATATTGTCCTCGCTGACCATAATACAAATATGGAGACACAATTTCGTTCGTCCATAGTTTACAAAATTTTTTTTTTAATGAATTTATGTATTGTTAGGGCATATTGTTAGGTTTTGCAGTTGACTGGAAGTTCTGGGCCAAAGTTTTGCAACTTGCTCGTAACTTTTGTAGATTAAGGATCGAAACTGAAGTTGTTTCTACAAATCTGTTTGTGTTTTGGTAATCATGAAAGTCTCCCTTGGTTTGACAATGAAATCACTTTTGTGCTTCTTGCTTTTGCAGTTTCTGTTAAATTTACTAATTTTTAATAGAGGCAACAAGGGGATATAAGTCACTTAAAAAGTTTGAAACAGTATTTGATGAATGTGAAATTTTTTTTAAACAAGATTTTTACATTTCATAAAGTTCAGTTTGATCTGCATCGTTAGAGAAAAGATTTTATATGAGTTTTGTGCAGTAAGTACCACTCTGTTTCACTTTGATGATTTTAAATACTGGCAGACAGAAAGTTTTTTTTTTTTTCAATAGGCAAATAAGTTTGTTATTGTTGTGGCCATTACCTGCTGCACTAACGTGATTTGACGAGAGAAAATCGCAATTAGTTTTGCGGTCTGTAAATTTAAATGTAACTAACAAAATGCAGTTTTTATAGACTGAAGTGGCACCTTATGATGTCTTTTAACTTTGTGTAAAGTTTTATTTGAATTGGTGCTGAATTAATTAAAGCGTGATGATATTTTTTTTAAAAAGACGTTTTGTGAAATTAAAGGCGTTTTGTCATCTCACTTGGCCTCAGGCGAACCCCTTTATTTGAAAAAATAGACATTTTGTCAAATTAAAGGCTTTTTGTCACGTCTCAGCAGAAAAAGGCGTTTTGAAAAATTGTTGTTTTTTTAAAAATAATTCAGAAATGGCTAAGCTTTTTCAAAACCTGATAAGCTCATAAGATGAGGTTTGTTGACGAGAATCCAATAATGAAATAAAAAATTTTTGCACCAAAATGAAAAAAGACGTTTTGTCAAATCACATTAGTGCAGGTCATGCATGCTAGACATGTACTCATCCAGTCATCTGAATCAAAGATTTTTAAAATTAATAAAGACCCACCATTCCAAACCGTGATGCTTCTGGCATTTTGCCAACACTGTGATATTTGTCTTTGAAATGTCAAAAGTAGCTTAAATAGGGGTAGTTTTCAAGTTATGGCTGTTTAAATTTGGGCAGGTGAAAGGTGAGTGTTAAAAAAATATTTAAAAATTACATTTAGAAATTTCTTTATCTTTTATGCCAATATTTGGGTAATCGCCCTAGCAACTTACATTTCTGTTCATCCTACACAAACAGAATCTGGTGCAACAAAGTTTAAAGACATAATTTCCTGTGCATGTTATAAGATTTCACATTTTATGATTTGTTTCATGATTTGAATGTTTGTGCATGATTTGTATTGGTTACAGTAGCCATTTCAGTTAAACACAAATTTCAGTCAGAAGCAAGATGTCTACAACTTTATGACCTCATGAGATGGCAGAGTTATGGTTAAGTATTCATAATGTGTCAAATTTTTAATTGCTTTAAAATAATCCCAAAATCAACTTCTTCACTGGGTATCTCAAATTGGATCATTGCAATAAGTACCTCGTATAGGCAGGGCAGGTTATGTATCCAATTAAAAACTTTTGCTAATATAGACTCACCCTGTCTTGTTGTATGTAGACATGAATAAAATTTCAGTCAATTTTCCTCCAGGCTTTCACGGGACACAACATCAGGGTTCTGGCTTTATATTGGTCCATGCGGTGAGTCTGAAACACGTTAATTTTCAGTTTTGTCATAGAGGTTGATGTAAAATACCCTGACCCTAGGTTTGACAGACCTGTTCTTACCGGCTTTTCAAGGGAAAGGTGAGGTGTCTAGAACTAGAAGTGTATTCCTAGTAGGTGGTTAGAACAGCAAGAGGGAGAGAAAGAAGAAAGACAAATGACTCAGGCAGGGTTTGAACCCATGACCTCTGCTCCAACACAATCACCTTGCCAGGAAGAAGAAAACCGACTGGCTTTTTTCTTTCTTTCACTCCCGCTTTTCTGAGTGCTAGCTAAGCATACACCTCTAAATGCCTCACCTTTCTCAAATTAATGTTCCTAGTGCTCTGTCTCTCCCAAGTGTCTCTTACCTTCCAAGGGTCAGGAGTTGTTTATGTCCAGAAATTCTGTATGTGCCATCTGAATTGATTGTCCTTAGCACAGCTGTTAACAGGCGCAATTCTAGTTGCCAAGCCCAGTCGAGCGGCCTACCGGCTTTCGGTGACCTGACCCTGGTGCGACCTCATTGACTGAGTCAGTGACCTTGATTCAAGGAGGGGGGTTCCCGGGGCCCACGTAGCGCTTTTAAGTGGATGTTTTTTTATCAGTAATCAAAGCAGTCTCATGCCCAAATAAGTCCACAAGCCATACTTTCAAAAACACATAATAACTTTGCAATATATTGTACAATGAATCATAAAAATGTATTGAACACCATAATAGAGATATAGAGGCACAAACTTATACAATATTTTCACAAATTAGTACAATGTTCATAAATTTGAGATATAAAAATAAATATGATCGCCCCCACCTAATGTGATGAAATCATCATATAACATGAGAAATAGGTTAAATTTCAAAACTCAGTTAACCGCATCCTTGGGTAATTATTCAGTCCCGAGTTATTTGAGTTTGAAGGATCATTTTCCGTTGGTCTTATTGTCATATCAAGCTTGCACTTAACCCGTCAATACATATGTATCACAACTAATTAATCAGTAACAATGAATAGATAGATAACATCACAGATTAAGATTTTGTCTTCCTTCGTTTGATTGGTGGAGCACATGCATGGAGTTCTGGGGAGGTTTGTAGATGTTGTGATTGGATGATTAGTTGAAGTTGGTGTTGCTTGTTTTTGATGACTGCTCCCCATCTTTCTAGCTTGGCCACAGAAGCGTGAATGAGCTCACCCCCTAGCTCACCCTGCAGTGCCAAATCAAACCTGTATTTCTGTATCTATGGAAGGCAGTGTCTAGAAAATGTTGTTTAGGTATGACTTTGTTGGGGAAAGAACAGCTGAACAATTCCATGTACCTAGCAATGCAAGTTTGAATGTGTGGAATGTTGTCAGGTGGCACAGGTTTTCCATGTGATATTAAAGTGTGAACTTTGGTGTTTGCTAAATTTATCTCATTAAATTTGTCCCGCGAAAAAAAAAGGCCATGGTTAGTATGCTCTGTTTGTGTGTGTTTTCCTGGGTTTTCTTGATACTGAATAAAGTAATGTCTTTATAAACTTTAGCAGTGATGTATTTGTGGCAGTGGTTTCCGATGAATGAACAGCTATGGTATGACTGAGGAGTAATGTGGAAATTGTTGTTTAGTCTCTGTCTTGATGTGTTTTGGAATCTGTTGAAACATGTCTACTGCCCAGACCAGTCTTTAGATAGTGTGTGCATGATGCACAGTCTGTGGCCTTCATGTGTGACCGAAATTCAGTCCATAAATGCTAACTTCCTGGCTCTAATAATAGTGCCTCTGAATGAATGGCGTTTAACGTGTCTTACCCTGCCTACATATGAGTAACAGATGGTTGACGAGTGAATGTAATTCAAGTCACTGGTGGTGGACACATCAAAAGCAAGTAAAACGACACTCTCAAAGTCTGTGCACTTCTTTTGGTTTCTGCTTTTGCCATTTTTGTTGTTTGGTTAGTGTCCTCCCACCACATGTCCTACACAGTTGATGGAACGCCTAACGTGTACACGTTCTTGTAGGTGCTCCATTTTGCAATATTGTCACACAAACTGCAAATAATATGCACCAAAAAATGACACAGAAGCACGCCAATTAACTTGCACAACTTTGTAAAAGATCGTAAAAAATCACACAGAAATTACCCAGACACCAAACTTACACAGGTTAGAGATTAACCTTTGTGCTATCAAAATATAGATTTTATATTAAAATTAATGGCAGCACGTGTAAAATATATTGAAGATCAAAACGACTTAATGTTGAAAATCTAATTTCTAAAAAACACACACTGGAAATATCCCCTCGATAAATTCAACAATTTTGTAAAGTAAGGAGCAAAAGCTGTCGGTAAAATCCTGACATTTAAAATGAGATCTCGCGTGGTGCTTTAGCATCATTGGATCGGAAGATATCGCACAGCAAAGATGTGCAAAACTTGATGGAATCGTATCACACAGGTCTGGCCGGGGATCGGCATGTTGCTATGGATGTGCACACGGTTGTCAGGTGATTTATAACCGCATCGCGGGTGGCCTGAAGGGATTTCGGTCAGCAACTAGAATACTGCTTTTGAGGTGATTTAAACAGCCGTGTTAGACACTTGAAGATTAACAACTCTGAGTTCCCCAACCTGAAAACTTGAAAAATTCCAGGTGAAAAATTTCTGTTGCAAAACTGAGTTGGAACTCTGAACAGAACAATGTTAAACCAGTTATCATGAGAGTTGTTGTTGTTTGTCAGTCGGACTCGGCTAAGACCATGTAGTCATCAAGGGGGTGGGGGTGGTGGTTGACTGTGAGTGTGCAGGTGGCTGATGAGTCCATTCTGCGCACAGAAGGACCTCTGGCAGATAGAGCAAGGAATGACGGCTGCTGGATGAGGATCATCGGCCCTGGATTTCCTTGCCTGTCGTCACTGTTCTTGAGCAGCAGTCCTGTTGGCCTCGCACTGGGCAGCTCCTTTGCAGATAGAGGAGCACCAGTTGGCTCCCTCTTGGGCAGCTTCCTCCCAGCAGGTGGTGTCCAGGTCAAGGCCTTCACACACACATACACTTATATGAGAGTAGCAAATAAATGTCAAACCTGTGTTGATCCAGCTATCTTTGGTGAGGAAGATAATATTCCAAGTTTCACTACCAGGGCATTTTCTGTTCTTGCTAAGTAATATACATCATGCGAACTGTACATTTGGTACTTTTAATCCAAGACCAGATAACATCCCATGTCAGTCCAGTATAGTTTGTGCAGAGTTTTTGTAAGATTGGAGTAGGTAGTCCAAACTGATTTTTACTTGTTATCACAACTCACCAGTTATTGTCTAATCTGATGCAACTTGCTTTTCTCAGAATTTTGATACCAAATTTGTTATTCTGGCTTAAAGGGTTTGAAAGTTATGGCATTTTTAAAAGTGAAAAAACACCTCGAATTTGCTACCTTTTGCAGAGTGCACAATAGTCCAACTTTGACCGCCCATAAAATGACTGTTTATTGAGTCACAGCATTAAAAATTATCGGTCACCAAGCCAAGGGGTGTACATTACGCTCAATGTTTTCGAGGGGTACAAATATAGTACAAGCATTTCATTTACTTTTTTTAATCATCAAACTTTATCAGACATCAATTTTGTGTGAACTCTTACAAGGAAGACAAAAATAATGTTTTTGTTTGTTTTTTTAATTGAAAATTAGGTCAACCGCATCGCCCTTGTCTTAGCACTGAGTGTCAGAAAAAGGTGACGAAATTAAGTATTGGGTGGGTCTATAAAAACAGTCGGCGCTTCGCGCTGAAACATGCCCTAAGACTAATTTAGGCACACCTTGAAAATACAAAGGCTCAGGTTCATTTGCGTATAATTTTGATCCTGATCTATTAAAGTTTCTGCCAGTTTCTTGATCAACAAACTTTTCAACAAACAATTTTTAAAGGAATTTCAACTTAAAACAGGATGAAAAATACATTGAATTAAACCTGATTTTTCTGGCTTTCTGTGTGAGCTATTTTCAAACACGTGTGCTACATCGGCGCGGCATGCCGCGGTCCTTTGTTATGAGGGAGTCAAATCGGTATGTGCGGCTCAGGGCGAAAATGGCAAGACTGTGTCATGTTCAAGCAATAAAAACATGTGGCTACACACATTAAACAATACAAAAGATAATATACTTTGACAGAGGAAGACTTGAACTTTATTTTGATGTAGGATACATGCCGTTTTACATAAACTCACAGCAGTATTACCCTTGTAATGCTGGCCTAAAATTATGCCAAAACGGGATTTTGACCCTTCAGTAGGGCAGTTTGGACTACCTAATTGGAGCAATTTCCTACAACAAATCAACAGCAGTGTAATGGATACAGACCAAATTGCATTTCAATTTGAGGGGGGGAAAAAAAATGGGGCAATATTGTAACCAGCCTAACTACATAGGAACAACTTCATTCCTTTGAGCACAATTGAGGTCAATCCACCTAATCAGATTGATGTAAGGTTGTTGGCCAGGCAGTGACTTCGTATTAGGTGAAACCAATCAGTTTTTCATAATCTTTGTTTCTGTCACAACAGATCACAACCCTGCACCATATCTAAATACAATTTCCCTGGGCGAGATCTTCACAACTAGAAGAGACTCTAAGATTGTTCACCTAAAGTAAGTAGCTCACTTTGGATGGTTCAACTTCTATTAACAGAGTGGAAGTGTGGAATAATGTTACTGAATGTTTTTGTCCAACTGACACACCATTTAACCATAGCCATTCTACTTTTTTGGAGAAATGCCCTAACCACAGCTGTACTGCATTTTAAAAAATATTGGACATTTTTTTTGTTGAAATATTGCAGTTTTAATCAAGCAATCCAAATCATGAAAATTAAACTTTTGGGGGCCAAGCTCTGATCACTTATATTATACAGTAAGAATTTCAAAATCAGAGGTAGGGAAATAGAAACATTCAATAGCAATAAATAGAGATATATGCACTCCAAAGTGAACTGTGGTTCAGTTCATTTACTTGTTTCTCCATACACAGCGATAGGAATGTTGCTTTTAGTGATGATTCCCTGTTCTTTTTTCTTTTTTCATTTTTGATGAAGATAATACTGCTGTCTAAAATTAAGGAGCCATCCAGGAAGTTAATGTGCTCAATTCTGGCTGTTATTGACCCTCCTCCCCCTTGTGATTCTAATTTTCTTTCATCTTTATTCATTTCTCTGTACAAAATATACAGTTTTATAGAAAGTAAAGACTGGGTGTTTTATAGAAAGAAATGAACCATGTCCCTTTTTATCTTTTTCATAACAGTCATAATTAGTGTTGGTAAAGTGTGTAAAACTATTCAGTCCTGAAAGAGTTAATAACTTGAGGGGCAGAGAAATGAGAGAAGGTCTGGTCAAAATTCAAGGTCATAATTCATAACACAAGACCATTTTGTTAAACAAATGAATTGATAGTGACAGTCTAATCCACTCATCCATTTTCCTGGAGTTTATTTTAGTAAATCCACTATGATGAGTATCTGTTTCTTGTAGCTCTTCAGTGTATGAAATACTGAATTGTAAAAGATTACAATGAGAAGAAAAAATCATGCACCCCAGGTTGACATTTCACAAAAAACAAAATTAGTACTGATAATATTAGAGCCCTATTTACCATTAAGATTCTTGGCTTCACTAATACCAAAGATAATAGAAACGATAAGATGAGACACTGTCTGCTTTGCACCACTAAGGAAACCGTGACCACAATTTGTGCGCTGATCAGGGGCAAGGCCCATGGCACGTAGTATGAAAAGAATGTTTGATGTAATGGTAAATTTATGATGCAGAATTGTGACAGTGCTACTGCGACTAAAAAAAGAAAAAATAGCCAGAGTTTTCTACAGCGATTGAGGTTATAATTCCATAATTCCACAATAAGTGACGTCAGTCAAGGCTATAGCGATAGCTGAACAGTGAACAATATTCAATATTTTCCCTATTTAGTTTTGTAAAATACGACACTTTTCATGACTTTTGCGCGTTTGCCGCCAGGAGGCAGTGCAAAATCTGTGCATGCTAAAAGCACTAGCTGTCTTATTTTGCCAATTCTGATATATATCAAAGAACTAATTTTTCCAAATAATACACAAAAACGTGGTCTGGCACAAAGTTTAAAATATGGGAAAAGGAAAGTTGTTTTTGTTTTTTTGAGAAGTTCCCACATTAAACACAAACAAACTTTTCTTCTACATGTTATCAAAGTAGGGCTTGCAAAATGCATGTTGATCTCTCTCTCTCTCTCTCTCTCTCTTCTCTCTCTCTTTCTCTCCTCTCTCTCTCTCTCTTTTCTCTCTCTCTCTCTCTCTCTCTCTTCTCTTTCTCTCTCTCTCTCTCTCTCTCTCTCTCCCACTCACACTCTAAGCAAAGTGTCTTTTCTCAAACTTCTTGCAAATGTACTTCAGTGCTATCGTAGACCAGAATGTCTCTCTCTCTCTCTCTTTTTCTCTCTCTCTCTCTCTCTCTCTTTCTCTCTGTCTCTCTCTCTCTCTCTCTGTCTCTCTCTCTCTCTCTCTCTCTCTCTCTCTCTCTCTCTCTCTCTCTCTCTCTCTCTCCCCCTCTTTCTCTCCTCCCCTCTTTCTCCCTCCCCCTCTTTCTCTCTCTGTCTTTCACTCTCTCTTTCTCTCTCTCTCTCTCTTTCTCTGTCTCTCTCTCTCTCTCTCTCTCTTTTTTAATTCCCTTTTTTATTCCTCTTTTTTGTAAATTTCTTTTTTTTATTCTTAGCCAATTCTTTCAGTTGTATTACATTTAGTTTGATGATATTGTATTTGTCAGGAATCTGCACTGTCAGTGGGTCTTGTCACATCGTGATCAAATAAGACTGACCAACAGGAATGAGCTGGTTAGGCTCAAGGCAGAAAGTAATTTTCCTGTTAATAACGCACAGAACTCGTTTAAAGTGAATGATGGTGAGTATCATAGCATAATCAATATTGAACTGCTGGATGATGCCATTAATTGTTATAAAACTACCAGGTATTGTAACATACTATTATTGGGCTCTCTTTATTTTAGTATAATTTGTACTGAATTGCTTGATAGTATAGCAAAGCTGTCACTGGACTGCTGGGTATGGTGGCAAAACCATCGCTGAGTTCTTGGTATTATAACATAATTAGTGCTGAACCGCTGCGGAAAGCAGCAGAGCTGTCATTGTGCTGCTGACTATTACAGCACAATTAATGCTGAAGTGCTGGGTACAGTAGCAAAACTATCACTGTGCTGCTGAGTATTATAATATAATGGGCACTGAACTGCCAAGTGTTTTAACATAACTTATGCTGAACTGCTGGGTGCTAGAGCAAACATGTGAAGCATATTTATTTACTTCAGGCAAATCTTTAGAGATGAGCATCAACACTGAGACAAGACGAGACCTGTGGCTGTATTCTCCTCAGCCTTTGATCATCACCGTGAGCATCTTCAGTATGCAGCAAAATCAACAATCTCTTTACTTCCAGTTTACATACCAAAGGGCGCCAAGGCTGAATGGTAATTCCGCTGAATTTCAAAATGGAATGATTTTGAACATTTTTAATAATGTAATTGGATGGCAGAAATGCCCCATGGTTGAGACTATTGACATTCAGCATGTAATTGTTTGTGGCAGTGAACGGTAAGAAAAAATTATATCACTGGTTCTATCAAGAAACTGCACAAGTATAATAATGACTGATTTTTGTCACATATTCTTTGAACTCCTTGAAGGAAACGTATTTTCTCTACTGATTAACACGGAGTATACAATTTCAAATGTTTAGTTATAAATATATAACTGAAATGTATTTATGATCAGGAATATGTTTCAGTTGAAACTGTTTTTTTTCCTCTCCTGAGGAATAAGGTCCTTCACACATACAGTGTTTTATGTCATGATAGGCCCACCCATATAAATGTTATATGCATCATTCTGTTTGATTTTGTTGGTTGTTTTTTTTTCACAGGAAAAGAACCCCTCATATGTAAGAGAGAGTACTTGAAGGCCAAAAATACCACTCAGTATGCAGTCACTCCATATTACCCCAACTTCTTCAAGTAAGTTTGATTCAGTGTGATGGAAAATGTATTGTTTGTTTCTCATTTTGTTAGCTTATCTCAGGTATTTTTATACTGAATGGCAAAATCCAGATTTTTTCACTTTTGCAGACTTGGTTCATTCCTCCTGGTTTATTCAAATTCACAGCTTTTTATGTACTGCTTATTCTGCAAGCTTCTTATATATTTGTCTGAAGAACGTGCCAATATTTTGCTGATTGAATCAAGAATCCAGTGCATCAAAGTATCAAATATTCTTCAGATTTGATTTTTAGAGTTTGAAAGCAATAAACACAAAGATTATCTGAAGTTGTTTTGTTTTTATTACAAATTAAACTAACCCTAAATTTTGAAAACCTTTCTCCTTGACTGAAAATAATTGTATCTCTTAAACTGTTTTGTTTCCACCCTCATCTCAAAGACATTTGTTTGTTTCTTGAGCTCCTCATTCGAGGTGCAGCATTTTGAAAAGATGGTTTAGTTTTTTTCCTCTTGATTATTGACCACCTAACCTATCATTATGTTTGGAAATGTAAGAATATGTTTCTATATGCAACATCATATGTAACATCATAAACTACCCTATACAAGTATGAAAATTTGCAAGATGCTTTACTGAAGAATACATATTGGGAAGTTTTTTGTCACAGATGATTAAATCTGAGCTTTTTTAGGGGAAACAGTTTGGTAGCAAGGGAAATTTCATTAAATACTGAGTGTTCTTTCCATGGTTTAAATTTATTGACATGCTAGCAGTGAGGGCTAATTGTTACTAGCCTTTGATGTGGGAGCATATACACTTTGATGTCTCTTTTAAAGGTTTCAAAAAATATGTCATTTAAAGATTGGCTAAAAATCAGAAACATTGGTAGTTTTGTATATAGCAGAAAATTTGTCTTATTAAATTGAGAGTTATTTTTTTGTTGTTGTCGTTTTTTTTGTTCTACATCTCAATAGGAAATTTAAATTTTAGATATCATCTTTCTGAGAATAGCTGGCAATTCATAGTTCAGATTATGCAATACCATCAGAATCTCCCATATGTTTTTTAATGTTTGCTTTTCTTTTGATATTTAGGAGCAACACTTGTGAGTGGGTAATAAAGCGGGATTCAAGTGTTAACAGACATGTTATTGTACAGTTTCCAAATGTCACTCAGCTGCCAGGGTCTGGATCCAGTGTTGTTAAATTTGAGATATACAGAAGTAAGTATAAAATGTTTTGGTGTGAGAGTGGTGTTTGAAGAGCAGGCTATCAAGCTGTAATGTCGCAGACAGCACTATTAAGGGCATGAATGTTTGAATTTTGATTCTGGCTGTGTGCAGGTGTTTTGAACTATGGTAGCTTAAAGCCTTCATATTCACTGAACTTTGAATCAGTCTGCAGACAGATATCTAGACCTTAAGGAGTTTAAAAGTGTGAAGATATTTTGAACTTTGGTAGCCAGTCATTGATTGTTGAATCAGGCTGCCTGCAGATATCTGAAATTGTAAAACTTTCACACTCATTGAATTTTGAATCAGTCTGCCCTCAGATATGTGAGTGTGCATGAGAAAACCCCGCCCGTGCAGATGCGGGGCCCTCTTGCAGAAGAGGGACAGCAAAGAATACATCTGACGTGATACTGCGTGTCGTAAGAGGCGACTAAAGGTGCAAAGGTCCTGGTCTCCCGAGAAGAGCCAGTTGGCGGTGGGCCAACTACCCACCCTGTAAAAATAAACCAGTTACAGAAACACAAGCAAATACTTTAAATCAGTCTTTTATCTTGGGAGAAGGGGGAGCATCTGCACCTGTAGATTCAATGAAGGACAATGGACAAAGCCGAAAGGACTCCACTGGCCCGACTGCTCCATCATCAAACAAGTCACTCCGGATTGCGTCGTGGAATGTCCGCTCCATGTATGAAGCAGGAAAGAGTGCCCAGGTTACAATGGAGATGAGGCGATACAGACTGCACATACTTGGAGTTAGCGAGACCCGCTGGATACAGTCCGGACTGAAACAACTTAATTCTGGGGAAAAGATTTTGTATTCTGGAAGGGAGGACAAAAAGCATACAGAAGGAGTAGCGATCATCTTGAGCAAGCACGCCCAGAGGTCACTGAGGGGATGGGAACCCTACGGAAGAAGAATTATATTGGCATCATTTACTACAAAGAACAAGAACATCAACATGAACATTGTGCAGATATACGCCCCAACAAATGAAGCAACCGATGAGGACAAGGACGATTTCTACAACCAGCTTCAGGAAATAGTTGACACATTGCCAAGAAAAGATGTGAACATTATAATGGGAGACGCCAATGCCAAGATAGGACAGGACAATACAGGGTATGAGGACATTATGGGGTGCAATGGTTTGGGACAAATGAATGAGAATGGAGAGCGGTTTGCAAGTTTCTGCGCATTTAACAGCTATGTGATTGGAGGTTCAGTATTCCCACACAAGAGGATCCATAAGGCCACTTGGATTTCACCGGATGGAGTAACTGAAAACCAGATTGACCACTTTTGCATCACCCGACGATTCAGACGCTCACTGGAGGATGTCATAGTACAGAGAGGAGCTGATGTTGGATCTGACCATCACATGCTGCTGGCAAGACTCAAACTCCGCCTCAAGAAACAAGGTACCATAGCAGGAACAAAGAGGAGAAAGTTTCAAGTGAGCCTTCTGGATGGAGACAAGAAGGAAGAGTTCCAGCTGACACTGAGGAATAGATTCAAACACCTTGTTGACCTCGAAGAGCCAGTAGATTTGGAGACTCACTGGGCTAAGGTAAAAGGAGTATTTACATCGACATGTCAGGATGTTCTTGGGGAAAAGAAAGTGGAACACAAGGAATGGATCAGTCAAAAATCACTGGACTTGATAAGGATAAGAAGAGACCTAAAAGAACAGGTAAATGCAAGTCGTACAAGAAGCTCAAGAGTTGGTAACCAGGAAGAGTACCGAGCATCAGCTAAAGAGGTCAAAAAATCAATTAAAAAAGACAAAGAGGAGTTCATAGGAATGTTAGCAGAGAAAGCAGAGAAGGCAGCAACAGGAGGACACACGAGGATCCTCTACCAGACTACAAAGACTCTTGCTGGAAAATATGGAAAACCGGAAGTTCCTGTCAAGGATTACAACAGGAAGGCTATTTTTGGAAAGGAAGCTCAGGCAAAAAGATGGATAGAACATTTTAGTAGCCTCTTGAACAGACCTCCACCAAGCAACCCACCCGACATTCTACCCGCAAGAAATGATTTACCGATCAGTTGCGACCCTCCGACTAAAGCAGAGATTAATGATGCCATAAAGCAGTTAAATCGAGACAAGGCAGCTGGACCAGACCAGATCCCACCAGAGGCGCTGAAGGCAGATGCTGCTGGGGCTGCAGAGGGTCTGCACTCACTATTCTCGAGGATTTGGATCGGAGGCAAGTTTCCAAAGGACTGGAAGGAAGGACACCTCGTGAAGCTTCCAAAAAAAGGGGACCTCAGCAATTGTAGTAACTACAGAGGAATCACACTTCTCTCCATCCCAGGAAAGGTTTTCAATCGGATTATTCTCAAGCGAATACAGAATGCAACAGACCCAAAACTTCGTGAGGAGCAAGCTGGTTTCAGGAGTAATCGATCAACCACCGACCAGATCGCCACGCTGAGAATTATAGTAGAGCAGTCGCTAGAGTGGAACTCCCAACTGATAGTGAACTTCCTTGACTACGAGAAGGCCTTTGATAGCATCGATAGAGAAACGCTGTGGAGAATATTGAGACATTATGGAATCCCAGAGAAGATGGTGAATCTTATCAAGAGCATGTACGAGGGGACAAGTTGCAGAGTTGTACACGATGGTGAGCTTACTGACAGCTTTGATATCAAGACTGGTGTTAGGCAGGGTTGTTTGCTGTCCCCATTTCTGTTTATTCTGGTGATTGATTGGCTTATGAAAGAAACCACCAATGGAGGAAGAAATGGCATACAATGGACCCCATGGACACAGCTGGACGATCTAGATTTTGCAGATGACTTGGCACTATTGTCGCACACACACGACCAGATGCAAGCAAAGACTACAGCTCTAAACAAAATTTCAGAATCTATCGGATTGAGGATACATCCTGCGAAGTCGAAGGTCCTAAAAATTGTTGCACCCCCAAGCGAACAAGTCAAAGTAGGAGATCAACCACTGGAAGATGTAGAGTCCTTCTGCTATCTTGGTAGTATCATTGACAATAAGGGAGGAACAGAGGCAGAAGTCAAAGCACGAATTGGAAAGGCACAGGCAGCTTTCACGTCCTTAAGCAAGATTTGGAGAACCAAGGATATATCTCTAAAAACAAAGCTGAGGATATTCAACTCGAACGTGAAGTCAGTCCTGTTGTATGGATGTGAGACTTGGAATGCGTCCCAGGCCTGCATAAAGAGAATCCAAGTTTTCATCAACAGATGTTTGAGGAAGCTACTTAAGATCAGATGGACAGACAAGGTCAGCAATGAAATTGTTTGGAAAAGAACAAGACAGAGCCCAGTCAGAGAGGAAATTGGTAGGAGGCGATGGAGATGGATCGGCCACACTCTCAGGAGGCCAGGAAACAGCATCGCGAAGAAGGTATTGGATTGGAATCCCCAGGGCAAGAGATCAAGAGGAAGGCCGCGCGGAACGTGGAGAAGAGCCAGAGAAAATGATCTGCAACGAAGCGGAAAGACTTGGAATAATGTAAAGAGGCTGGCCCATGATAGAGAGGGATGGAAAGTGTTTGTTGGTGGCCTATACCCTGATCCAGGGTGAGAAAGGCAATGATGATGAGAAAACCCACAATAAGTCGCAAACATGACATTTTGAGTTCTGTACATATAATAAAAGGCAAGACATTTCTGATAAATTGAAGTCAGTGACCCCCCTAAAACAAGATTTTGAGAAAACGGCATTTAATCCTAAAAGTGGCAATAGCTAATTGACCCATTAATATTGGAGTGATTGCTGTTAGGAGACCGCAGTCTAATAACTAAGCCGTTATAGAGATCATAGTGAGTAGTGTTCACTGCTCGTCTACAGTTTACCCTGTAACATGCCACGGCCCCCTAAACAACAGCCAAGTCGGAAGTTTTTTGATCTTGTTAGGAGACCGTAGTCTATTTACAAAGCCTTTATAGAGATCATAGTGGGTAGTGTTCACTGCTCGTCTACAGTTTACCCTGCAACATGCCATGGTCCCCTAGACAACAGCCAAGTTGGAAGTTTGTGTCGGACCCATATTTTCACTTCAAAGCCGTTTTTCTCAAAATCAGCTCTGCCGACATATTGTGGGTTTTCTCATGCACACTCACATATCTCAAATTTTAGTAGATTAAAGAGTTCATTGAATTTTAAATCAGACCACAGACAGATTATATAGAACTGTTTAAAGATTTCATGTTCATTTAATTTTGAATCAGTTTGGAGCTATTTGTAACTTTGGTGGCTTAAGCCCTCACATTCACACTGAAGCCTGTGTGATTTCGCGTATTGAATTGAGCTAGGTGCATTTGTGACGGATAGTTATGGGTAGCTGAGTTCACATTATAGCCTAGTGCTAACGTACATTAAAACAGTTGATGAGAGTGTTTCACATGCAATCCTCATATCGTCAGTCGGCTGTTGGAACCTCGCAAGTTGATTTTTGGGCAATTTCATTTTTTTTTAAAGATGACATCTTTAGTACGAGACACATCGGGTGCACTTGAAAAAACAAAAACATTTTGTTTAGTAGTGGAGAAAAGCGATGATGTAATCCCATATTATTAACTTTGGTAAAGTTCAGCTGGTTGAATGTCATCGCTTGAAACTCGCTAAAATCAATTGCAACGTTATGCATCATTGGCCATGGCCAACTGTTGGCGCTTGAACTTCTATAAACGTTTAGCGTGGCCATGTCTATTGGCTACTGTCAATTATTGGCGCTTGAAAAGGAAGAAAAAAAGTGAAAGTCATGTAAAATCATTATTTCATAGTATTATCTTGTTAATAAATAACGAGACTGAAGAAAGGCAGTCACGTACCATACCCTGTGACTCAAAATTATTTTAATGGGTTTGGAGATACATGGAACAGCTTATTGTGTAGAAAATTTACACACACACGCAAAGTAATTAGGTTTTACTAAGTTGGAAATAACTTGTTTTATGTAATTACTTTTATATAATTATAATTATGTGCCAGTAAAATCATTGAGTATGGGGACAAATAAAAAGTGGTCACTTTGAAATAGCCTAGATCTCAAACAGCATAGATTTTGTGTCCGAAATCAAAGATATTGTCAGTGATGTAATCACCAACATAAAATTGAATGAATAGATCAAAAGGGGGGGGGGGGGGGGGGCGGCAAGTTCACAGCCTTTGACGCTGCCACTCAATAGAGTGGACACGGTCTTTGAAGAAAGAAAGATAAGACCGACAAATATGGGTGGGTCTAATGTGACCAATTAAGGTAATGGTAAATATTATTTGGGTAAATGATATGAGTTAATTGATCAGTCTGTAATTAATCATGCACATTTTTGACCCACACTTTAATAGCTATAAATAATGTCAGTTTCATATCTATTAGTGACCAGACAAAGTAAAGTGCCTCACTGTGTGAATTTTTGAATCCAGCATTTTCCAGTATGTAATACATAAGTCACTGTGCATTTCCAGCTTGTTATTTTCAACATTTCCTCTGAGCAGAGGATAATATATGGTGCAATTAGCACTTTCAAAACCAGTTAGAGGAAGATGCTGATCGCAGGAGCCTTTGATAAGATTAACATTGCACCCAAACCCTACTGGGTAGATCTCTCAAAGAAACACAGTGCAGCTCTCTCAGTGCACTAAACTGCATCTCTGTCTGAAAGAACTATGCTGGAACTCTCTCACAGAACCAAATGCACAGCTCTCAAAGACCCAAAGTGCAACTCTCTCAAAGAACAAACATTTTCAAAGAATGAAAATAAAAATTACTCAAGGAAATGAAATGCATCTATCTCAATGAGCAAACGTGCAACTCTTTTTTGCTCTCTCCCACCTCTATCTCTGTCTCTTTCTCTCTCTCTCTCTCTCTGAAGAACTCACTCTCAAAGAACAAGATGTAGCTCTCTCAGGGAGCAGCTCTCTCAATCTCCCTCAAAGCACCAAAGTGCAGCGCTCTCACCCCCTCCTCTCTCTCTCTCTCTCTCTCTCTCTCTCTCTCTCTCTCTCTCTCTGTCTCTCTCTCTCACTGTCTCTCTCTCTCTTTCTCTGTCTCTCTCTCTCTCTCTCTCTCTCTCAATAAAAACAAATGACGTGAAATACTAAGTCAAGAAGAATCATCATTCCTTGGTTTCGAGGGATAAATTCAAAACAGAACTAAAATGGCAAAGACAACAACAAATGCCACTGAGGCATTTTTAAACATATTTTTATCATGCCCAAAGAAAGGTAGCGAGGTTACCAGCCAAGTGGCACACTGTATGCGCTTGAACCTCGTTAAAGCTTTAGTGAGGTTCTGTCGTATTCGGGCTAGACATACGAGTTACTGCCAATAATGGTCTAAGGGACATATTCGATAGTTCCTTGATGCTTGATGTAAATTGTCTTTCTCTCCCCTTCACCATTCATTGTTTGCGCATGCTTGGCGGAGGAATAATAAATAGTGCCGCTCACGCTGGTTCTCCAAACGTACATGCTGTGTTTGTTCCACTGTCCCAATTCTCCCTGTCACGCCTTTACCACTCGAGACGCCCATCAAAATATGGTGTCAGAATCTTCATGAACTTCAGGGGAATGCAGGGTAACCGACAGTTGCTGCACAACGAACTTTTCTGAGCTTGATTGAAAACTGCTACCTCGTGTCACCATGTTCAAACCGCCGCAGCCATTTGCATTTCAAGATCCGTCTGCATGGCCTGCTTGGGTGGAAAGATTCAATCGCTTCAGGCTTGCATCGAAGTTGAGCAAAGAAGATGGTGAAATTCAGGTCAGTAGCTTACTGTACTCAATGGGAGCTGACGCTGATAAGATTTTTGCACAGTTTGAAATGAGTGATGCCGACAAGAAAGACTATGAAAAGGTCAAGAAAAAGTTCGATGAACATTTCATTCCGAAGAGAAACGTGATTCACATTAGAGCAACTTTCCACAGTAGGAACCAGAAAGAAGGAGAAACAGTTGAACAGTACGTCAATGCTTTGTATGAATTAGCAGAGCATGCTGCTTTCACAGAAAAGAAGGACACTATTAGAGATAGACTGGTCCTCGGGCTCAGAGACAAAGTTCTGAAAAGCTTCAGTTAGAGAGTGCGCTGACTTTGGAGACGGCAATCACCATGTCAAGGCAGCGTGAACAAGTGAAGAAAGAAATACAGGAACAAAGAGGTGCAACGTCAGTGGATGGAGTCCGCTTCCGACCCGGTAATCGAGGAGGGAAGGGATCATCACACGAAGGTCAAGGTGCACACGCGCATACTCCAGAGAAGTTTGCGTGCAAGAAATGCGGAGCTACCCATGAAAAGAGGAAGTGTCCAGCATACCAGAAAAAATGCCACAAGTGCGGAAAGATGTCACATTTTGCAAAGATGTGCAAGTCGAAGACAAAGAAACAAGATGAAGTTACATCAGAGCCAGAGCCAGAAAGAGAGCTTGAAAGAGAGCCAGCAAAAGAACCAGAGCCAGAAAATGAGCCTGAGAAAGAGCCTGAGCCTGAAACAGAGTATTCCATAGGAAGCGTCGAGTCCAATGAACCACCATGGAGGGTGAATTTGAGTCTAGAAGGAACAAGTGTCAACTGGAAGATTGATACAGGGGCCGACGTCAACCTGATCAGCAAATCTACATGGGCAAAGCTAGGAAAGCCGAAGCTGCTTCCAACGAATCGTGTCAACCTGGTGAGTCCAGGGGGCAGAGTGAAAACTCTAGGTCACTTCACAACAAAGTTTGACAAGAAGATTGATGCTACAGTGTACGTCATTGATAACGACTCTGACAGTCTTCTTAGCCGCAGTACAGCGACAGCGCTGAACCTTGTACAGAGAGTGAATTCAGTCACTTTCGCGTCAGTGAAGTGTGAGCCCGTGAGAATAAAGATCAAAGAAGGTACACAGCCGTACAGTATCACTACAGCAAGAAGGGTGCTAATACCGCTGCAAGAAAAGGTGAAGAAAGAGTTAGGAAAAATGAAAGAAGAAGGAATAATCGAAGAAGTCACAGAGCCGACTGAGTGGGTGTCGCCCATGGTTCCAGTTCTGAAGCCGAACGGTGACGTCAGGATCTGCGTAGACCTGAAAAAGTAACCAAGCAGTTCAGAGAGAAAGATACGTCATACCTACAATCGACGATATCATCCACAAGCTGAGGGGTTCCACTGTGTTCTCCAAGCTCGATGCTCAGTCAGGTTTCTGGCAACTTCCACTTCATGAGAGCACAGCCAAGCTCACTACCTTTCTTACCCCCTACGGAAGATATTTCATGAAACGCGTTCCGTTTGGAATCTCCTCTGCTCCAGAGATTTTTCAACGCGTTATGACGGAAATACTGCAGGACATTGATGGAGTCATATGCTACTTTGACGACATCGTTTGTCACTCCAGGACGCTGGAGGAGCATGACATGCTACTTACCAAGGTCCGCCAGAGGCTTGAGGAAGTAGGCCTACGTCTGAACAAGAGCAAGTGTGAGTACAAGAAGAGGGAGATTACCTTTCTTGGCCACGTCATCAGTGAGCAGGGCGTTCATCCAGATCCGTCCAAGATTGATGCGATCAAGAGTCTGTCACAGCCAGAAGACGTCGCAGAACTCAGAAGATACTTGGGCATGGTCAACTATCTTGGAAGGTACTTACCACACCTGTCCTCAGTCCTGAAACTGCTGAACGCGCTCTTGTCCAAGGATGCAGCATGGACATGGGGTCCAGAGCAGTCAGAAACCTTTTTGAAGGTGAAGGAGATGCTTACCACTGCGCCTACCTTAGCGTACTTCGACCCAAAGAAGCCGACGACAGTCTCAGCCGATGCGTCGAGCTACGGTCTTGGAGGAGTTCTTCTCCAGGAGCATGAAGATGGATTGCGTGCAGTCGCATTCTGCTCGAGGACACTGACCAAAACAGAGACACACTGGGCACAGATCGAGAAAGAAATCCTTGCGTCAGTGTGGGCTTGCGAGAGATTTGAGAGATATTTGGTTGGGCTAGACAGCTTCACGCTTCAAACCGACCATAAGCCACTCATTCCGCTCATCAACACCAAAGACTTATCAGACACACCACTGAGATGCCAAAGGATGCTGACGAGGCTGATGAGGTTCAAGCCACAAGCAGTGTACGTCCAAGGGAAAGACATGGTGATAGCAGACACCCTGTCAAGAAGTCCTTTGAAGCCAGAGAAAGGAAACACAGCACTACAAGATGACGTAGAAGTCTACGTGCATGAAGTTACAAGTGCATGGCCAGTTTCAGATGCCAAGCTGAACCAGATGCGTGAGGAGACCCAGAAAGACGTCAACCTCAAAACAGCACTAGACTACACCATCAGGGGATGGCCAGTCTACAAAGAAGATGTCAAATTGGCAGCTCGAGATCTGTTTGCAGTTCGTGGAGACCTCAGTACCCATGAAGGACTGTTGATCTATGGCGATCGCATCGTCGTACCAGTCTCCATGCGAGCAGAAGTGTTGGAACGTATCCATGATAGCCATATGGGAATCACCAAGTGCCGTGAACGAGCAAAAACATCAGTGTGGTGGCCACACATAAGCCAAGACATCAAGAACAGAGTCGCAGCTTGTAAGCATTGTCAAGAGAAGAAACCATCACAAGCGAGTGAGCCATTGCTTCCGTCGAAGATGCCAGAACGACCCTTTCAGAGGATCGCTGTCGACATTTGCGAGATCAAAGGCCAGAACTACCTCGTCTCAGTCGATTACTACAGTCGCTACATAGACATAGCTCAACTCAGCAAGATGACCTCCATAGCAGTCATCAACAAGGTGAAGATAATCTTCTCGCAACATGGAATTGCAGAGACAGTCGTTTCCGACAACGGAACACAGTTTTCTTCAGCAGAATTCAAGAGATTTGCTCAAGAATGGAACTTTTGCCATGTCACCAGTTCACCTCATTATCCACAGTCAAACGGTGAGGCAGAACATGCCGTGAAGACAGCAAAGGAGATCCTAAGACAAAAAGACTATCTCCTTGCTTTGCTGACTTACCGAGCTACTCCACTCCCTACCCTCGGAGTAAGCCCGGCAGAGCTAGCGTTCGGAAGGAGGCTACGCACAACCCTACCCGTCCTTCCCCAGTCCCTTGTCCCATGTAAAGTGGAACATGACAAAGTACGCCAGAGTGACGAAAAGTCAAAGCAGTCACAAAAGCAGTACTTTGACCAAAGAGCACGGAGCTTGCCAGAGCTTAAACCCGGTGACCTCGTCCTCATGAAAGAGGATGGAGAGAAAGGCTGGAAGAAGCCAGGCAAAGTCCTTGAAAAGTGTGCTCCAAGATCCTACCTCGTTCAGACACCTGAAGGTAGGCTGAGGCGTAACCGCAAGCACATAAGGTTACGTACGTCGTCCGAGCAGATCACCGTAGACAACCCGAAGATGTCGATGCAGATCAACGGAGACAATCCGAAGATGTCGATGCAGATCAACGAAGACGACCCGAAGATGTCCGTACAACCTACAGGCAGTGAAAAGTCGCAGCCGGTGCAACCGCTTCAGCAGCAGGGGCAGCCACCGCCAGAGCAGCCGCCGTCGCAGTCGCCACAGCCATATGTAACCAGGTCTGGTCGCCAGGTCAACAAACCAGCCCGGTACCAGTAAAGTGACATACCATAATCATAAGTAACCAAGGATGGCTTGGTGAGTGACTTTTGATTTATTCAGTGACGCTATGCAGGAAGTCACATCGTCGTTTCGAAGTGAAAACAGATACTGTGTGCTGAAGCATAAAAGTCAGAGGACGCTCTGCTGGATTAATTTGGTTTATTGGTGGTTCAAGTTGAAAAGAGTTATTTGTTGTGTCTTTATCCTAAAAGGGGAGATGTCGTATTCGGGCTAGACGTACGACTTACTGCCAATAATGGTCTAAGGGACATATTCGATAGTTCCTTGATGCTTGATGTAAATTGTCTTTCTCTCCCCTTCACCATTCATTGTTTGCGCATGCTTGGCGGAGGAATAATAAATAGTGCCGCTCACGCTGGTTCTCCAAACGTACATGCTGTGTCTGTTCCACTGTCCCAATTCTCCCTGTCACGCCTTTACCACTCGAGACGCCCATCAAAATAGGTTCCAATAGTGGTCTTTAGCGTGTTATAACCTCGTAAACTCTAAAATTATAGTAGGGTTGTTGTCAAAATGCAATAGACGGTACAACTACTGGTCAAGAACGTAGACTAGGCACAAAGTTACAGCTCCCAATAATGAAAACTATTAAAGATAATCAGTTTTTTCTTTCTCTTGTAAAATTTTGATTTTTTTTACATAAGGAAGTTCCAACAGCTGATCGAGGATATTATGTTATTTTTCTGTTTGTCCATGGAGTCGTCAAGGACATGATTGTGCTGTGTATACACGTGTGTTGTGTTTGAGTCTTATGACTTCATGGGTAAATGCAAGTATGGGAAGAATTCCATACATCCATACTGCTCAGTCAGCTCTAGCCCTAAACTTATTCTTAACCTGTTCTTATCCCTAACCCTAACCCTAGCCTTACTCTTTCCACTTGAAATGAAAAGAAAATACAGAAACAATTCGTGAAGAATTGTAAGAGTCAAAACTTTTCTTCAGGTACTTTATACACGATCATTATTAACATCAATTCCATGAAGATTCATAACACCTCTCAATAACACAGTGTGCTGTAAACATGCAAAGTCTTCCTTATTCTATTACTTTCAGACTACGGAGAGAATTCATTTACTTTAGATTGTTACGAGTGTGATACAGATTTACGTACGCGATCATTCTACAATAAAGACATTATGGTGAGACTGGTCACAGAACCAAGTTTTGTCCAGCCAGGGCTCCGGCTGACTTACTTTTCAGAAGGTATGAAATGTTATTTTTTCATTTGTGTCCGTTTTTATTTCCTTCGCACAATCATTGGAACAACATTAGCCACAAGTATGCAATAAAGGTGCAAATCACTTTTTATGAAAAAGATTGTTTTTTCCACGGTGGACCTCTGTCTGTTATCAGTAGATTGAGTCCTGCATAAACAAATTGAGTCACAAAAGATGTGATCATAGGTTGTGTAATGTATTCACATTTGTAATGGCCAATGAGAAAATCTGAGACAGTCAGAAATGATTATGAGGACAGAAAGAAGAAATGATGAGAAATCAGAGACTAAAAAAAAAAAATGATAATAACAAATTGGATTCAAACCAGGTGTTTTTCATAACCTTTCAATGCTGCAGATACCTGGTCAGAAATTTTAGATTCATACCTCATTATCATAAATTATCAGATTCACGCCTCATTATCATAAATTATCAGATTCATACCGGCTCATTGTCATAAATTATCAGATAAATGAAAACAGTAAGTGGTATTTCATTATCATAATCTTTTGTTATTGCATTATTAGAAGTATGCAGCAACAGTCCGACCTTTCTGGAGGCAACAACGATGGACAGCTTTCTGTCATCACCAAACTACCCAGAGTACTATCCCGAGTAAGTTCACAGATAAATGCTTCATTCAGTTCATTTCAGCATAAACTTTCATAGTCATAAACATTAGTTAAACTGGCAAAAGAAAAACAAAAAGGTTGTAGGTTGCAGAGCCCCACATTAGAAACAAACTAAAGAAGTGTTACAATAAATCACAAAAGTATTAGAAATGAAAAGAAAAAAACGCAAGCTTTTTGTCACAAAAGACATTCTTAACGCCCAAAAAAAAAAATTGAAATCGTATTCAAAGAACCTTTTTCCAAAATTCAAAGGAGAGGCTACTTATCCCCTGCAAGTCCTTAACCCTCACCCTGCGATGGACGTACCTATACGGCATCGACTTTCCATGCATTCACTCTGCACAAGCATACCAATAGGCATGGTCAAGCTGACAATGTCACACGCAAGCCATATTTTCATGTGTCGGGTCACTGACCATTTTGAGATGTAACTATCATTTTATTGCTCACTGTATCTCTTCTAAATCAAACGCATTCTGACAAGGATGTTAACCAGTGAACCACTGGTCGGAATCAGAAAGACTAAGCTTTCAAAGGCTCTCCCCACACTATCAGAAGATGTAACATCGACATGCGAACTGTTGCTCAACAAATTTGCAATATTATCTCATTTTCTCACAAGCTGACCATCATAGTTATCTGTATCTAAGAACCAATCAGAAACAAGCTCTGAAATGATCTCTGCCCCAAAACGCCCACATTGGTTTATTAGTATGTGTCAATCAGGATGAAACTATTTGTTTGGGCTTGGGGGGCGTGGCTAGTTATCATGCTTCGTTGTCACAAAAACTACAGCTGTCAGTTTGGTATCATAAGTCAGATCATTGGTTAGAGACTTACAGACAAAGGTTTTGCTGGTTAATTCATTATCAAGTGTGATAAGGCATAGCAGGGAATGTTTTCATACCGATTAAATACAAACCGAACCACGTGGACAGCGGTAGTGTGGTCAGTGCGACCCAGATAAGATTCTCCATGAGTAAGGTCACAGACCGGACAGCGGGCTTTAAGCCGTCGCGCGCAGGGTGAGCGTTAATGTTCTTAGTGTTGTGTCTCTCATCAGGAAATGCCACATTTTTAGTTACCAAACCAATTCAGCACATTATCATATATAATATGAAAATGAAAATCATGTGATCCAACTCTTGTATTTAGGTGGTTTGTTCTAAAATGTTTGTGGTTTATGAGAAGGACCTTTGACATCCTTAAATGTTTGTAGTTGATAAGAAGAACCATTGTCATCTTTAAATGTTCGTGGCCTTTGAGAAGGAACTCATGATCTTAAATACTTATGGTCTATGAGAAGGCTATGGCTTATGAGAAGAACACCCTTGTCATCTTTAAAATGTTTGTGGCCTATGAGGAGGAACCTCATCACCTTTGAATACTGATGGTTTATCTTCTTCCTCTTCTTTCGCTCACCACTCGTTCACTCTCGTTTATGAGAAGGACCTCTGTCATCTTTAAATGTTTGTGGTTATTAGGAAGACTCGTGTCATCTTGAAATGCTTGTGGTTGACAAGAAGTACTGTCGTCATCAGTAAATATTTGTGGTTTATGAGAAAGATTCTTGTCATATTCTTTAAATGGTTATGGTTTTTGAGATGGACCCATGCCATTTTTAAATGTTGGTGGCCTATGAGAAGGAATCTCGTCATCTTTAAATACTTATGGTTTCTGAGAAGGACCCTTGTCATCTTTAAATGGTTGTGGTTTATGAGAAAGACCCTTGTCATCATTAAATGCTTTTGGCCAGTGAGATAGACCCTTGTCATCTTCAAATGTTAATGGTCTTTGAGAAGGAATCTTATCATCTTTAAATACTTATGATTTATGAGAAGGAAGCTTGTCATCTTTAAATGTTTGTGGTTTATTACAAAGACCCTTGTCATCTTTTAATGGTTTGGGGTTTATGACAAAGATCCTTGTCATATTCTTTAAATGGTTGTGGTTTATGAGATGGACTCTTGTCATCTATAAATGCTTACAGTTTATGAGTAGGACACCCTTGAAATGTTTGTGGCCTATGAAAAGGACTCTTGTCATTTTTATTTCAATGTATCATTGGTGTACCAGTAACTGAAAAACAAATCGTTACTCATCAGCAATGTCAAGTGCCGGTGGCAGATATGGACAGCCAATCCCAATACCGCCATCTACATTGAGTTTTTGGATTTTCACCTAGCGCCAGAGAGCTACTCACAGTGTAACAGAGATTATCTGAAAATATATGATGGTATGGTGTGAGTCTGATTCTAGCAACTGAAATTCTTCCGCTTGTGTAATCATGGATTTATTTCCTTCTGTGAGACCTCTCACTGGGTTTATATCAATTAGTCATGGGGCACAGATGAATAAGTCTAGAAAAATCAACTTTCCAAGATGAAGAAAGCTAAGAAAATCGATTAGTCCTGGGGCACACATAAATAAGTCTAGAAAAGTCAACTTTCCAGGATAAAGAAAAAGCTAAGAAAACCAATTAGTCTCAGGGGCACAGATGAATAAGTCTAGAAAAGTCAATCTCCAGAATAAAGAAAAACTCCTGGAAAGGACGCACTGAGATATATAGACAGTTTGATCACTATGTTGTTGTTTTTTTTTGCAATTCTTTTGTGTTCTGCGATAAGATTTTTTTACACTGGATATGACATGGAAGTCCACTTTTGTTGCCATCAAAGTAAAGCAAAAACTATGATTTTCACAGTGTTTATAGTTTATCACTGAGATAATTGACATTGTCTTCTTTTTTTCTCTCCTAGAATGGCAGCAAAACACTGCCCTGAAAACAAAAGCTTTTTATATCTTTTAATACTTACACAATTTTTTCATTTTAATTAGAATGAAATCAGGCTTTGAATGTCCAGTATTCTTTTCTTTCTGTGAAATTTTTGTCCTATTTTGGGTTAAAAAAATAGTTTTTACATGTATTTGGTTGGGGTTTTTTTGTTTGAAGATATGGGCATATTTCAAAATTTCAAATTTCATTGTCTGTGTCAAAGGTGGGCGTTGCAATCAGAGCCGTCTTAATGCATGGGCATACTAGGCAGTTGCCCAGGGGCCCCAAGGGTTTAGGGGCAAATTTCTGAGTACTTGCGAAGGGGGGCAAGCCGCAGCCTATTGCTTTGCCCAGGGGCATATAATAATGTTAAAAAGGCCCTGGTTGCAATACCTGTGTGGGAAGTTTTGTTTCCAAGCTACAGTCACAAGCTTGGGTATATCCATCAGAATATAGTGAGATCTAGGCATTTGCAAAGGAACAAAAATCTTCAACATCAGTTTTCTGAAAACTTCATTTTTTGGAGGCTCACTTGCCTTCAAAACTGATTATTCTTTCTAAATAGCTGATCTCATTCTTGAATGCTTGCAGGCCCTGCTGAAAACTACCCTTCCTTTGGACCATTCTGTGGATCTATTGCATACAAAGAACTTGTCAGCACAACCGCTTATTTCACAGTTGTGTTTAAGAGCGACTTGGGTTCAAGTCAAAGAGGTTTTCGTTTCGTGTATCGGTCTCAGTTTTCCGCATCCCCAGGTAATTAGTGGTTGTAGTAGCTGAATATAACAAATGATTGTGATGTGTTTTTGATGGGGGACTAGCTGAGGGACCCGGCCCTGCTTGGGGTAAATCTGCTATATAGTTTCAGTTTTGGATGATTACAATGGATCTGCCTCATCTTGTCCGTTTCCTTAGATTTGTTCTGTGGTTGTTGTTGTTTATTTGTTGTTAGATGCTTTACTGCACCACCGTTGCACATTAAATGCCCTACACACGCTATCGGCATTTATAAAATGGCAATTATCTGAGCATTGGGGGGTGTGTTTGCTTGTGAACACGCCGCAGGAAGTGATAACGTCATTGGCTCATGTGTTGTTGGAAAAGAAAGGATTTAGGGGGCCAAAATTAGCAACACAGAGCAAACTCAAAAAAAAATACTTACCCACCTATTCCAGTCTCCAAATCTATAAAAGAACCTTCCGCAGACCAAGAGGAAGGCACATGTAAAATTTCAAGCAAACCAGAGCTGTATGAGTGGTGGTAGGCCTTGTTAGAAATTGGGCCGGTTTTTTTATTTTAAATATTAATGAATGGTCATACTGATCAGTTTCTGGCCTTCGTGTTTCTGACCTTGTTAAGACCTTATTTCAAAGGTGGTTAAAGTGTTCCTTCCTGCTTTACCAATTGAAAGCATACAAGGGTTTGTTGAAGATCCAGTGCATTTCAGATCTTTACATTATTGGGAGTAATCCAAACAGATCATTTGAAGTTAGGAGGGTACCAGAGACTTCACCTTTAGACACGTTACTGGATAAAGGCCTTAGCAATGTACGTTTCTATCAATCCTTTGCAAACAAAACTCAGCAGAAAGTGTAAGGACTAGCCACTTAATTAAGTGTACTCAGTATTCACTCATAATCATAAAGATAATTTTACAATGAAGTTTGGTAAGTGACTGGAACATTTGTGTTTGTTTTGGCATGGCCACAGTATTTCATGTCATACACTGTATAAATATTCTTGGACAAAAATCATGATGTACCATGTTTACCCTAGACAAGTCTGCTTCACAAAAAAAATCCTATTAGGCATCAGGAGTTATCTCCCTTTCCAAGGTGGCCACTGAAGCATCAACTAGTCAACGTGGGATGAAAACCAAAGTTCAGAGGTGAGTCAGCATGCAATAAAACTCTTTTTGACGATGTGTTCCGAATAGAATCCTGTATTAGCATGTCCCCAATCTCTCCATAGTAGAAACAAATGAACTTAATTGATGTCTTTTTCTCCGCATGGCTAGGAAGGTGCGTCCCAAAAATGGGACGCTAGGCACGAAAGGGTGCATCATTTTTGTATGATTCAGACATTTTCCCTGTTTCTATTGAGAGTGCTGGGGATGGAAATTTCGCTAAATATCATTTCCTAATGCTAGTTTCTCAATTGGCCACTATTTAAGGCTGGGACTGGTAGCTTACACACGTCATTACTGATTGTTTTGGAGATATTTCATACCCTGATAACGAACGGGGTGTAATTGTTTCTTTCAACTTTCTTTTTCCCCTCAGGCTGATGACGGTGAATGAAGCCTTTGGTATGCTGTAGGAGGAATGTGATGATTTTTCACATGCAGATATCTTTCTTGAGCCTCCATCAGAGTATTCAGACAGTAACATGACAGACGAAGACAGTGGAGATGAAGATGGCCTGGACGCGGAGATGAATAATCTCTCCTGTCGACAGTTATCATCTGGATGCTCTATTACAATATCTTCAAGGGACCAGCAGAAACGGGTCATTGACAGACCTATTGATAACAGTCACAGTGACGGGCTATCTTATTCAAGCAGAACCCTACCAAGGCACCGGCACAACTAGAATTATCCCTGGTCTTGGAATGGCTGGGTCAGTTGTCATGGATTTGCTGTCTGAACTTGAAAGGAGACCTCACCATGTGTTCTTTGACAACCTTTTCACTTCTTTGCCTCTTCTAAATATCACAAAAGAGAGTGGCATGAATGCAACAGGAACTCCTCGTGTAAACAGACTGGAAGGGTGCCCCATCCAGTTGGTGGAAACCCTGAAAATATCAGAAAGCGGGACATCTGATCATCTGTTGTCTCAGTTGGTTCCACAGTTCATGGAGTAAATCCTGTGAAAATGGTCAGGAGATGGTCAAAGGCCCAACACAGAGAGGTCTTCATTAGGATGCAGTTTGTCCTTGATCCACACAACAGGTATATGGGAGGCACAGACAGAGTGGACCAGAATATTGCAAAGTACAGGCCAGTGATTCGGCTGAAGAAATGGTGGTGGCCGCTTTTTCTGTTCTCCATATCGACTTCAGTCCATAACTCCTGGCAACTATCGCACGAGTGCAGCCAGCCCAGCAAAACCATTGGACTTCATCAGAGAAGTTGCCATGGCATACATCTATAGATACCGATGCAGAGATGGCGATGACCTAACAAGAGGTCGTCAACGAGCAATCAACAGCCGGAGACCAGAGGGTGCGGGATTTGGGGGCAAAGACCATTTCATAATATGCAATCCTAAGGGAACGCAGCGAAGATGTGCCTCTTGTGGAAAAAAGACAACAAAGATATGTTCCAAATGCCCGGAGTGCCCTCTCCATGAAAGATGCATGCAGACTTTTCATCAGCGCTGGTGACCGGTGATAATAAACACTGCAAAGGTGGCCACTTGTAAATGACCATTGACTGTGCTTAACTCAGTCTTTTGAATTCTTTAATCTTTCGCTCACAGTGAATTCAGTTTGTCATTGTATAAAAGTTTACCCTGTAGTAATGTTTCAGGTTTTGCACTCAATGAGTACAACTCACCCGTGATCTGTGGAGTTATCGCTCACCTGTATATATATTTTGTTTTTACTTTCTAAGATCATTTTATTCCGTCAAAATATCACTTATTATTCTGTATTTAAATACATTTCACATATTAGGAATCATAGCTTTGAATTTAAAGTTTACGGGATTTTTTTGGTGAGCATTTCTTACTGTGGCCTCTCGTGCCTAGCGTCCCAATTTTGGGACACATTTTTGGACAACAATTTTGGACATTAAAGTCTAAAAAATCACAAAAAGGTATGTAATTCCTTTCATTTGGTGTGAATTGCTACAACATATTAGAATTTGGCAAAAAAATTCGACCTTCGGCATAAAAGGGTTAATTAAACACAAATTTCTGTCAGAAGCATGGGGTTTACAACTTTAAATTTTGATGAGGCGGTAGTGTAGTTGATTTGTACAAATTATTGGTGTAGTTGTTGTTGCTTTCATTAACTGGTCATAATATTATGCAAGCAGCTGTGGAAAAACATTCTATAATTTACAGAAAACAAAATGGCTGTTATAATGTTTTTCTTAACCTTCGCTGTACATCAATAAAAACTATGCATGGCATACGTTATGGTGTCTAATGAACACCATGCGCCTAAAGAACAATTTATTGGGATTCCCTCTTTAAAAATATGGCATCTATCAGATCCCAGAACATACAAACAAGAAATGACAATAAAATCCTCTTTAGGAGTGTGGTGTATCTGAGACCTGAGGACATACAAATAAGGGTAAAACTATAAAATTCTCTTTGAAAAATATGGTGTCTGTGAGACCCCAGGATGTATGGATAGGAACAGTAAAAATATTTGTGTGTTGGTGAGCATGCACATGCATATTTTCAAATTTTAAAACTTTGGTAAGATAGGCAATGACGTCTTCGAGGAGTACCTGGAATTTCAAGAAAAATGCCCACAAACAGATAATTTCAAAGGTTTTTAATTGCTTTAATTGCGTTAGACCCATGGTGTACGGCGAAGGTTAGTAGAGCATAATTATATGTATATATATATATATATATATATTTATATATATGTTGAAGGCTGTATTACATCATTTTGAGAAGCTGTGTGACAGTAGTGTGACCCAATTTCAGAGACTCTAAGTTTAAAATTCACATAGTGGTTATATTCACAAACATTTATGGCAATAACAAACCCAGCCAGCACCCCTATGTCAGTCCATGGTAGATTTGTATAGGGTTCCTATAGGGTTGGCAGGATTATCGTAAGGCAGGTTCCCCACATCAAACTGATAAAGGTACAATGACATGAGATGAGGACCTACGTACAAACAATTTTATTCCTATGAGCAAACTTGACCTCAATCCTACACATTGGACTTCCACTGGGCTGCTGGTTGGGATGTATGACAATCACAAAGCTTATTATTAAGTTTGAAATGATTTCAGTGCCTGGGCGGAGTAAAGATGGAACAGATAATACAGGTGCAATTGTTGGAGGGACGTTTGTATGCATCATTTTTGCACTCATTGTTCTTGTGGCTATCGTCCTTATTGTGAGGAGAAGGAAAATGAGTAACACACTGGCCAGGGCGCAAAATTCAAATTCTGCTTCCCAAGAGTCTGCCTTGTTTTTTAACAGGTAGGATTGGACATTGTAGTTGTAAATTTGCCATACTTCACACACCCGGAACATTAATGTAGATGAACAAGTGAAAGCCATTAATGAAGTTGCCAGATTTCTTAGGATTGCACTGTAAATTTCATTTAAGAAAATATATTGGGGATACGGTGGTCTAGAGGCAAGGCGCTCGCCTCTCATGCCAAAGGTGTCGGTTCGATTCCCAGTCGGGGCAGGCATGTTGGAATCTTGGGATTTTTCTCATATTTTCTGCCCCTGATCCTGTGGTAGGTAAGATCGAGCTCCTAGACTTGTGCAGGTTGCAAATGTTAAAGATACCTTGGCAGTTGGAAATTGAGAAGAGCAGGCCAAATAAGCCACTGCCTTGGCAAAATTAAATAAAATTTATCACTACCACTCCCTACCCCACCCCCCCCCCCCCCCCCAAAAAAAAAACGACCAGTACTGTGGCGACTACATGTCTGCTTCAGTTGTAACTGGGTTGCGCTGACACTAAGGTAAATTTCCCAAATGGGATTAAAGAAGTATGCAAAATATTTTTTAAAATACAACTACAAAATATATTTAAGTCATGAATTTGTCTTTTTAGGGAGAAATGTATCCATCACTGACTTTATTTCTGGCCATCCACAAGTGATAGAAAAATTCTACTGTATTTATCTACCTATAGAATAAATATGATAGCACAGAACATTATCTGATTAGTGATGTCACTATGTGTATATGGAAAGTGTTATAACCTGGTGGTGAGATGCAGTCATAATTATTTGAAAGTGGAAACCTTTTTCTCCAATTCAGGATTCCCAGGATTTCCTAGAAAGGCAATGTAATTTAAAAATTTGAGTAAAAGCATGGAAATGGTGGATTAGCTCTTGAATTCACCCCAGGTTTAGAAAGCATTAAAAAATAGATAAAAATCTAAAGAAAAAAATTTTCCCCACACTTTCTCCCTGGTAAGTAGCCATAGAATGTAATATTTTAGCAGTGGGAAAGCCACAGAAAAAATATTCTTAAAGGTGTGCAGGAACCCGAACCATAATTTAATTACAAATTTCAAGAATTAATTGAGTAGATAAAGGTGTGAAAGATCGGAGATGAGAAGTATTCATACACACATTTCAGGTACAATTTTCTTATAGTAAACAGGTATTGAGACCGAACGGTGCCGCACTTCTAAAAGATTAAATTATCTTCTATTCATAAAACATCAGCAGGAGCCTATGTCGCTTCAGTATCACTACTAAATGCAGAATGGTGACCAGGTCTTATAGAACTAATGATGACTTCTGCAATTTTCATGCATGGGCCTACGATTTGAGGGGTCTACTCTTCCTGGTGGGGGGGGTGGGGGGGGGGGGGGTTGGCAAAGAATACTTACTGATGTTCTGATGTTATAAAAAAAAACTTACGGAATGGGGCCTACATTTCCCATCTGGCCTAGACCTAATACTAGCTTTGCATGGGCCTGTGTAGACATTGTGGGTTTTTTTTTCACTCTTTGTTTTCAGAAGGGATTCTTCCTCAGTTTTCATCGTCAACCCCATCATCATCAATAACAATGGTGCCCCACCTCCTTACCCTGGACCGTCTGGTCCACAGGTTAGCACCGCTGATGGTGACCTTCCACCATACTCCAGCCTGGACTTTAGCCATGAACAGGACCCTCATTCTTACACCCCTCTGTAGGTCTAGTGTTTTTGCTGTTTAATAGTCACCTTAGTAGTATGAACTTTTATATATGATATATTCAGTTTTGCCAGTTCATTGCCATTTTATTTTGCCATCCTATTATCCGATTTATTCAATGTTTGTCGCTTCATTGCCTTAGTATTATAAAGTCCTATTATCTGATTCATTCACTATTTGCTACTTCATAGCCGTAGGATCACAAAGTCCTATTACCTGATTTATTGAGTGTTTGCCGCTTCATTGCCTTAGTATTACAAAGTCCTATTATCTGTGCCTTTTGGAAACCTGTTGCATGGGACAATTGTCCCCTCCCCAAGCACTTCCAAAACTCTATAGTTTTTAATGGTTTACTATGAGTCAGTTATTACCATTTAGCATTTCTAGGCAAGGCTTGTTCTCTGCAAACTTGCGGAATAACATGAGCTACTCAAAATCTGTTTAAGATTACATGGCACATGAAACAATATTTGAAGATAGATATAAACTCCTTTATCTTTGTTTCCTCTGAAGTCGTGGAGCCAGAGGATCTACACCCAGCCAGTCAGAACTTCCTCCACCATATTCACCCAAAAGTCTGGAGGAGTCTTCCATGGATGTTATTGAGGGAGGTGAGTTACAAAACTGACAGCTTTCAACCTTTTTTTCCCCCAAAGGACTTCAAATTCCAGAGGAGTTAGCATCGTCAAATAGATGAAGAGGGACTAGAGGTCTAGAGGCAAGGTGCTCGCCTCTCATGCTGAAGGTACTGGGTTCAAATCCCGATGGGTGCAGGCATGTTGGAATTTTGAGATTTTTCTCACATTTTTATGTCCCTGATCCGAAGGTAGGTAGGATCAAGCCTTCTAGTCTTCTCGGATAAGGTAAAAAAATTTGGAGTGCATGTTGCACTTGCTAAAGATGCCTTGGCAGATGGAAATCGTGAAGAGCAGGCTGTACAAGGCCGCTGCCCAGGCAAAATTCTGAAAAACTAATCCCTACCACAACAAGAATAATAAAAGAAGAAAAGCGAGGTGTAAATGCCAAGGACAGCGAAACCTCCTGAAATAAAGACATAAACATTCAAATAGATGAAGATCAACCTTGTGGACATTTGTATTCAAAATAAAATGGGTTGGAGCGAAGAATGGATGTTAAACCTTGAAAAAATACCCATTACTCAAAATGGGTCGGGTGACTCCAAAATCCTGCATATAGCCTGCCACACTTGCCCTCAAGCAGAATAAGTAAGGGGAATAAAATTTACACCGGAGTGGGAGAATGGGGAGGGGTTTAAGGCATGGGCCAAAGAGGTGATTCGTTTTTTTTTATCCCAGCTGTCATCATGCCCTTAACTCTTTCACTAAAACAATGCTTGGGAAGTGGCTGGAATAAAACTGAAAAAGTGGTCCTAATTTTCCAACTCTTGATTTCACCTTCAGCATTTGTTGAGAAAATATTGGAACGGATAATGCAGAGAAGGAATGTGGATTTCTAAAATCATTCAGTCATTTTAAAATTCTGAATTTTTATTTACAGACCAGTGGGCCAGTACTGACAATGTAGATAGTAGTAATGAAGCAAATAATTACGCAGAGCCTACGAGGGACAATGGTCATTTCTATGCAGGAGCAAGAGGTGCTTATGATAACGCAGTCAGAATGGAAGGTGGCAATGGGAACACTTATCCAGATGCGGAATATTCTAGTGGCACATCAGGATATTGTTTGGCTCAGCCGTTGGACATGTCAGACTATGAGTATCCGCCCCCAGCATATGAGGACCATGTGGGCCAACAAGACCGCCAACAACGGCGACTCAGGGCCAGAAATCGACTGGGAGCCTTGTAAATTGACTGGGAGCCTTGTAAATTTCAGACACTTTTTCATTGGCTCGCTCAAGTCCGGTGGCACTTAAAATAAATCAGTTCTTGAAATTGAAAATTGATAGCAGATAAAGAAACATTTTAAATTTATTATTAACTAAGACGGATGAGAATATGCACATTTAACATACAGATACATGACTTATGAAAAAACATGGCCTTACGTCTGTTTCACAAGTAATGGAAAAGTATTCCCCAGACATTTGGCTTTCCATTTTCTGTGTAATGATGTTGCTTTTAACCAAGACATTTAACAAATTTTTATCTGAACTATTCAGAGACATGACGGAAAGGCCGAATCATATTTTAAATTTAACTGTTTTCATTATATATTGAGAATGCTTGAATGTATGCCCAATGCAAAACATGAAAAGCAAACAATTTTCAACTATGCACAAACTTATTATGGAAAAAGTCTGATTGTCATTTATTGTACAGTGGTTATCTTATGTATTAATTTTATGTCCCATATTTAGACAGTCTACAACTTTTACGCATTCTGGTTGCAGTATACTACCAGAAGCACTAAAATGATTTAATACAATCATTATTTTACAGAGCCGTTTATCAAAAACTTTGGTCCATATATGTAGCCACCCAGGTTGAGCAACGCCCAGCAAAATTTTGGTTGAGGCAGAAATAAAAGAGTTTTTGATTTCTATTATTATGTCTAATGTGGTTTTTTTTATCAATGAAATGGTAAGTTCTGCTTGATTTCCTTAACTTGGACAGTTGTAACATGGATTGTGTGCTGTCACCACACTTATCATTGGTCAGCTGTTGGAACCTCGTTAAAACTAGAATCAAATGCTGTATTTAGGGCACCATTGATTACTTACAACTAACAAAGCCAAAGAGAAAACAATAATGAGTTGTGTTCACTGCTCAGCTATAGATAGAATGCGCATGATGTCACAGGGTGTCTTTGTTTTGATCTTCCTACAATCCCGTGGATCAGCTGATTAGTGTAACTTCGAGATATGTCTAAGCGGTTAAAATGCTTGCTGGTTGCATTGTAGTTGATTGTTATGACTGGAAAGGGTGGATCCGAGCTACTCAGTTTCCATGTAAATGAAGTGAAAGAATTGACCGAACGTCTTCCATTGAACATGTACACGCGTGCCATTGTTTACTGTTGCGGGCTACTCTCAGCTCACCGCCGGTTGGTTTGCGTGGCCTCCATTGCTCACAGTGCAAATCAGGTATCAAATCAAAATCAATGCCAGCCTCTGCAGCATGTTTCTCGCTTGGTTGGACAGACATGTAAGAGGAAGGCTCTGCAGTCTATCCACTGCATCACTTTTGGCACCTCTACCACACACACACACACACACAAATCGCTGCTTGGTTTTTACAGCCACAGGGCTGGAAGTCAGAAGTTATATTGAGGATGAGCACGCACAATCAGCTCGATTCACCAGAATTGGGGTGGTTTGAACTCGAATTAGCAGTAAATATTTGATTGAACTAAAGGAGGGGCAAAAAAATTAATTCAAAATCACCTTGATTTAGCAGAAATTCGAATTACCAGTTTACATGGAGTCCGCTGTAATTCTTTCAAATGACAATTGCAATCTTATTTGGGTTTAATTTCCTATTCATTTTCTGCATTTGATTCATGGACATCTGGAAGATTTTTTTAATACTCTTATTAAAAATATTAGTCTTGTAGAACACTCAATTGTCTGGTAGCCTCTTTGAATATCCACATGATGCTTGTTTACTCAATGCACACAATGGTGTTGCATCTTTTAATAGATACATTGAAAGCATTTCACCTTAACATGGTAACCATAATTATGTCAAAATGCAGTATGAATGGTGATAGTTGAGGGAAGATACAGTTACCTCATTTTTTATTGTTCAACTCACTAAGGGTTACCGCTATGTTGCAGCCCATCACATTTACCTATGTGTGAAGCCGCCCATCTGTCTGTTACCCTATCATGCTTACCTATGTTATACAGTTTATCAAGTTTCCATGTTTGTGCAGCCCCCCATGTTTACAGTCCAATGAAGGGCAGTGCCTGCAGATCCATGAAAAAATTATTTTCTCAGGAGGAACTTCAGGGCACTTGTCCTTTCTGAGGGAGGCTGAAATTTACAAGTTCATTTAAATATTTGTCACACATTTACAAAGTTCATTCCAGATTTTGCAAAAACACCTCTTGAAAAATTTACAGATAAAACTATCTTATGCAGGCTACAGAAAATGATTTTCATCAGTGATGGACAGGAAGTTCCATTCACACTTCAATCTGTGAATTTTTTTATTTTTTTTACATTTTTAGACATATCTCAGCGTGTGCTGTATTATTATATATATATCTTTGCACAAACTTTATTATTTGACATTGCACCATTGACTATTTTAACCAGATATTTTGTTCCATTCCCATGATACTCTAGATAATACTGTGTTTCTTTTTGATATTTGTAAGCAAAATTCTCCCATTATTATAAGTTTTATATTTTATCTTACATATTTTATGTCTTGAACTCTCCACAATTCAAATCTCTGACATGTTTTTAAAAAAAATGATTTTGATATTTGGGTGGATTTTTTTTGTTTGTTTCATGCGTACAAATTTTGTCCTATTTCATTTTATACATGCGAAATAGCTCGGGCTTTCAAAACTATGCTTTCCTCGGCATCTTGATTTGCCTTATTGGATACACGATGATAATTTTATGCTGCACCAGAAAGTGTGGCCAAACTACTGAAAGATGACACTGTCATACAAAAGAGGGACAGGAAAAGTTCGGAATGTCAGACTGTTAAATGACGGGGTTTGAATTATAAGGGATCTAGGGGGCATTGGACTGCTTTGGAGAAAAAAGCAAAAAACATCATTTCAATGTAAACCAGTTGAATTTAATATTTTAATGATTTAGTTGAAGAGTTGATGCCAGTATTGCAGATGTTTATTAAAATTGATTTGTTTGTACTGAAACGATGTTTTTTGATTATTCTCAAAGGCAGTCAACTGGGCCGGACTCAGGATCTCTTTTAATACTGACCCTGTCAAATGAGGCGGGGAAAAAATCGGGACCTGCTTCAAAAACTGTCCATGCTAAGCATAATACAAATATGCTCCTACAACTTCATTTTTCTATTAACTACATGTTTTTAAAATGAATTCATGTAGCAACCACCTGTTTCCACGGTTTGTGGTTGCCTCATTGTTCTTAGCGCAAGTTTTGCAACTCACTATTATACAGACTCCCAGCCAGCAATCCCACCTCAATCCGATGTAGATTTTCATAGATTTGGTAGGATTACCACAGGGACAGGTCCCCAACATCAAACAAATGTCGGCTCAATGTTGTAACCAGCGGATCTAAAAATCATTCCTATGTACGAAGCTGATATCAGTCCTATGTATTGGATTTCGATAGGGTTGCTTGCTGGGCTGTGGCTGGACATCCAACATAGGATTCTTGGTTTAATAAAAACAGGCTTTTTCATCCTAGATTTTGAACCAGACAAGTATTTTAAGGTTGTGATAATTATATGATTATATTTCATTCCCGTATACATATATTAATTCTTAGGTATATATTTCATTTCTCTTTATTTTTTATGAATTTTTTTTCTTTTGTTTGGGGGGGGGGGCTCAAATTGAAATACAATTTGGAATGTATTCATTCAGTGCATGACTCAATTACGGGTAGCTGATTAGATCAGCATTATAATTCAAAGAACAGTATAAAGAGTAGATAAATGTTTACATGTAAATCAGTAAATGGATTTAAAGTTCATAAATTGATGGAAAAAAGAAAATAATCATATAGGCCAGGAAAAAAAAATCTATTGAAAAAGGTAGGTAGAGAGAAAAACAAAAATACGTACATAATTATATTTCATTCCTGTATGCGTTTATTAATTCCTGTATATTTCATTTCTCTTTATTTTTTATGAATTTCTTTTAAGTGCTGCATTTCCAAATCTTTCATTATATTTACATTTTGGAATAAACAAGAAACATTCCATATCGATCAAGATTTATTTTCTTGGTGTCTGTAGATGTTGTGGTTGTTTATTTTGCCAAAACATATAATCATCCAAATTCTTTTTTACATGTCCAGTCATCACACTGTCATCATTAAAAAGCCTCCAACCCTTCTAAATATTTCTCACATGCACAATCATACACACAAGATGTGTTAGTTATGGACTTCTCAGCACTGCAGAGTGCAATATACACAGAGCTATTCTGGGCTGCCATGCAGGAAAACTCAATGTATTTTCTTTCACATTATATAATAATATATTATTTAGCTTATACATGTATTATTACAGAACAGGAGGAAGAAAACAAACAAAACAAGCTCACTGATATGCAAACGCATTAATCATGATTTTATTGTCACTTCTTTCAGAAATACTGTTCAACTGTATACACAACAAACAAAAAGACAAAAAACAAACACATGACCAAACTGAATGTCCATCCTGGCATAGCTTGATGGCAAAAGGGGCCGCTTTTGGAGAATTGAAAATTATGCTATTCTTTTCTTAATAAATCTAAATAAAATTTCCCACATAATAAGTTGTGGAGCTTTGTGCAGTGCACTTCTGTGGAAAATGTTAGCCACTTTCTAATATATAAATTATTTCTTCAAGTTCTACATCTGTGGAACGAGCTGGAATGTTTACTATAAAAAGCCACCACCAAGATCCCTGGCACTGTATTCTTTATAAGATAGGGTGGTACTGTTTATCATGAAAATGGGTTGTGGAAGAGGGAGGGAGACAATAATAGCAAAAACAATGTACATCCATCTATACATGTGTATATGATTTGGTGGCGCTGTTAGCAATAGGCCTAGCAGTGTTCGGACTTCTAATTTTCACTATTTTGTGATTTCCAGGTATCCAGGGTTATCAACCACAATGTGTTATGTCCAATTTTATTCATTGCTTTTAAATGCCTGTAGATATCCAAGACACAAGGTATGTGGGACTTTCTTTCATAACCCACCAAAACTATTCATGTGACCATGTTGAAATTATTGCAATTAGTTTAATGTTCACTAAAGTTACAAATTTCAAGCTCGTTTTTCTCAGTTTGACTATATTGGACATAAAACATTCTGGTTGCCAACCGTTGATGTTTTGTTGTTGTTGCTGGGGGGGGGGGGGGGGGGGGATTATATGGGTTTACTTTGCATAAAATTATTTTTGCTAAATGTAATAGGCTACATATTTCAGGAATATTTTTTACAATCACAAGTGTTAAAACTAGTAACTATAATTACTGTGGTGTTAGTTTTTAATGCACTGAAGTCATTTACGTCGCAGCCTAACTGGCAGACTTTGACATATTCAATACGGTACAACTTTTTTTTTTTTTAATGTTCATACTATAGCGCTAAGGGCAATTTCTTTGATTGAGTAGCCCTTACATTCACTCAGACCTCATAAAATAATGGCAATAATAATAATATGCAAAATGTATAGGGTGACTTGTCCAGCAACCACTCTCAATTTCCATCCCTAAATTCGGACACTTTGAGAATCTGAGAAGTCAGGTAGTCCTTGAAAGCATTCAGCTCCTTCCAGACGGCCGCGCCTTGACCGTGTATGGGAGCAATGGGAAACCTCAGTCTGACGCCACCGACCTCGGGAATTTCCGGTGTCACTGTTCGCGGCCCAGAGGCGGCTACTCTGTACGCCTTGGCCTATGTGGGTGCAAGAATGAGTATATAATAAGGGTGGTGTGTGGAATCAGGGATAAGTGGGTGTTGTATCGTCACCCCAGTTTACAAATCGCGACCTTACTTCTTGTTTGTTCTATCTCCATTTTCCGAAAAACTGTAGATCTTTTAGCGTGTAGAAGAGGTATAGCTAAATGCGCACCTTGACACTTTGTATTGTGGCACTTATTAAGTTATTTCACAGTTCCAATTTATTCTAACTCCTTATCCCAATAACTAAAGCTGCAAAGGTTTGACGTCGAATTTCTCAGTTGTGCAAAGAATGAAGTTGGAGCAAACAAGACTAAAGTCGCGGAATACTCTGTGGCAACTTTTGGCGAAAATTGAGTTCATGCCACCAATGAACTTCTGTATTTTCATTATTTTGTGTGCAAAGTAGCTTAAATTTGAGTGTTAAATTTCTAAAAGTGGAGTCAATTGAGGGAGGCAGAAAACTTGCTGGCTTAGGGGGCTGACTATATGTTTGGTGATTTAAATTTGATGTCTGCGTGTGTGTATTGTAAGTCACTGGCCCTAATATGAAACTGCACAATTAGTGCCAGAGGAAAAAAGTTCAAATTGTCTTATCCGAAATGATGCATTCTTTATAACTGCCTGCCCGCCCGCCCGCCCGTCCGTCCGTCCGTCCGTCTGTCTGTCTGTCTGTCTGTCTGTCTGTCTGTCTGTCTGTCTGTATTAATTTGTCACTCTATCTGTATGCACATTTGCTTTTCACCATCCCCCGCCTCTGTGCCTGTTAGTATGTCGGTCAGTATGTCCTGTCTGTGAATCACCTTATCATTCATCACCCAGCGAGAATACGCCACTGTATCAGATTGGTCTCTGTCCTCGGGGTGGCCTTTACCAGGGGCGAAGAATTCCAGCGGTGTGCGGTAGAAATAGTCAAGCTTTGTCCCGTCCAGGGCCGTCTTCTCGTCATATCCACGCCTGCTATTAGCTGTCACTGAATCAGCGTCCGGGCCCTGGGGAGGTAATCAATCTGTGGTCTAGGACAAATAGATATATTAGTCCAAGGAACAGCGAAGGTTTGGCATGGATACTTTTGTCTATATCTCTACCACACACCCGTGACATGTTTTTTAGCTCTTTGCCCTTCCCACCTCGTGTACTCTTCGATAAAGTAGCCAAAACTCATCTTGTTGTACTAGCCTACTATTACCATTATTTGATATTACAGTTTGAAATTTGATCGATATAGCTCATTAAAATTCAAAACGACGGGGTCTCCAAGGCAACGAAACGGCTTCGCTGATTCTTTTTTTTTTTTCTCTCGAGTGTTGCTAACTTCAGTGGTATTGATTAAAATCAGCAGTGGTTAAGAATTATATAAGTCACCTCCAGGTGCCGCCACTGTGTAATTTTTTTTGTCTTGGTAACAAATAATGGCATGATCGGCACTTCCCGATAGCATCGCACCATTTCGTAGCGACAGGAGTGTATGATGGACCGAACTATCAGAGAGATATAATATACAATTTTTGCCAACTTTGACAGTTGATAACTTCTTAAAGCTGTCGATCTGTGACTATTACATACATCTGCTACTGACAAAGAACTATGGTTTGGTACCGGTATCAATTTTCTGATACACTATAGGCCTATACAATGTTCATGCAATGCGCCATGGACCCCGCGCCCGATCAGCGCGTAAACGGTGTGCACGCATTTTTTAGAGGCGCGAAAAAAAGTTATTGACCATCTTATCGTATCCAGTATCTTTGGTTCACGTCAGGACATCACACACACTTTTCTATATCGCAACTTTCTCTGAAAACCTGGAGATCTTTTAGAATGTAGAAGAGGTAAAACAAATGTACACTTTGACTCTTGTTTAACATGCGTTGTGGCACTTACCAAGCTGCTTCACAGTTCCGAGTTATTCCAACTCCTTATCAAAATACTAAAGCCGCAAACGTTTAACGTCAAATTTCCCAGTTGTGCAAAACGTGGATGGGGAACAAACAAGAACGAGATATAGGCAGACATACCTCTTTGAATGCGAAGTTGTACGGGTTCCAAGTCGTGAGTGGTGTGAGATAGACGAACTCAAGGGGGATCATCCAGCTAGCCTTGATGTTGTTGTTTCTGCGGCAACGGTCCTGGCGTTCACACTGAGTGACCATCAGGGGGGCCACTTGGGGCTGGGTGGTCAGTGCTACATACAGGTTGGCGTCGCTGAAGCCACGTCTTTCGGCCTATGAGATAGACGCAAGGTTGTTTCTGTCCCAGCCGTAGTGAGGGTAGTAGTGATCGTTGTTGTTGTTTGGAAGTAGTAGTAGTTGTCGTTGTTGTTGTTGTTGTTGTTACCATAGTGATGGTAGTAGTAATGGAAGTAGTAGTAGTGGTGGGAGTAGTAGTAGTGGTTGAAGTAGTAGTTGTTGTTGTAGTTGAAGTAAAAGAACTGGTAATGGTAGCAGTAGTATTAATACTAGAAGTAGCGGTAGTAGTACTAGTAGTAGCGATAGTAAGCTTAGTAGTAGTGTGGTCATGTGCTGGTATTGACCAAGAGTTCACGTAGAAGAATTCTGATGGCGGTAGTAAGCATTCTTGTCGCTGTTTTGATGCAGTAGTAGTTATAGTAGTAGTAATAACAGTGATTGCAGTAGTTGTGTTGTAGTGGCAGCAGTGCTTGTTGCCGTTATGTAGAAGGAGTAAGGGTACGAGATGTGGTAGCAGTAGTCGTAATAGTAGAAGTAGTGGTGGTGGTAGCAGTAGTAGTTGAAGTAGTAGTGGTAGCGGTATTAGAAGTAGTAGTAGTGGTGGTAGTAGTAGTAGCAGCAGCAGTAGTGGTAGTAGTGGCAGCAGTATTAGAAGTAGTAGTAGTGGTAGTAGTAGTAGTAGTAGTAGCAGCAGTAGTAGTAGTAGTTGTTGTTGTGTTGTGGCAATAGTATGATGATGGTAGTGGTATCATAGTACTAGTAGCGGTTGTAACGGCAGTAGAAGAAAATCGACAAACTCACGCCATAGTTCATGGCATCCGTGTCATGCTTATACAAGCGGTTATAGAACCCTAAGTTAAGAGTTTTTGATTTGCCAAACTGCTTGGAATGAGGCAGTCCAAGATCATTCTCTGTCAGCATGCCGGGCACATTGTCCATTCCAGGGATTGTGGACGCAATCTCATCAAGCAGGGTGCTGTCGTAATACCTGTTGAGGTAAAGATCGTATCGAGGGGTATTTGCCATATTGTTGTTTGCGACGTTTTGCCCATTTTGAGGTTTTTGTCATGAAAGTGGTTCTCTCATTCCTAATGTCATTATGAAAAAGTGTCATTCCAATCGGCTGAAACCTTTCGAGATTATATGTCTGTGACGTAATGTGTTATGCATTTTAACCCGTTTGCCTTCCAAACTTCATTTTCTCGAAAGGCAGAAAAATTAATGCACCTACTGTACAACAATATGGCAATTACCGACGATAAAGTTATCTATTAAAAAAGAAAAACTTCAGTTGCTCTTTTCAAACCAGAGATACCAGTTACAGCAAGATGAGACAACTAGCGCGTTCAGGGTGCACAGACTTCTCACCGCCCCCTAGCACGGAAGTCATGAACAAAGCCGTATTTTACAAGTATGTGTATATCCGCACAACATGTTGTATGGATATGGACAGTGCATATCCGTAAAACATGTTTACCAAAAGCGCGACTGGTGAAGGTTGGCTGAAACAAAACTTGGTATAGTGTTCACGAATTTAAAGTGACAACACATGGAATAGATGGACCTGGGGGGCGTGAGGGTCTAGTCAGTTTGTAGGCCTATCAATGGGCGGTAGTCAGATTGACTAATCAGGCGAAAAGGGGTCGGGGTAGCCATTGGTGATCGACGTACACTCATTCAAGTATATTATTAGCGCAGATCACCCAATCTCCGAGCAGAAGTCGGATTGTTTTGCTACTAAGCCGATTCATATTTTTAAAAACTATGCAAATTAACAAGGTCAGTAATATAGTATTCCGGTGTGTGTTCTACGTCATCGAATTGTGTATGTTGTAGGGATATGCACTGCCCATATCTGTACAACATGTTGTACAGATATGCGCTTCCATTTTACAAAGCCAATGTAGGGAAAATACTGGATTTTATTCACTGCTGCGCAGCTAACGCTGTGGGCCTTGGTTGAAGTCAGACATTTTAAAATTATAAAGCTGCAGGAAAACTTTTTTTTTTTGTCGTAGTAACACTGTAACAAATTCACGTCATTAATACGTCATCAAGCGTTCTTTTCATGCAATGCGCCACGGGCCCCGTCCCCGACTAGTGCGCAGACTGCGTGCACGATTTTTTTTGGAGGTGCGAACAAGGGAGTCTCTCATCTTATTGTATCCACTATCTTTACTCACACTACTCTAGTCTGTTTTACTCTACCCTACTCAGTATACCCTGCTGTGCTAGCAGGCTCTGCTCTACGCGGGTAGTTGATTGGCGCCTAAGGTAGAGTCTCCTTCTGCTCTCTCATCTATTATATATTTCAGTAACTTGCAACCTTTGGCATGACTAACTGACCAAACTATACACTCTTCAGGCCTTAAATTTGGCAGGAAGGTGGCAATTGAGATAAGGAAGATGATGGCTATAATTAAAAGTTGTTTACTTCAAGCATGTATTTTAAAAAAATAATGTTTATTGCTATGTAACATCTGTATTTTTGCATGTTTGTTGCGTAATATATAGTACCGTGCATGTCATAAAAAGTAACCGTATCAAGCGTTCAGTTTGGTGCGTAGTGTTGTGGTGCGCATGAGTTCCGAAGCAAGACTGTAGTTTATTACTTTTATTATACTAGAGAGAGAGGGGGGAGGGGGTGGGGGGGGGGGGGAATCACATGATTGTTTATTCCGGGCAATGCCCGGTAGCTCATCTAGTTCTGTTATATTCTGTCTGTCGTCTTGCTTTTTCCTCCCACGGTATGGAAGTTTTCATTTCGACGTGCTTTCTCCAGATTCAAACTCTCACTCTACATAACCAGTTCTAAAGACTCTGCTCTACTATACTCTACCTTTGGATGGTCTGTTCCCACCTACTCTATAATTATGAACTGCTCTACAGGACATACTCTACTATTATGCCCTGCTCTATGTTCTGCTCTATAAGACCCTTTTCACTTCCGCGTAACGGTTGTTTGCGGGGAGCCGCGCGGCTTCGAAAAGCACCGTGTAGGGCAAAAACCTCCACCTGCCTTAATGATGGTATCTGAACATGTGCGCAGTCTAAGCAAGGATGCCTTTTTGTGCCAGAACCAGCACGTAACGGGTTTGTACAGTTGGGTGCCCAACAAGAGGACGGCATCGTTCGACCGTTGCGCCCTACAAGTGGGGCACGCCGCCATTTTGTTCGCAAATCACGAGATATGGAGGACGGTAAATGAAAAGGGTCTATACTGTTCTCTGCTCTCCTCTACACTACTGGCTGTATACTATGTTCTGCTCTCCTCTCTATTCTATGTACTCTGCTCGATTCTATTTACTGTACTCCCCACCCCCCTTCTTCGTGTCTGTG
>OZ007579.1:25451768-25611666 GCA_963931925.1 Onchidella celtica
GAAAGTCATTTGAAAAGTTATTTGCTGAAAGCATGGATAATGTCAGCCAATGTGACTCGGTAGATGAAACATGGAACACTCTCAGTTCAAAAATTCATGACTGTGCCATCAAGTCTTTTGGACAGCATAAAGTTTCAAACAACGACTGGGTAGCCCAGAACAGCGAAATTCTCCTACCTCTCATTGAGCAAAAGAAATCTGCTTTCAATGAGTATAACAAAAATTGCAATCAGAGTACAAAAACTTGTTTGAAAAATGCAAAAGCTAAACTTCAGCTGGAGGTAAGACGTTGCGCCAACAAATACTGGACAGACTTGTGTAACAGCATACAAGAGGCAAATGAAAAGGGAGATATGAAAACCGCCTTTAGTCAGATGAAAGTAGCTCTTGGGCCAATCATCACCAAAAGCGCCCCACTTAAGTCTGTAAATGGTGAACCCATCACAGATAAAAATGAACAACTGAATAGGTGGGTAGAGCATTACTCTCTGTTGTATTCAACTGAGAAAAATATTCCACCAGATTTTGAGGAACACCTCCAAAAACTGCCAATAATGGCCGAACTTGACGCTGAACCTTCCTTAGTCGAGCTTTCCAATGCAATCGACCACCTGTCTGCTGGAAAAGCCACAGGAAGTGACAACATTCCTGCAGAGGTATTAAAAGACCTAAAAGGCCCACTATTACCACACCTGTATAATCTGTTACTGCAGTGTTGGAAAGAAGGCGTGATACCACATGATATGAGAGACGCCAAAATTGTCACACTTTACAAGAACAAAGGAGACAAAGGCGACTGCAACAACTATCGAGGCATATCCCTCCTCAGCATTACTGGAAAGGCTTTTGCTCGCGTCATCCTCTGCCGCCTTCAACAACTGGCGGAAAAAGTCTTACCAGAAACACAATGTGGCTTTCGAAGCAAACGATCAACTATTGACATGATATTTGCACTTCGGCAAATCCAAGAAAAATGTAAAGAACAAAACAGGCCGCTTATAACATGCTTTGTGGACCTAACAAAGGCTTTCGACACCGTAAGCCGATCTGGCCTGTATGCAGTCCTTAAATCCATAGGCTGTCCACCAACATTGCTAAAACTTATTGCATCCTTCCACACTGACATGAGGGCATGTGTCAACTTTGAAGGCTGCACATCCAATTCATTTGCTGTAAACAGCGGTGTGAAGCAGGGATGTGTTCTTGCTCCTACCTTATTTGGTATATATTTTGCAGCCCTACTCAAGAATGCCTTTGGTCAATGTTCAGGTGGAGTACTTATTAACACCAGAGTGGACGGCTCCATTTTTAATGTTGCCAGACTAAAAGCAAAATCTCGTACAGAGCATATTATGTTACAAGAGCTCCTCTTCGCAGATGATGCTGCAATCGTGGCCCACGATGAAACCACGCTCCAGGCTCTCATCAATAGCCTTGCCAAAGCCTGTGACAAATTCATGCTAAGGATCAGTGTCTCAAAAACTGTAGTTTTGACACAAGGCTTGAGAAACCCCAACCCAATCATGCTGAATGGCTCTCCTCTGGAGCAAGTGGGAAAATTCTGCTACCTAGGCTCAACCATCAGTGGTAGCACAGACATAACAACTGAAATAAATGCCAGAATAGGAAAGGCGGCCACAGCTTTTGGCAAACTCTCAAAAAGGGTGTGGAACAATAGCAAGCTGACCATCAAAACAAAGGTACTCGTGTACCAAACTTGCGTCCTAAGCACCCTGCTGTATGGCTCAGAGACATGGACCACCTACTCCAAACATGAAAGATCCCTCAACTCCTTCCACCTGCGCTGCCTACGCAAAATTCTCAAGATCAAGTGGCAAGACAGGATCTCAAATATCGAAGTTCTGAGCCGAGCCAACATTCCATCAACTCAGGCTCTCCTAGGCAAAAAAAGACTGCGGTGGCTTGGACATCTCCACCGTATGGAAAATGATCGCATCCCCAGACAAATTCTCTACGGGGAACTTGCTACTGGCAACCGACCCAGAGGTAGGCCACATCTGCGATTCAAAGACACTTGCAAGGTCACGATGAAAGCATTCAACATCGACCCCAATGAATGGGAGAACCTTGCAAATGATCGAAGCAGATGGAGACAAAAATTGCGCAGTGGCACGCTCGCAATAGACTTCAAGGCAAAAGAAACATACCTGACAAAACGACAGAGGCGGAATGAAAACACTCGCCAAAGTGAACCCAAAAGACTGACCTGCAATCAATGCCATCGCACTCTCGGGTCAAACATTGGTAGAATAAGCCACGAGAGAATCTGTCAGTCAAAGTGAAAGTGAATATTCTAGCTGCTAAGACCGTCTGTAAAGACGCTAAAGGCCATATAATCTAAGATAGGTGAAACATCACTGTGTCTCAGAATTATTTTATACCATTATGAAACCCATTTATATGAATGGGAGTTTGATGGTTCAGTAGGGTGGAAAAAATGGAGTTCACAAAGCAGGGCAAAGTGCAAAAACAGTAACTGCAACATTGACAGCTAAACTGCAAGATTCAGTGCGCACCGGAAATTTTGTTCAGCCAACTTGTACGCAGTGTCCTGTACGTAAAACATGTCACCTAAGCCCCCTTCCGAGCTAAGAGTTCGATTTTTTGCGCATAGTGCAGATTATTCCTTGGTGGTGCCTATTTGTATACTCTTTTCGTCACTGCTCTACGATAATATAATTATGTCAGATTTAGTGCTCTTGTCCACAGCGACCGCTCCGCTATTTTTACGGAAAATGACGTATAGAAAATTCTCTCCGCCTCTGTAGGAGGAGCGGGGCGGAACGGATGCTGTAGACACGAATACTGAAGTCTAATTTATGTCATTGTCCGTTAAAATAGCTGTGCGGAGCGGATGCTGTGGACAAGAGTAGTTGTGCTAAAAAGCAACTGACAGTTCTTGGCATTCCTGAGCATTAGGGCTGTCCGATAATATTATAGAAAAAGAAATCCGCTAGTAGGAAAAATGAAATAATCCAATAGCATCATAATGGCATAGGTCACCAAATGACAGGAATAGAAAGTTTTTCTTTAATATCTCAAAAGTGTCAAAAATGACTTATGCCATTAGCGTAGAGCAGCGATGGTTTGTAGAGTATATGGTCCGTAACCATATTTGACGTGTTCATGCCAAATTTAAGGGAGATCCGTCCAGCAGTTTTCGAGTCTGTTCCTAACAAAAGGGTTTTTTTGTTTTTGTTGTTGTTGTTGTTGTTGTTTTGTAGTTTTATTATGCACATATAATAGAGATGTGTGAAAATGGGATGGATTTACAACGCATCACGGACAAGTTTTCATTCGGCCGCAGTATTTTGTGTGTGATTATAGAATGACTTGCGTTTATTTCATAAAAGATTGACCATCACTAAATTGCAGAACTGCGGAATGAGTTTGAACTGTGGCTCCGCACTTTATTAATTCATTAATTAATTTTCTGTCATCGGTTGTTGTTGTTGTTGTTGTTGTTGTTTTTTGGGGGGGGGGGGGGCTACGAAGTATCGATACTTAACAAGTACAGTAATGTCACTCTGTGATTTCTCTTCGATAGGTTTGAAAACTGAGCTCTTCTTTGTGTGAAAATGTAGATCTTAGTGATATTTTCATGTAAATTTATGACAGATAAAGGTGGGGAAATGACGGAGAGGGAACTCTTGAAAAATAGTGTCTGTTGCTGGCATTTATCAATCAAATTATATTTTATTGTATATAAGTAGATGTATAAATTGTCCTAGGCAGCAAGGAGCGGAGAGAGTGAATGACCAAGTGTGTTGTCTTTTTCTTCGAGTCTTCTTCGCGTGATTCTTGTATAATATCTATTTTGAATGGCTGTTGTTAGAAGTACGTACGCCCCCCCCCCCCACAGGCGTTTTGCGCTGGGGACACATACACATACGCACCTATCCCTGATCTCCTCCTTATCCTCAACCCTAAATCTTATCGAATCCCTAACCCTGCCCCCCTACCCGTTCAACCAAAAACAGGAGGAAAGCAAAACGTAAACCTGAAAGAATAATTGATTAAGGCTGTTGTGAGGAGTATTTCGGGGGGGGGGGGGAGCTCTCTAGCTCTGGAGTCACAAAAATGCGTATCCCTAGCACAAAATACTTGGGATCCGTAGGCACTTGTAACAACATTCATTTTGAATTGGCCGTCAGACCTGCAAATAAATTTAAACTCGAAACTTGAAACTATTCAACATTTTGAGAAACTGTGTCACGTATTTATCCATTATGTTCGAACAACATACCTAAAGCACTTAAGCTTGAGTTTGCCGATCTTTGAACCCTTCCCTATACCCTTTTCTTTCATAAGCTCGACTGCCCCCCCCCCCCGGGAAAAAACACTTTCTTTTTGTGTTGGTGTTGTTATTGTTATTGTTGTTGTTTTGCCTATGGCCATGAGAATGGCGAGTATCCATGATAAGACCTTGATGTTTTAAAATCTTACATGTGACATTTTGTTTAGACGGTTCGACTGTTTCAGCATGGAATTTGATCTTTTCACAACCCAAAAACTTAATTTAGATGAGAAGAAAAATTAATAAAAAAAAGAACGAACTTTTCAGTAGACGTGCATTCTCCAAACCACCCCCCCCCCCCAACCCCAATGTAAGCTTATCACACTTCGATGACAACCCCCTCTCCCTCGTTGTAAATCTTTCTTTAGGGAGGATCGCTGCCTTTGGCATTTACACCTCAACCAAGCCCTCTCCCTCCTCCGAACGTATGTGCTTTATGGAGCCCCCCCCCCCCCCTGTCCGAAGTCATAACAACAAAACAAACGCTAGGAACCAGAAAATGACGTCACGTCCGATTGGCGTAAAATTAACCTTTCCTCATCCTGCATTCTGCTCAACATCACGTGACGGGCCAGTTGGCTAACGACCATGTGTTTCTGATGGAGGGCGTCACGAAGTTGGTCCAACGATTCGTCGACAGTTGTGGTTGATTCCTCCTCTTCTTGACCTGCGCATTGCAGCAGTAACCATGACAACAGGATGTAGGTCAAAGCTGTTCGGCCAATCATCTGCAGATGACAATACAAGGACATAACATTTCAAAAGGGGTGGAATCTGATTTTTTAAATGCCGAACAGATGTAATGAGCTTTATGTAGACAAACATGTTTTGACAACGCAGAATAATTATTTTAAGGCTGTTCGAGCGCCATCATATAGCCAGAATGGATCTGTCTGTCTGTCTGTCTGTCCTACTTATGATTCTATCTATCTGTTTCCCGCCTACCTGTCTGCCTGTTGGGTCAGACTGTCTGGCTGTCTGCCTGTTTACCAATCTTTTAAATTCCCCCCCCCCTCCCCCAAACACACTAAATCTGTCCTTGCTGTTTCAGAGAACGAGTACAAAAAATGTTTCAAATCAACTGTTATGACTTTTGCTGCTAAATCTTAAGTAATCTGGCACGTGAGAGCTCATCTATAAAGAACGTTTGAGTGTTAATTATTCCTTTTGTGAAACAAAAAAATATCAATATTTGCAACATAAACAGAAAAGAAGTTAATATAGATATACCAAGTGTGGGGAAAATTTCCATGCAGTGGAGAAGAAAATGCTCATTTGCCTTTCTACATGACAGCAAATTATTCCGACAGAGTGCAAGAAGCGAAATGAACTGCGGCTTTGAAAATGGAAGCAAAGAAACGAGGGCCGGGTTTACATTTCGCGACCTTGGTTCTTGTTTGTACAACTTTTTGCACAACTGAGAAATTCGACGTTAAACGTTTGCGGCTTTAGATTTGTGATGAGGAGTTAGAATAGATCGGAACTGTGGGACAGCGTGATAAGTGCCACGACGCATTTTAAACATGTAACGAAGTCTGCATTAAGCCTTTTTTACATATTAAAAGATCTCCAGCTTTTCAGAAAATGGAGATACGTACAGAACAAACAAGAACTACGGTCGCATTATGCCTTAATCCGGCACTGAAGAAAACGAAAAAGGATAAAAGAAAGAACTGTGAAAAAAAAAAGTGGTGGTCTAGAGGCAAGGTGCTCGCCTCTCATGCCAAGGGTCCCGGGTTCTAAACCCGGGCAGTGCAGGCATGTTGGAAAGTGGATTTTTCTCATATTTTCAGGTCCCTGGTCCTATTGGGGGTAGGATCGAGTAGTTCTTGGAAATTGGATTTTTCTCATATTTTCAAGTCCCTGGTCCTATTGGGGGGTAGGATCGAGTACCTAGTCTTCTCGGATAAGGACGAAAAAATTCGGAGGGCCCGTGTGCACGTTGCGCACGTTAAAGATACCTTGGCAGTTGGAAATCGTAAAGAGCAGGCCGAAAGGCCGCTGCCCGGGCAAAATTGAAATTAATAGATTAAAATTTATCCATATCACCCCCCCCCCCCCCCGCCAGAACAAGAAATAATAAAACAAGTAAAGTGAGGTGTAAATGCCAAGGGCAGCGAACCTCCTAAAATAAAGACCTCAAATCAAAAAAAAAGTAACAAAATAAAGAAATAACAAGATGGATTCAATCCAGAGGCAATGAGACAATGCATAGATAGGAAGAGGAAAGAGGTGAAGAGACATACACTACGAGTACTTGACTCACGGTGACAAATAACCCTCAAGATTGACCAGTAAAACTTAAGCTCCACGAATCCGTAAGTCACCTTCTCAGACTGTAGACTCAACAACACCAAACCTGACCGGTGTGAGCGTTTTACAGTCTCCACGCCTGCAATAGCAAGTATGATCAACTTTATATGCTTTGTATGTCGATGGAACCATAATATAGTATATATATGATTATTAATATTATACAATTACCGTTATCAAAATGCCCGCCCGGAAAATACAGATGGGTGATTATGAAATTAAATAATATTGTTTTTCATCAATGGGCAGTGGTAATACCCGTGAACAGCGATACTATTTACAATTTGTCGGCCTTCTCGCAATGTCCACATCCTGGTTCATCCAATACTCCCTTTGTCAGATCAACTAACCGGAAGATTCATTCTGCCATGAAGATAAGTTGACATAATCGTAGATGGATAAATCGATTCTCTTCCCCACTGTCTTTGTCCTGTTTATTGTATTTGTGTATCTTGTTGACTTTCTACGAAATGGCCTGTAACAGTTTGTGTTCATCCATCCGTCCGTCCGTCCATCCATCTATTCATCCATCCATCCATCCATCCATCCATCCATCCATCCATCCATCCATCCATCCATCCATCCATCCATCCAGCTATCTATCATCCATCCATCCATTCATCTACCCGTCTGTCTATTTGTCTATCTACCTACGTACCTGCCTACCTAATTACCCGTCTATCTATCTATTGTATCCATCCATCCATCCGTCCGTCTACCTATCTATTGTATCCATCCATCCATCCGTCCGTCCGTCCATCCGCCCGTCTGTCTGTCTGTCACTCTGTCTCTGTCTGTCTGTCTGTCTATCTATCTATCTATCTATCTATCTATCTATCTATCTATCTATCTATCTATCTATCTATCTATCTATCTATCTATCTATCTTAATCTATCTATCTATCTATCTATCTATCTATCTATCTATCTCACTATCTTAATCTATCTATCTATCTATCTATCTATCTATCTATCTATCTATCTATCTATCTATCTATCTCACTATCTTAATCTACCTATCTATCTCACTATCTTAATCTATCTATCTATCTCATTATCTTAATCTATCTATCTATCTATCTATCTATCTCACTAACTTAATCTATCTATCTATCTATCTATCTCACTATCTTAATCTATCTATCTATCTATCTATCTATCTATCTATCTCACTATCTTAATCTATCTATCTATCTATCTATCTATCTATCTATCTCACTATCTTAATCTATCTATCTATCTTTTCACTCATTATTCATCCTGGCACAATAATTTATTTCCTCGAGATATAACATTACTAATATTTTCCTTATTTTCCGCAATATTTGGAATGAGGTAAAGGATAGTCAGTTATTGCTGATCGATGATAATCATGTAATTTATCAATCTATAATAGTAATAACCAACATCCTAGCATTGTACAAATTAGCATTAGGTAGTAAGTGAAGCAAGGATTGGTAAGCTATTGTCTCGGTCTTACTCAATGAAGCATGTAATCCTTCACTTCCTGCCTGCTTATAAATGTATTATACACTATCCTTTGTCAGGCTGATATTATTTGATGAAAGTCATCAGAGGTTGCTATTTTTTCTAGTGCAGATGTTATTATATCATGCAAAGATTGTCCAAACGCTATCTCAGACGACTGTCTATTATATAAATAATATAACAAAACCCTTTGGTTACCATTTCTTTTTTTTTTTTATGCAACTGTTGTCATGTATAAATTGCATTCATATGCTCTTCCACAGACTGTCTATAGTGTCTATGATATAAAAAGTATACGAAAACTCCTTTGTTGCTACTCTGGTAACAGACTCGAATCTGGATCTCACAGGAACATAGGCCCACTAATTATCATCATAGTCTGATGTCGCATTATATTCAGTTTGTTGTAACTTTAAAAAACGACAACACAAACAGCAATAATAATAATAATAACAACTTACCTCGCAAACCCCTGGGCTAGTAATACACGTATGCAACAAGAATGCTATACATTTACATTAAATTCTAAAAGAATACAATAAATGAATCTATCTTTTTCTATATAAAAAAACAGCAAGGAAAAAAAATTCACTGCTGCGAGGAAGAAATGCCCAGACCTGAAAAAAATACATGTGAAAGATAGTTCTTTTTGCTACTATGTCTATTCCTTTGACATGAAAGCGAAGTATCGTAATTTTGTAATAAATGAAAATAGGCCTAAAAACATCGAATAATGCTTTCTCCTCAACAATGATGGCCTCCCTCCTGCCTTTGTTTTGTTTCGACTTTAGTACCGCGCATGTCATAAAAAATAACCATATTATCAAGCTTGGTGTGCAGTGTCCAGGCGCGCATGAGTTCTGAAGCAGGACTGCAGATTACTACTTTTATTGTAAAAGAGAGAGTAGAGTACGTCATCGAATAATGTTTTCTCCTCAACAATGGTTGCCTCTCTCCTGCCTTTGTTTTGTTTCGACTTTAAACTTCCGTTTGCGTTTCAAAGTTTGAAGGCATGAGTTTCTGTGCCGTCTGCTTTATGCACGGTACGGGCCATGCGGGTGTTACTGTGCCAGTTGTGAATTGTTTTCTTCCTAGATCTACATAATCTGTGTGCTGATTGTGCGTGTTGTTTGCAACCCGTTCTTTGAACGGGCCCTTACGCTAGTCTATATAAAAAAACAGCAAGGAAAAAAAATTAACTGCTGCGAGGAAGAAATGCCCAGACCTGAAAAAATTACATGTGAAAGATAGTTCTTTTTGATACTATGTCTATTCCTTTGACATGAAAGCGAAGTATCGTAATTTTGTAATAAATGAAAATAGGCCTAAAAACATCGAATAATGCTTTCTCCTCAACAATGATGGCCTCCCTCCTGTCTTTGTTTTGTTTCAACTTTAGTACCGTGCATGTCATAAAAAGTAACCATATCAAGCTTGGTGCGCAGTGTCCTGGCGCGCATGAGTTCTGAAGCAGATTACTACTTTTATTGTAAGAGAGAGAGAGTACGTCATCGAATAATGCTTGCCATGCGGGTGTTACTGTGCCAGTTGTGAGTTGTTTTCTTCCTAGATCTACATAATATGTGTGCTGATTGTGCGTGTTGTTTGCAACCCGTTCTTTGAACGGGCCCTTACACTAGTATATTAAAAAACAGCAAGGAAAAAAAATTCACTGCTGCGAGGAAGAAATGCCCAGACCTGGAAAAAAAGTACATGTGAAAGATAGTTCTTTTTGCTATTATGTCTATTCCTTTGACATGAAAGCGAAGTACCGTAATTTTGTAATAAATGAAAATAGGCCTAAAAACATCGAATAATGTTTTCTCCTCAACAATGATGGCCTCCCTCCTGCCTTTGTTTTGTTTCGACTTTAGTACCGTGCATGTCATAAAAAATAACCATATCAAGCTTGATGCGCAGTGTCCTGGCGCGCATGAGATCTGAAGCAGGACTGCAGATTATTACTTTTATTGTAAGAGAGAGAGAGTACGTCATCGAATAATGCTTTCTCCTCAACAATGGTTGCTTCCCCCCTGCCTTTGTTTTGTTTCGACTTTAAACTTCCGGTTGCGTTTCAAAGTTTGAAGGCATGAGTTTCTGTGCCGTCTGCTTTATGCACGGTACGGGCCATGCGGGTGTTACTGTGCCAGTTGTGAGTTGTTTTCTTCCTATATCTACATAATATGTGTGCTGATTGTGCGTGTTGTTTGCAACCCGTTCTTTGAACGGGTCCTTACACTAGTCTATATTAAAAAACAGCAAGGAAAAAAAATTCACTGCTGCGAGGAAGAAATGCCCAGACCTGAAAAAATTACATGTGAAAGATAGTTCTTTTTGCTACTATGTCTATTCCTTTGACATGAAAGCGAAGTATCGTAATTTTGTAATAAATGAAAATAGGCCTTAAAACATCGAATAATGCTTTCTCCTCAACAATGATGGCCTCCCTCCTGCCTTTGTTTTGTTTCGACTTTAGTACCGTGCATGTCATAAAAAGTAACCATATCAAGCTTGGTGCGCAGTGTCCTGGCGCGCAGGAGTTCTGAAGCAGGACTGCAGATTACTATTTTTATTGTAAGAGAGAGAGAGAGTACGTCATCGAATAATGCTTTCTCCTCAACAATGGTTGCTTCCCCCCTGCCTTTGTTTTGTTTCGACTTTAAACTTTCGGTTGCGTTTCAAAGTTTGAAGGCATGAGTTTCTGTGCCGTCTGCTTTATGCACGGTACGGGCCATGCGGGTGTTACTGTGCCAGTTGTGAATTGTTTTCTTTGAACGGGCCCTTACACTAGTAAATAAATAAATAAACAAAACTACAAGAGATTTCGGCTATCATGAACAAACAAACAAAAACCCATCCTCGGCATCTTGATGGTGATCATTTAATGATGCACTGGAAGACCTGCCAGAAAGTAAACTACTAAACTATCGAAAGATGACAACCAACAAAACAGTAACAACAGGAAAAACCAGGGTGTTAAAGGGCCACACACACGTTGCGTCCTCGACCTAGGTAATGGCTCCAGGCGAGAACCCGGGCCACCACCTAAGTTTGGTTGGTTGTAATTTTTGCCCAACACACGCCGTCCGCGACCACAGTAATTTTTGGTGAGCACTGCATTCCACCTCTCACATGTGCGGCAGTTGATAAAAAAAATAATTTCCAATTTCAACAATTTTCCAAGCAGACATATATTTTTTGGTATCAAACCAAGAGTAAATTTGACACTGATTAAGAATCTGAAGACAAAAAAGCAAAAAACGAAAATTTGTTTTCCACTTTTTTCTCTGCCATTCCCTCTGACCTCCAATCGGAGGCGAAAAATTAGGAGCATCCAGAAATCCGGGACTCAGGCCAGGCCTCGGGCCAGCACCCAGGTGATTTGCAAAATTTTGCCCACGCACGCTGGGAATTTCGTCCGTTTTGCAAATTGGATGTTCGAACCTGGGTCGAGGACGCAACGTGTGTGTGGCCCTTTAGGCTATAAAACACGGTGTCGAAAAGGTAAGGATCAACTTCGAAAATCGTCCTCGCTGGGCATAACACAAATACGTACTCACAGTTTCATTCATCCATCGCATACTAAATAGGTAAATTATTTTCAAGGAATTTAGGTCAAAATACTATGTTTCTAAGTTTTGTGGTTGTCTCACTCTTAGAACTCGGCGTAAAGTTTGGCAACACGCTTTTTATTAATATGACGCTCTTATTAAAAGTTGATATAGGGAACGGGATTTAATGACACAATTACTATATTCAAATTTACCGATGACGTCATGGGACAATCTAGCTGTTCAACGCGGTGGTTAAGCACAGTTGTTATGGACTTTGTAAGGGCGATTCGAGGCACAAAGATCAACTGCACATGAAAAGTATGTACAAAGCCCATAACTGTGCTTAACCGCCGCGTTGAACAGTTCGAATGTCCCATGACGTAAATCTAAATATAGTAACTTTACTGTGTCATTCAATCCCGTTCCCTATAAGCTAACCCGAGCAAGATAAATCTTACAAATTCTTTGTTCTAAGCGTAAAGAGAGGTGAAAAACGAAATTTCCGATCATACTTTTCGATTGTGTCGGCGAAAAACTCTTGTCTCTTTTGCAAAAAAAAAACAAAAAAAACACTGTAAATAAATAATTTTAAAGACTAGGTTTTGTGCAAAATGAAGGTGTTCACGTAATTTATCATAAAAATTGAGGCAGTACGCAAAATGTCGTCAGTTTTGGTAGCATGGTCAGGATGTTTTAGTTGCGTATATTATGTTCACCCTCTAGCTCCATGATAGCTCGATAGAAAACAGTTGCATCACTTCAATGCGATCTTCAAATTTTTCATTATGCCAAACTTAACATCAGTTTAAGACTACCTTATAGCTTAATAAACCTACCTTGATAGCAGATTAAAATAAATAGTGTTATTTTTCCTTTTTTCAACTTCGGCAATGTCTTGGCTTGTAGTACAAATTATACTGGGTGCAACAATTGCAGTACACAGTGCCACATACAAGGGCGCAGTAAGTGCTAGCCCGGAGCTGACTGCCTGGCCTATACCAAGATCTTGCCTTTTTTATGATTGGGATCGGAATTAATCCTGCAATTCAGGATCAGAACTTTTTCTTCATAGAAAAGTTCAGGGGCGTAACCGGTTATAAGCTAAGGAGAGGTTAGGAGGTCTGGAAGGGGGGAGGGGGGGGGGAGAGGGGGTTACTCTGGCAAATGTATACGGCTGCTGTTAAAACACTAAGAAAATAAGATTGTATCACCTTTCAGGAAGTTGTTTTGATAACTATAGTTTATATCTCTTTCTTCCCCATCACCCTCCCATCGTTCCTCCCTCACTCCCACCAACAACTCGTAGCCTGTCTCATTCCTTATCATCACAGATTCAATATCGGATTCGGTACAGATTTTGTTTCACTTATATCATCCAAAATCGTGATGTTTTGCACCCTAATTTTGCACCACCCACAAATACAGTATCTCCTTTTTGCGCACAAAAGAAATCCAGAAATGTCAGGTGTTGCCAACAGTTTTACAGCTTCACTTTTAATTCCTCGTTAATTTTCAGCAGGGGCCTGACAGTATTGTACGCTGTGTCATTATAGTGAGGATTGTCTGACGGGGGCGGGTGGGGCTGGGGAACGGGGTGTAAGCTCAGGGCATAGAAATACGAATTACTTCGCACGCTACAGAACTAAGCCCTTCAGTTTCAAAACTAGTGGTGTAGTAGCAAGAAAAAAAAAAACATAGGAAGATAAACAACAACTCACTGTCACACAGTTTGACACGCAACAATATCTGGTGACTGCTCCCGTTTCACAAAATGCAACGTGTTTCCTAATAAATTTTTGTTTATTATAGACATAAAACTGATTAGAGAATACCTGACGAGTTAGTGGTTTGTAAATGTCAACCTTAAATTTCATGCCAGCAATTAATCTGGCTTCATGTCTGTTAGAGTCCTGTTCTGAGCTTCCTGTCACCAACATTTTATTATTCTCTAAGATTTGAAACTTTAAAAAGATCAATGTTGAAAGGAACTGGGTGACCTCTGAGGCATCAAACAATGCGAAATGAAACATAGGCTGAATTTTATTTGAATGCACTCGATAACTGCAGTTGGGGACCATCCATGAAGTACACAAGATTCCGGGCGGAGAGAGGCAGGGAGAGGATTTGGATCTTGTGTATGAAACTCATAAACAGTGAATAGGTCTGGGGGGCGTACGTGCACATTTTGATTAAGGTCATAACTTAGAAGTGTTTGTTGATGGTGTTGTTGTTTTGCTTTCTATCGGGAAATTAAGTCGTTACATTAAATATCAAAATCTTGTCTCTACTTTAATGAAACAATCAAATAGTTCATGCGAAATGCCATTTGAAGTTTTCAAACATCAGGGACTAATCATTCTTGATGCTCGGGATTCTCATGGTTGAGCGCTTGTACAAGGGGGGGGGTGGTGAAACCAGGGTTTGAAAAGCGTAGGGGGGAGGAATGGGGGGTAAAAACTGCCAAAATCAAGAGTAGGCTACTCCATGGATGATCCTTTACTTAAGTTCTTGACTTCATGAGCTGGTGGTCGAGGGCCTAAAAAGTCTCGAGTGCAGGACATGAAAATGGTTCGTTTCGTTGTTGTAAAAGAAATTCCACAGTTTACTGCAGTCGATCTATATTGAAGGCTGGTCATTGGTTTAATTTGGCCATATTTGTGTACTTTGTGATTAATTTTTATATTGAGTTGAGGAGTAGTTAAGCTAAAGCTGGCTAATTTTCAAGACATCGTTGACTGGATAGCAGAGTTGTACACGACGTGTCCACTGCGTTTATGTAAGCGGAGTTGGTAAACTGTCCTAATATTGTTTCTACTGGAATTAATCGATGTTCAGTTTCATACAAATTGAACCTAATCACGTTTGAGGTCAATTGTGGAGTTTTTAAAATGAAGTAACTGTAGTTTAGTTTGATAAAACTAGCCGACCCACGCAAGTTATGTCTTGCAAATTCTTTGTACCAAAGAACTAACCGTTACCCCACAATTTCCTGCAGAATAGACAGATTTTCGACCAGTAAAAAAGCATTTAAAAAGGGGTGAAGAACAAAATTTCCGGTCATATTTTTCGGTTTTAATCAACAAATGAAAAATGCGTCTTTTTAAAATATCGTAAATAAATCATTTCAAAGAGTGAACTTTGTTCGAAATGGGTGTGTGCACGTAACAGTAAAAAAAAAAAAAAATGAAGGCAGTCCACAAAGTTTCATAATTTTTGGTCGCAGAGTCATGAGAGCTATGTGCTCACCCTCTAATTCCATTAAAGTAAGAGAACCAGTTCATTCTGTATCTGTGTGAATTCTGTTTGTTGTTTGTTTTTTTCACTTTCTGCATGTTGTTAAGAAATGGGCTTCAACTGATGCCGTTTAAGTACATTCTCAGTGCGCGTGAGTTTCCTTTTGTGGTCAGTGTGGTGGCAGTCCAAGGTCCTGTCATTTGAAATCTATTGTCCACCAACCCCAGCTGACCCAATCCTCTCCCCCCCCCCCCCTTTTTTTAGGTTTGTGTTTTCTGACCACCAACTGTGAATCAATACATCCTCATAAACCCCGAGTTCGATATCTGTTATTATTGCGCCCTGCACGGTTCATTGTCGAAAAGTATTATCGTTAATACATGGGGACATATCTCGTCACCCATCTCGCATACTGGCTTATCAACAATTTTCCCCAGTGTACGGGAGGCGTGATTTTTTTTTTCCATACGAGCTTTAACAAATCCAGGAGCGGGGCAGCAACAGACCCCCCAAACACAGGACAGCTCCAACACATCCCAGGGATTTTAGGTGACGTTCAGAGTCATCAGGCACAGTCCAGAGATTGCAGCACCCATGGCAGTGTGCGATATGACGAGAAATCCCTTAGCCGATGACCTGTGTTTGGGGGTGTGTTGCTGCCCCGCTCCTGAATTTGTTAAAGATCGTACGAAAAAAAAAAAATGACGCCTGCGGGATAGCTTTTTTGAAACTGTTTTGCCGCTTTGTAACCTCATCATTAAAATCACTATGTTCTGTCCGGTTCACGCTTGTATTTACATTAAGCTTGTCAACTGTCCAAATGATGATGTGATTTATCCCAAGATCTTCGGACTTTGAGGGCTACCTTGGGATCTTTTTGTTGTTGTTTTTTAAAATCTTGTGATATTTCTGGATTTTGTGTATATAAATGCAATGGCGGACTGGGTCTAAAAATATTGGTTGCCAGGAGACGAAAGGGGCCCACCCACCAATACAATTCTATCATTTAATTTTTAAAACGAATAAATTAAATTTTCAAAAAATATGTAAGTGGAAACAAAAAGATGTAATTAGAATTCAAATAGTTTACTTGTAAGTTGCACTGCACATTATACACATTAACATATAGTTCAAAAGTACAAAAGTATATTTCAAGCAGTCCACTATGTTAAGATCAAGCAGTCTACTATATTAAAAGCATTCGTTCGAGTTCACTAGATGTTTGTGCGAATCTGTCAATAATTGTTTCTGCATCCAATTCACCTAGCAATTCCTTTTCAATGGATAGCAACATGTATAATTCCAAGTTCTCAACAGACAGCGAATTTCTTAAACTTGTCTCAATGATCTTCAGCTTTGAAAATGTCCTCTCACATTGGACTTGAGTAATTGATAGTGTACAGATGACTTTATGAAGTTCATAAAGGTTATCATATAGGGTACATTTTTACTTTAGGGCCCAATGAAAACGTGTTTTTCTAATATTTCAGACAATTCTAAGACCCTTTTCTTCTATGGCATTTCTGCCGGAAATTAGCCGTTAATGAGATACAACCATTTCAAATTCAATACTAATCGGCTATTTACAGCCATTTAAAGCTATTAAACGCATATGTCAGGGGTGGGGTTTGGTGGATATAGCAGACGTGAATACAGCTCGTTGACTCACACCCGAAACATTCATACCTCAATAACTAAACAACACAGGATTACTGATGTTCAGGCCTGACGGGCCATATAATCATAATACAACATTCAACTGCATAATTTACGGTAATCACAATCATAGATATTACATAAAAGTCATCGACTACAGAAAGTCCAGCAAGTCTATCTAAAATAAGGTATAGAAAGAAAGTATTATACTATGCACTCTTTTAAGTGCGCCTATCCAGGACTACGGTTCCTAACGGACACCGGTGTAAACAAATTTCATACAATCAGTGGTAGCACCTAATCAGATAATTGGCTGACTCATAAAGCGCAGCAGCACTCACTAATAATTTTCACAGTACTACACTTTACAAAATATCTATGCTGCTCCGCACTAAGAAGTATACAGCTGGGAAATGAACATAGTTCAATCTCAAACACAATCTAACAGCTCATTACACATCTAGTAAAAGTATAATCAATGTCCTTCTCTTCGTCACAATGGGGTGACGGAAAAACTGTCACAGTTCCTGGCACGAACACATACGAGGGATCTCACCATTTCCTCGCTCGCTATGGTTTTGCGAGCGAGAGACTCCAATGCTAGCGGTGTGCACCCTTAAGCCTGGTGCACAGAGGCTTCGTCACTGTCTAGGTCTCTCACAGCGCGAACCTTTCTGTCTGTCATCTCCACTCAGGTAGGAGGCCCCCGTGACTCGTCCTTTCGCCAAATGCTCGAAATATGAATCCACTGATCTTAGTACGTGTGTTAGCTTTTATAACACCCGATGGTTACTAAGGGTCTCCCTCCCGATTGGACGATCAAGGACCTAGCCACGACAAACACAAGTTTGTCTTTCAGTTAACCCTAACTGCTTTCTCAAAAGGATATGTACACAATTCAAAAACCTACGCTCGAACTTCTACAATCCTACTATGTAAACAAGAAAATCTCACACGCACACCAAAATCAAAGGGTTAACTTAATGTTTATAAACTTCACTCACACATCCCTCATCACGAAATCCGTGGCTCGATTAATAGCTAAACGCGTTTCATATTCTCCCAAAATAAACCAACCCATGACTAACAGAAAAAAAGAGCTCATGCGGCTCGTGACAGCATGGAGCTAGTCACATTTTTTTTTTTTTCGAATTCGGCATGGAAACTTTTTTTCTTATATTTCAGACAGTTCTAAGACTTTATTTCTATGAAACTTTCGTCGTAAATTAGCCGTTAATGAGATACATCCACTTCAATAGCAAAAGCAATACTCCTCTGCTATTTATAGAAAGTGTTGTGTTGCTAGTTTTGTGCATCCATTCAATCACAGGACTCGAAGACTTGGTAGTACAGACCAGATTACTTCAACCGTTTATTATAATACAATGCAGACCAGTACAAGGATAAGAACATGTACAATCTCACTGGTGACGATCATAATATATATAACCAGTTACAAATATTGTCTAACATCAACATCACAATCTCCCAGCACATGGACATGCACATGTAACTCCTCCGTAACAAATAGCTATCCTCCAGACGACACACACACGCCATCAACCCAAACACCCACACAATTACATTGTCAGCACTTTCAGACAAGGGAAACAACTACAGGGGAAACACTCATGCCATGTCCCATAACACCTCCCTTCCAGCTGAGTGCCTGGAGGGCAGGAAGCTAATAATACTATAGCACAAAAGTCATATGTCCATATATGAGAATCTAACAGTACTATAGCACAAAAGTCATATGTCCATATGAGAAAATCACTGTCTTGGCCTGAGTTGATTGAAATGGCGGCGAACCGAGGTATTATGGATCTTCACTTCCGCCATTGTTCTTCCAATTGTTCGTGAAATAATGCCAGGCATCCATTTGTCCTTTTTGCCACCTTTAAAGGTGAGGGCAAAACAAGGGGTGCCTACGCTGAATTTCCCCCTGCCTACCTGATGCTTGGTGTTTGGTTTGGGAATGTTGGTGGGAGGCACCAGGGCGTCGAGCTGAGTTCTGATCTGCCGACCGTTCAGCAGCTGGCTTGGAGTCGATCCACAGGGTAGCGGCGTCCGGCGATATTGAATCAGGAACTCGTGCAAAGCGTCCACTGGGGGTAGTGATGACTTTTTAAGACACCTTTGGAAGTCTCTCTGCTGCACCGTTGGTCTGCGGGTGGTACGGTGCGCCATGCATATGTTGAATTCCTTTCCGCCGGCACCATTCCTGGAACTCCTCAGAGAGGAAGCAGGCTGCATTGTCAGAAACAAGGTAGGCTACTCGGGGTAACCGAAGTGTCCGAAGTCCTATTCTAGCTTCCGGATGGTCGCCTTCGTCGTGGTTGAAGTCATCATGTGGACGCATGGGTATTTGGTTAGCGCATCGACAACTACCAACCACTGATGACCCTTGAAGTTTATAGCATGGTCAATATGTACTAGGCTCCATGGCTTGTCTGGGATGCTCCAAGGGTGACTCGTCTGCTGTGGCATGTTCTGATGTTCAGTACAAGCACCACAGGAATGGGAAAAAGACTCGATGTCTGCGTCGATCCCTGGCCAGTACACGGCCGTCCGGGCAAGCTGTTTCCTTCTTTGCACGCCGAAATGTCCCAGATGCAAGATGTGCAGAATCTGGGGCCTTAGTGTCGTAGGAATGACCACTCTGGAGCCGTAAAAGAGACAGCCGCTGGCACAGGATAAGGCCTCCTTCACTGAGGCGTAGGACTTCGACTCTCCGCTGGTAGCTGCACTGCTCCGCCATCCCTTCTGTACTAGTCTCATTACCTCAGTCAGGACTGAGTCTATCTTTGTCTCGACCTGCAGGGTATTGGAGTCCACAGGGTCAAGCTGGCTATTAATCATGTTGATTGTGCAGACTCTCGTCGTGTCTGCCCAGTTTTCATCCGTGTCGAACTTTACGTCTGGGCCTGACGGTAGACGACTCAGAGCGTCAGCATTTCCATGTTGAGTTGTCTTTCTATACTCTATGGAGTAGTCATACTGGTTCAGGGTGAACGCCCATCTTGCCAGTCGATTCGCTGCCAGGGCTGGAATCGGCTTGGCTGGTCCAAACAGTGCGATAAAAGGCTTATGATCCGTGACGAAAATGAACTGTCGACCGTAGAGGAACTGGTGGAACTTCGTTACTCCGAAGATGATAGCCATCGCTTCTTTTTGGATTTGGCTGTATCGGCGCTGCGTTGCTGTTAAGGTCTTGGAGGCATTGGCAATGGGTCTTTCAGTACCGTCTGGATAACGATGAAACAGCACCACGCCAATACCAACATCAGATGCATCGCAGGAGATGCCCACTTCCAGAGATGGATCGAAGTGGGCTAGAATTGTGTCCGCACACAGCATTTCCTTCATCCTGGTGAAAGCAGTTTCCTCTATATCAGTCCATCTCCACTGAACATCTTTCTTTGTCAGGCGGTAAAGGGGCTCCAGCACTGTAGATACATTCCGCAGAAACTTGCTGTAGAACTGCACCTGACCCAGGAAAGATTTTAGGCTGGATACTGAGGTAGGCGAAGGCATACAAGTCACTGCGTCGACTATGGGTCCTTTGGTGATGCCTTCCTGAGATAGAACATGTCCCAGGTACTCCACCTTTGGCTGGGCGAACTGACACTTCGCCAGATTGCAGCGGAGGCCCTTGTCTTGCAGACGTTGCAGGAGCTGTCTTAAGTTGTGAAGGTGTTGTTCCGCTGTATCTCCGCTCACCAGGATGTCATCCAGGTAGACCGCTACGCCAGTCAGGTCCTGAGTGAGCTGGTCCATGATCTCCTGGAAATATCCAGGGACTGATGTGATGCCGAAAGGCAGTCGTTTCTGCAGCAGGACGCCTTTGTGAGTGCTGAGGGCAAGCCGGCGTTGTGACTCAGGTGCCAAACAGATCTGGTTATAAGCGTCAGCCAGGTCTATTTTGGTGAAACCATGTCCTCGCCCCAGTCGCCTCATCAAGTCCTCTGGTAGCGGCATCGGGTGTCGGTGGGGCTCCAACTGAGGGTTGACGGTGTTGGAGTAGTCCCCGCAGACTCTGATTGTTGACCTGCTGTCCAGGAACCCGATTTTTTTTTTATGGGGACGACTGGTGTTCCATAGGCGTTAAACTGGGTCTTCTCCCACACTACTTTCTGGATTCCGGCCTCCAGGGCAGTTTCTAAGTCCTCTTGAAGAGCGATGGGCACTGGGCGGGCTTTGTGGAATACTGGACGGGCATCCTCCTTGAACTTTATCTCCAGTTCAAAGTCCTTGAGTGTACCAAGCTCAGGTTTGAAAAGTTCTGGAAACTCAGCACACAGCTGCTGGCATGCTTTTTGGAACGTCGTCTCGGGTCCAACCTCTGGTTGAGAGACTTTCTTGACTGTTGGGCCTCTCAGAATGGTGTCCACCGATATACCCAGGCCTTTGATAGCGTTGCGGCCCAGAAGGTTCAGGTTCAGCCTAGTCACCACGAACTGATGGGTCTGAGATGGCTTCTCTGGCACCACTGAGACTGACAAAGACACCATCCCCATGATTGGCAGGTCTACATTTGAGGCACATCGGTACTTGGTCGACGTTGGGGACAGCTTCGGCTTCAGCTTCTTCCACGATGCGATAGATATGAAGCTGTCTCTGCTGCCTGTGTCCACCTCGAACGTCACTGGTACGCCGTTGATATGACAGGTCTGGACCAGTGGCTCCGCGTCTGACGTCTCTCGGCCAACACGCTGCACTCTTTTTACGGGCCCTTGCTTCTTGATCTGGCGACAGGCTCGTTTGATGTGGCCTTTCTTGCCACAGAAATTGCACATTGTGTCCTTAAACTGGCACTGGTCAGAGCTGTGGGCACCGCCACGTCTGTAGCAGGATGTCTTCTGGCTACAGGACTTGTGATCTTGGCTGCCACTGGGCTCTGGTTTCTTTTGGTATTTTGAGTTGTGTTTTTGCCAGGTCTTCTGTTCCTTGGCGCTTGCACCGCTTCCTGGACGAAGCTGGAAAACCGGGGCATTGACAGAGGCTGGAGTGGTGATTGTCTCTTTTGTCACTCGGGTAGCCTCCTCCACCTCGGCAGCAACTTGCACAGCACGGCTGAATGTCAGCTCATCTTCTTTTTCTTTGAACAGCGCCTTCAACACCGCTTCGTTGCCGATACTACACACGAATCTGGTCCGCATCGCCTCATCCAGAGGATTTATGATGGATGCGAAATCACACGTGGCTGCTTCCTGTCTGATCCTGGCTGCCAGCTCATGGGCACTCTCACCAGGTCGCCGCTCTGTCCTGGTCCAGAACTTGAACCGCTCTCGGACCACGAAGCGTTTTGGATTGAAGTGGTCTGCCATGTACGCCTGGATTTCTTCAATGGAGAGGCTGTTGACGTCCTTGGGGGATGTCTGTTGAGCTGCCAGGTTGTTAAGGAGCTTGAATGTTGTCAAAGGTCCAGCTCCGGTTATCCGAAGGTCGCTGAGTTTGCTCCCTGGATCATCAGGGGTCCACCGGGCGGGGCTGTATCCTCGGCAGTGTCTTTGCTGGTCTTCCAGTTTTTATCCTCGTCGCCAGTTCTGTTGTGTTGCTAGTTTTGTGCATCCATTCAATCACAGGACTCGAAGACTTGGTAGTACAGACCAGATTACTTCAACCGTTTATTATAATACAATGCAGACCAGTACAAGGATAAGAACATGTACAATCTCACTGATGACGATCATAATATATATAACCAGTTACAAATATTGTCTAACATCAGCATCACAATCTCCCAGCACATGGACATGCACATGTAACTCCTCCGTAACAAACGACACACGCACGCCATCAACCCAAACACCCACACAATTACATTGTCAGCACTTTCAGACAAGGGAAACAACTACAGGGGAAACACTCATGCCATGTCCCATAACAGAAAGCTTGGGCTATCTAGCGCATAGGCCTAGTAGGCTCACTAAGCTATCCTAAAACACCTACATGATGTACCTGATGTAGTCTAGCCTATCGCTTATCGGCTTCCAATATTACGTTCTTAGACTTTCATAACAAAACCAGTACCAAAAAAAAAAAAACTTACGATGTGATACACTCACTAACAAACAAATTAATAAAGTTCTCGGCGTGACACTTCGTGCTTTTTATCGAAATATTACATACTTCGACCACTTTGTTCTTGTCTCTGACACGTTGTGCATCTCGTCTCATAAGTATTTCATAAAAAATATGTGTTATATATACAAGAAAATACGTATAAATATCGGGAGGAATCAGAGTCTTACCTCTTCAAAGAAGAAATGTTGATATCCTAAGGTTAGAAAACGTATATTGTTCTTCAAAGAAAAAGTAATATTTGAAGCTAGCTGGAGATATTTCAAGGTAAACTATGTTAAAGACCTTACAACCAGCCAAACATAAAAAGAATAGTTTCTCATGACATTTTAAGATTTATATTGTAGACAATAGTAATTATCATAGCCCAGTAATAGAACTGAAGATATAATAGAACTTCTATAATATTTTCATGCTAATAATGTTTTCCTAATGTTTATATATTTTTTGATAATTTAGTATTGTCTAATGTCTAAGGGGGCCCACTTCCTCAGGGGCCCACTTGCCACTGGGCAAGCTGACGGCCTGGCCAGTCCGCCACTGAATACCATTTGCAACTTATAAAGCTAAGTGGACTATGTCACAAATCCCAGACTGGGAGATGTAATAGTTTATGACAGGACGACAATCACGAACAAACAAGTTTAACACTTAACAAAACAGCCCATCAGACTCACACATTTATTAAACATAATTATACATATAATAGCGCAATTACATACATTATATTATTGAAATGACTGCCGTACAACGGCCTTATTCTCACACACACTCTCCCTCGGATCCACAATCCGGTAGTTACTCCTAAAGGCACTTCGGCCTCAGCCTCTCCCCTCAGGGTCTTAATAGCCCATTAATAATTTACTGGCACCGCAGTCTCTCAATATCACCTTCCTATTGTCATACACCTTAGCATTCCCCTCGCACCTCAGCAGGGCAATAACACATTATTATTTCCATAGCCATCAACATGGCAACAACATAGTATCAGTTCACTAGCCTATCAACATGGCAACAACATAGTATCAGTTCACTAGCCTATCAACATGGCAACAATATAGTATCTCATTCACTCTCATATCTACGTCCCTGTCCGTGGCCTGACTGCCACGACTTTATGTGCCTCTACTGTCCTGCACTGACAGCCTCACTTCTGGCCTATGTGTGGCCTCCGGCCCTATGCTGGCCTATCCCCTGTGCTCATCGAGGTGGCTCTGCGGCCCGTCCCCGACACCTACAAGAATAACATTACATTGGTATAATATCCTACCATTTCTGTTCACTCCACCTCTCCTTACAATCCATGAAGCGTACACACACTAGTTCACCTTTCACTCACCACACATCTTACGGTAACACACCTCCATCGGAGTACACCCTACTCACTCGCGCTACAAATCCATGAACTCACTTTCATCTATCGCTCGTGGCGCACATTGCTATATCCAATATCAAGGACTTCCACATTCCTCACATATACTTATTTACATCATGGTAATAGACGAATATAATATAATACATCAATCATAATAATCAATCAACGTTCTACATACCAGTCATAACTGGAAAGACTCACTAGTCTTCTCGACTGCTTCCCTTTATGTCCGCCCGATGGGCTTTTATTCACAGGTCCGATCCGTAGGACCTTCTAACTTGCAGTGATAGTAATCCAGCGCTTTCGCCTCATTCAGACTTCCACACCACTCATACACGCACGCTTTTCCCACTTGTCTGCATGAGTTATTTTTACTCTTCCCCTTTCACGTCTTTTCCTATCCGTCTGTCGTGAGCTCTTCTTATTCTACACCCGCTCTGTAGCAATCCCCTTAATTGCAATCACTCCACTCGTGACAGACTATGTTGTAAAGTACAGTTTTGAGATTCCCTGTAAGAGGGTCTTCTGTGTGATCTGCGAGCAAATCACTGACATTGTTTAGTTTAAATCCAATGTATAACGAAAATGTATATTTTAATTATATTTGGGGGGGGGGGGGGGTAATTTTTAACCTCATCTTGAGATTTTTAATACGGGGTTTTTAGGATTTTTGAAAATCTCCACGAGCAACACTGGTCTCAGCGTTTTGATGAGAGTGAGATTTCTTAAGGTGAGCATGTGACAAAAACGTTTTTGCTTACAAAACTATGAAAGATTTCGATGTGTCACCTTGTGAGAACGTATGATACCTCTCCACAAGCAATGTTAAAGTAGTCCAAGTCATATCTCAAAACCACCAAAATCATCCATACGCCAGAACGTGACATGGGCGACGATCTATTAAAATTTGAATGGTCTGTCCGGTTCACGCCACTGTTTAGATCAAGCTTGTCAACTGTCCAAATGATATTGTTTGTTTTATTTGTTTCCGCGTTTTACTCAGAAGTGATACAATCACCCTGCATCCCCCCCCCCTCCCCTTTTCTTTTTATTTTGAGTAAGTGACCAGGAAATAATGATGTTATGTTATGTCGCCGGGTATGTTTGTCCGGTATTCTCATGTAAGGTCGCAACTATAAGTTTGGAGGATATGACGTGGGCGAGTTTCACGAGGCCAGAGAAACGGAAATGTTCGCCTTTTGTTTGTATGTACATGTATTTAAAAATATTTTTAAAATTCATTCTGTTAATCAACCAATGTTTTTCATAAAAATCTCTCTTGGGCCCTCCGTACGTACGCTTTGATATGGGATGGGGTTTACGCTTAGTGTAGGAAAAACATAAATGTGTCTGTTGGGGGGGGGGGGGGGGGGAGTTATGATGTAGAACTGAAAAGCTTTTTTGTTTACTATTTTGCAGCAAAATAAGTTGTTGGATTATCATAGAAAATGGTTATGTAAAACGGTGGTCTAGAGGCAAGGTGCTCGCCTCTCATGTCGAAGGTACCGGGTTCGAATCTCGGTCGGTGTAGACATGTTGGACCTTGGGGATTTACTCATATTTTCCTGTCCCTGGTCCTATGTAGGTGGGATTGAGCGCCTAGTCTTTTCGGATAAGGATGAAAAACCCAGAGGGCCCATGTGCACGTTAAAGATACTTTGGCAGTAGGAAATCGAAAAGAACAGGTCAAACAGGTCGCTGCCCGGGCAAAATTAAATAAAATTTATCCTAGCATTCCTCCCCCCCCCCCTCCGAAAAACAAACCCGCCGCCGGGGCTGCACTGTAGCGACAACGTCTCTGCTCTAGTTGTAACTGTGGTGCAATGACACTAAGGTATATTTCCCAAATGAGATTAGAAAAGGACAGAAAAAACAAAATACAAAAGTCATGTTTCTGATGAAACAGTCAAATAGCCCGAGCAAAATACAACTTGCAGTTTGTCTTACGATCCACATTCAACATTCTAATGGTCGCACGCTCGTACTCGTGAGGATAGGGAGTTGAGTTCAAGCTTAAAGAAAAGCGAATGGGACATTCCACGCGCAAACTATATCTCCCTCCATGCTTCTGCTACTGAAAACCACCCTTCCTGCACTTTTTGACCTCCCGAGTTAGTACTATAAAAACCCTATGTACAAATAAAAGAGTGGTTTCATGGCTTATTATTATGCGGTAGACTTTCACACATTAAACAAAACACACACTGACCAGAAGAGGAAACTCACGCGCACTGAGAACAAAACTGGGTCATAATGATAAACTTTTTTTGTAATTATGAACTGATTACTAGTCATTAAAAAAAAAAAAAAAAAAGCACAAAAAAAAGTGGCACGGGGACTCCAGCACACATTACCCTACTTAGCTACACTAGGTGTGCCGTTTGACTATGTGGTTGCGAGAGCACTTTTCCCATGACATGGACGATCCTAAGTCTAATACCCTAAAGTAACAGTTGCCCCTTAAGATCTAAGGAAGTAGGTTCTAATCCGTATGTTTTGTCCGGCCTACCCCCGACCAAACTCCACCCCAGCACTCAGTCCCTCAGCAGCGTCTTAAGGGAGGAAACTCGCCAGACCCTAGGCTATATTATAGGTTAGTTGGGCTTGACTAACCGTGCGAGTACCTTGGTCGCCCTGCGACCTCAACGCTACATGGGAAAAGGAGCCAGTAACCACCCAGGTTTCCCGAAGGTGGCTGTTCTGTACTATAAATATGTTGGGTTTTTCTTATATGGTGCAAAATCCTCACCCTGGCTGCCGTTAGTGGTGTGGCCAGCCATACATAAACTCCCGTATTAAATTTATTTCTGAATCTTTCCCATTCAAAATATTTTTAATCCATTCAAACAATTGTGACTATCATCATAACTTAAAACATATGAGCCTTTTCATTGAAATAGCGTAATACTTATCATTTGACAAAAAGAGATTAATTATACAAGTGATTACCTACCTTTCCCCATGACATCCCCTCGATTTCTGCTGCAAACCGGAAGTTAGAATCGATACCATTATTCATTCGACTATAATAACAAATCCACCATTCACTGTTGTATTATACTCGTAATGTCAGATCTTTTCTCTTACTTTGACACTTTCCTGAATGCCTGCATCAGGCATTTTTCTTTTCAAATCTAGAATTAGTCTCGAAAATGTTTACCAGGACATTAGAATAATTTTATATCAGCTTGATTAGAGAAAAAAAGTCAATACTGAAAGAACTTAGTTCGATACCAAAGTCGATCATCCATGATAGAGGAGAAGGTGTGAGCACCCATAATACCTAAAATGCTAAAATTTCTTCATTCGGTACAGATCATACAATCTAATATTCATCTTTTCAGATAACTGCACTGTTTTGCCAAGGAATATTTCAAAATAAATAATATTAATAATAATGGCATCAATCCAATTCTACGAACACACAATGTAGGCCCACACTTTCCACTTTAATACCTTCCGCAAATAATATTATTAGGAAACAAAAATGATGAAAAATTCAAATAACATTAAGGCCAAATAAAATTTCAAACCGCACCAAAAAAAAAAAAAAAACAGTCACAGCAGATTCAGTATTTGTCACAAAAACACAATCACTAAGAAAGGTAAATAAATGGAGAATGAATTATCTAAGTGCGTTACGTACACTCATTCCGTTTCCTTGTGTTTTCCAAAACCTCTGTCAGATTTTAGTAAACATCAATAAACAAGTAATACCATCATAGTGATCATTGGCCGTGTTCATGAATTGTGCATAACTGGTTACGGTGGTGTAAGCCTTGTGTGACAATGCAAAATGCTACCTGGAATGCATGAACTTTGTGTAGGTCTACACCCACGTGTGAAAAGGGTCATAACTTACATTTCTCCCTGTATGACTAAATCAACTACGCAATGCGTATCTAGCTTGGGAAAGTTTGTATCTGTCAGTGAGCCCACAATCATTGGTGATTCTGGCAGAACAAATCCCATGATGCCTTATAGATCTACTGAGAAAATAACGCTTCAGTAGAATTTGTATAATTAACCCAACACTTTCATCTGGCCTGCCTTAGAAAGATCCTAAGGATCAAATGGCAGGATAAAATTCCAGACACTGAGGTCCTCAATCGTGCCAAGGAATTGAGCATCTTCTGCCACCTGAAAAAAATTCAGCTACGTTGGGCAGGACATGTTGTCAGAATGCCCGACTCCAGACTCCCTAAGCAAATCTTCTTCTCTGAGCTCTCCAATGGAACGAGGAATGTTGGGGCCCCAAAGAGACGTTACAAAGACACTCTCAAGCAATCACTGAAGGCCTTTGCCATTGATGTGAGTGAGTGGGAAAAGCTCTCGCTTGATCGTGCAAATTGGAGGGCGGCCCTTACCAGAGGCAGCAAAGCATGGGAAGCTGACAGAGTCCAGCAGGCTATCAAAAAAAGAGAACGGCGCAAGAAAAGGCCCAGTGGTACTGAACCAACGGAGCACTCTTGTCATTTATGCGGAAGGGTCTGCAGGGCAAAAATAGGACTTATCAGTCACACGAGAAGCCATAAGTCATAAGTCATGAAAGAACAGTCTTTCCATTCTGTCCTCTGTGTCCTTTAGTTCTCTTCATTGTCCATGTGTTGAAATTCTCAACAATTTCTGTTCTTTATTCCTCTGGTGTTGTTAAGGTCATCATCATACCTGATGGACGAACTATTATTATTATTTAATGGGAAGTTTGATAGAGATCCATCCAAAAAATTTTTTCAAAGATAGAGAAGTGCTTAATTTCTCTAGCGTGGTGTCAACTTCTTAACTGATTGGAGGGAATAAATGTGAGTGCATATGAGAAAATCCACAATATGTCGACAGAGATGATTTTGAGAAAAACGGCTTTGAAGTAAAAATATGGGTCCGACACAAACTTCTCCAACTTGGCTGTTGTTTAGGGGACTGTGGCATGTTACAGGATAAACTGTAGACGAGCAGTGAACACTACTCCCTATGATCTCTATAAAGGCTTTGTATTTAGACTACAGTCTCCTAACAAGATCCAAAAACTTCCGACTTGGCTGTTGTTTAGGGGACCGTGGCATGTTACAGGATAAACTGTGGACGAGCAGTGAACATTACTCACTATGATCTCTATAAAGGCTTTGTATTTAGACTACGGTCTCCTAACAAGATCCAAAAACTTCCAATTTGGCTGTTGTTTAGGGGACCTTGGCATGTTACAGGGTAAACTGTAGATGAGCAGTGAACACTACTCCCTATGATCTCTATAACGGCTTTGTTATTAGACTATGGTCTCCTAACAGCAATCACTCCAATATTAATGGGTCAATTAGCTATTCCCACTTTTAGGATTAAATGCCATTTTCTCAAAATCTTGTTTTAGGGGGGTCACTGACTTCAATTTATCAGAAATGTCTTGTCTTTTATTATGTGTACACAACTCAAAATGTCATGCTTGCGACTTATTGTGGGTTTTCTCATGCACACTCACAAATCTGTTCTAATTAGCAAAGTTACAACAATCTGTAACAAATGAAAATGAAACTTGGAAATGTCACTGATTTTGTTCTCAACGTGGGTTAACATTTTCAAGAAGTGTGGAAGAGATAAAAAAGAAAAAATAGTTTCTAATAAACCAAGGAAATTGTGGGTAAATATTCATATTGTGTAAACGAGAACAATTTTTGAAGTTGAGCCTTACCTTCCCTTTGCTGCGTTTTATAGCCTGACATCCCTGGGTAGTCCTGTTCATGTTTTGCAACAATGGACCGGATTATCATGTATAATGACACTGGCAATAACGAGACCTCAGCAACAAGGAGATAACAGTATATCCCCATTGTTTCTGCTATGTAAGCGACAATTGATTATCAAAACGTCTGCTATAGTGAGAGAACTGATTCTGAGTGCATATGCTAAATCGTGGGGGCGGCTGCCACAGTACAGCTGTGTAACAAATCAAACACGTATTGTTCTTCGTCTGTTACAAACAACCCCTCCTCCCACCCCCACCTACATTCCATGGATTGTCACTAATTTCACTCTTAGGCCTAACCTGCTTTCGCTCCTTACTGACCACTTGCTGTGACAGCACACTACACGCAGTCACCTAAAAGGGATGACTCACTATGGGCCAAAAGGCTACAACAGTGTAGCTTCGTCAGACGCATTGGGCACTGTCTTATCACTACCAGTGATGTGCTCTGGTGCTCTGTTAGTTCTCACTGTCTGGGCTTACTTAATCACATGCCTACACCTCCTGTATCACTATCATGTGGCCAATCTGTTCACGTTCACTGAATGGGGTACAGTAGAAACCACTGGAACCACACTCGTCTTTATGATTCTCATTTTGTGATTTGACCAAAACATGCCTTTGTATGGGACGCCTTAATTCCTTCCGGAGTCGATGGGACACTGCATCAGTGAGCACTGCACAACTGTCTCCACCTCTGGAGGTCATGGGCAAGGGCTTGAGTTGTGACAAAGTTTTCCTGGTTCACTTAGCAATGTTGTCCATCCATTTCTTTCTTTGTCTGCCCTGTCTCCTCATTCCCTGAACTGTACCCTGCAGGATGGTCTTTGATAGTCCGGTGGCACTTGTCACATGTCCATACCCTTTCAGCTTTCTTCTCTTCACTGTGCTCAGGTCTTCATAGCTGCCGGCAGCAAAAGAAAACAAATTAGTGCTGATACGAAAGCCAAGATCTACAGTCAATTTGATATGAAATTGGAGTACATCATAAAAATATGTTAACAAGAGAGGCAACCACGCTAATTTTTTTTTTAAAAAGGTATATTTCCTAGTGTTGTTATTTGCCTTCTTCACTGAAATAGCGAGAACTTGGATATGACAAGATATTTTTGGCACAACATTGCTCAAGTTCCACTGCAGAAAGGTTAAGCAGCACCTTGCAGTGCAACATTAGCTTTTTCTCTATGGGCCTGCATTCCATGTCTGGCCAGAGCACTTCCTGGGGTTATACGCCATCCTGTACTCCGCATTTGTAAACAAAATTTGTCTTATTACACAACAGCTGTCCAAACTACATACTTATTGCACACGTGGTATCGCTGACATGCTAGGACAAAGGAAGCTTTATCAAGAATTCTGTTTCAACGTTCTAGGTCATGGGATGTTAAAATTTTCCATTACAGTGGTCAAGGAATACCCTTACATCACAGTGCAGACTGCGTTGTACTGGCCATCGCTAGGGAAGCATGTGACGCAGAACGCATTATACCATAGGGAAAGACTTAAATTATCACAGTCCATAAAATATCAATGATGATGAGGAAAGCTTATTTTGGTACGCCCAGGCACAGGCTGGGCTATTCAACTCATCTTTATAATCTTTATGAAGCAGCTCAGTTTCCCAGCCTGCAACCAATAGAAATCCGACATCTAATTTGTACATAGGAAGGACATCATGTCTATGTAGATCCACTGATTCAACATCACACCGACATCATTTCGATGTAAGGAACCCGTCCTTTCAGTAATTCTGTCAATCCTACAGAAATTCATGTAGGATTACCATAGGGGTGGGTTCTCAAAATGAAACCAAAGTCCACACACTATCATAAGCAGTGGATCTACATAGAACTTGTCAATACTACGCATCTGATTCCCCGAGGGTTGCTGGTTGAAAAGGCAGACAAGTACAACTTACACTTTAGATGTTCTTGTTATCAACACTGATGGCTAGCCAGACTGATCCTTGTGTGATCTCATGCTGCGGATTTTGTCCATCTACACCTTTACTTGTTACCAACTGTCTTGGCTCTTGACACTTGAATGTTGAAACATCGGGTCTTTCATGGGTGGGCTGACAGTTTCATTTCACAGCAGAGTTGCATGATCTGCAAAATTTATCAACATATTCGTTCATTTCTTAACTGTTGAGCAGGAACAAAGTAAAATTGTTGTGAATTCACATGCTCTAATGGTGAAGATTGTATATATTTTGTTTAAAAATCGACAAATTTTTTGCTTTTTAACAAGTTGCAGTAATTCGCTTTGTTTAAAACTGGAATCATAAAATGTACCTAATGGTCAACAGAAACTCTCTCCTGTAGAAATCAACTGGACAATTCATTTACACTGTTGTAAAATACAACTGCAACATCATCTTGCTTTATACATGTGTATTTAATTTAAAACATTCTTTGCGTAGTTCTGACATCATCAACACTTAACAATAATGATGCAGCCTACTGCATGCTCTTGTAAAACACTATAGGTAGAATGCGCATATCCACCATCTTGTCTGTCCGGCGATGGTGGCATTGATTTTGATTCATTAGCCGATTTGCACCGTGAGCACTTAAGACATCGCGAACCAATTGCGAGTTTTAAAAAAGTCACTGTAAATAATGACACGTGTGTATATGCACATGGGAGTCGTTCGGTCAATTCTTTCACTTCCTTTCTCTTGTTTACACGGATAGTAGAGGCCAGCTTGGATCTATCCTTTCCACCCCTGTCATAACAGTCAACTGCAATGCAACCAGCAGGCATTTTAACCGCTAAGACACATCTCAAAGTTACACTCATCAGCTGATCCACCGGTCATCTTGTTTGGCGGAAGTCACTGGTCACTAACAAAAACTCTATGACGTCATGCGCATTCTACCTCTGCTGCTCTTACAGTACAATATTGGGTCAACATTGTACATAATTAACATTAAATTTGCATTCCTGTTAAACATGAAGGACCACCAAGCCAGCAGCCCTATGTCAATCCAACGTAGATTTTCATAAGACTGGTAGGATTGCTGTAATGGCAGGCCGTTTACATCAAACCAAAGTCGGTGCAATGTCGTAACCAGCAGATCTATGTAGGAACGATGTCATTCCTATGTGCTAACTCAACATTAATCCTATGAGTCGGATTTCCGTAGTCTTGCCTACTGGGTACTGCAAGATTGTGCGGCAATAAGCCGTTTCACTGCATGTTTTCATCAAAGTTGGCCCAGTTCAGCTCAGTTTTTGTTCTTCTCCTTGGGAGCTATCATAAGGACATCTGTTATTATAGAACATCACAAACCTTGGCTACGCGTGGGCACGTTGCTCCTGCCAAGATGAGAAATGGCAGGCCCGGTGGAAACAACAATGACAGCGTGCTGGGCCATGCTAGACTCACCTGGTTGAGCGGATTTTCTGGGAAACACACGGTTGGAAGTTGTCAAGATTAATATGGGAGACGGCTAGCTAAATCCAGGGCCATCGGAATAGACAGGTTCGGTGCAGGCATGCTCTGTTTGAGTAAAAAAATGCTTACCATGTTTCAAGATCAAATGATGTAGATATTCAGATCCAAGTTACTGTTAAAACTGTCCCTCCGAGCAACTTAATTTGTTTTAAATTAGCTTATGTTCAGCAACATTATGGGACAAGAACATTCAATGCATCTTTTTCGTTTCAGATTCAAATTTGAGCTGCATTTTGTATAAAATAATTAAATGCAAAATAACACCTCGAGACACAACTAAAAAGTAACGAAACAATTTTTCTATCGCTTCATTGGACTGCACATTTTGTGTTGTACTGTGAGCCAGACATCCACTCAACTTGAACGAAAGAAACAAAGACTTGGAAATCCACTGATTATTATTCTTTCAAAGTTTATGTAGATCATGTAAACTTACACGAGTCAAGCAATAAACTTTTAAAGACTCACGATTTTAATCTGGACAATTGTCGAATCCTTGACAGCAACTAAAACTGGACACTGTTAGATTTTCATAAACTTCATACACTGGGAAAACATTTCTTGCGGCTACAGAAGTCTTTCAAGAAGACACTGGGTTCAACTGCATTTATTCTGAACTGGAGCAAGTTTTGGCAGGTAGAAATTCACAAACACCACATACAAAACACATTTTTTTGGGTTTTTTGAAGCGAAAAGAGGGGTTGGGTACGGTGGATAATTTTTTTTCCGTTTCACGAAGATTCAGTGGCGCAGTGTGGACGAGCCCACAGGGGTGGTTGCTATGGGTGCACAAATTCTTAGGGGTACACAATTTTAAAACTATCACTGTTTCAACTGCCAGTTGTGAAGGACCCTTCTCGATACTTGAATTAACCAATTAATCGTATTAATGATCTTATAGTAACGAGCCAAGAAAGACTGAGTAACCTAGCAATACTACATGTATTAATTTAGAGAGATGTCAATGTAGATTTCAATACTGTTATTGAAATATTTGAGCAAATTAGAATCAGGCGATTTTAAATAAATTTGTGTATACTGAGATTAAATGCAGTTTTCTTTACGTACACCAGTGTTTTCTGAAAATATTTTTATGTGCTTGAGGGTTTAGTGGTTCAATACTGGGTTGGTGGAAGGGACTTAGGCAGAGATAACGGTCCACGGGTCAGGGGGCGTATGTAATACTTGCGTTGCCTCGGGCGCTGGCAACCCACGATACGCCTCTACCTTGAGTCAAAGCCACAAGAATTCAACCGGGAACGCAAGAAAGCACTGTTAGTACATGAACAAACAACGAAACGTGTCTCCGTGGTTGTGAGCACTGGTGTATATTTGAATTTGTGGGTGCATGGGGGTGGGGGGAGGGGGGAGAGAAGTTGGTGAGGACAGGATGGGGGAATCGGCACTGTTCGTGATGAGTAAAGACAGTATCACTCAGTCGTTCTCCACCTTTGTCAGTGTCAATCACCGCCCCCCGCCGAAAACACCCCACCAAATTGTCTTTCGCCATCCACGTCGTCAAATTGCAACCAGAAAAGCACAAGTTACATACTAATAATAATAATAATGAAGCTCATTTTGATAGCGCCCGGTCCAAAGAAATGCTCTTGGCGCAACGGAAAGTCTTGTTCTCTCTCTCTCTTACACACAATTTATTGTATACACTCTATGATTGTTACACACACACAACAAGGGCACACAGAGAAAATAAGAGTAATTTAGCAGCAAAACATCCGCTGGTGTGTGAAATGTGTGTAACTGCATGTAAACGATCACTTTGAAAACTACATAATTATAATTTGTTACCTAAGAGCCATTTTTCAAACTATGCCTGGGAAACAATTTAATGGTTGTGTTGTTGTAAAGGTAGTAATTACATTTTGGTAAGCATGTTCTTCCTTGTGTGATCATGTGATCTAGCGACCATCTTGGGAAAGAGCACATGTTTACAACCTCCCATCAGTTACCAAGATTATATCCCATCAGTTACTCAAACTATTTGCTCCATTGTGCTTAAAAAAAAACTTGATTATTTATGCTCTTTCTCAGTTTCTGTATGCTCAAATGCATGTTTTGAATGTAGAAAAACATTGTTTACCAATCCTGTTGGTCTGGTTTCACAAATTCTGCAGTTTCATTTTGCTGTATAAAAAAAAACATGGTATTTTTGCTGTCCCATCAGTTACCTACTAAAGTGAAGGCAATTGAATGAACTCATCTTAATTAAAAAATTTTATTGGTTGAAGCACATTTTTATCATTTCTGTTCCATTTTTCGGGAGGATTGATTGGTCCATTTTGAAATAATAATAATGGAGATCATTTATAATAGCACCTAATCCAAACAAGTTCGCTCTAGGCGCTTTACAGAAAGTCTTGTTCTCTCCATTTGTATCTCTCTCCCTCTCTCTATCTCAGAGCAAATTGTAACGCAGCCTGTTAGGCGCAGTTCACAACTCACAACAGTTAACAACTGTTTTGTAATAATATTTGAATACATATTAATATATATTTAATAATGAATAATAAATTTTTGTTGGTGGTAGTGGGGGGTGATAGGGATAAATTTTAATCTATTAATTTTAATTTTGCCCGGGCAAACGGCCTGTTCGGCCTGCTCTTTATGATTTCCAACTGCCAAGGCATCTTTAATGTGCGCAACGTGCACACGGGCCCTCCGAATTTTTTCATCCTTATCCGAGAAGACTAGGTACTCGATCCTACTCCCCAATAGGATCAGGGACACGAAAATATGAGAAAAATCCCAAACTTCCAACATGCCTGAACCGGCCCGGTTTTGAATCCTTGGCATGAGAGGCGAGCACCTTGCCTCTAGACCACCTTGTCCCCAATAAATTTTTAATGGTTGGTTATTTATTTACTGGCCTTTTCTTTCTACCGTGGAATGTCCCGAATGCAGGTATGATTACACATGTTGCTATAACTATGCAGCTGGCATTTAGATCAATGTTATGATGAATACAACTACCCTGTGGGGGCCATGTTTGTGCGTATGGACGATGGCCGGATCCCCAAAGGATGCTGTTAAAACAGCCAGCTGAATGAAGCTCGCCACACAACTAGACGTCTCTAAACGTGCTACAATGACTTGCTGAGGGGGAACCTAAAAGTGTGCGACATGAGCACCACAACCTGGGAAGCTGGCACCCATGACAGGTCTCTGCGCAGACAGCTCTGCATACAGGGTATCAGAACCTTGGAGGAAAAAAGCAAGACGATAGACAGAATATAATAGCATGATAGGACGATGATGACGTGCACCTGAAATCAGCCTCCATTCTCACACGAGGGCCCATTTGGGAGGGTGACCCATTTGCTTACTCATCCATTGGACTGTCAAGAGAATCTATCAGTGATGAATACATAAAATTATACCCAGAAACAGGACGAACAAAGACTACAATGTCATAAATAACCACATAGAAAATTATCAGCATGTAAAAGGTCACATGGAATCTTTAATTGTTAAAATGTTTTCAAGCCATTGCGCATGGTAACATCCAAGCTGTCAACTGATCATGTTCCAAATGTTCAAAGAGGCAAATACATGTATGACTTGCAGCTATGAGTCACAACTGAAGGTGCAAAGCACAAATAACATCCAACTGCCAGAAAACTTGGATTAGAATTGCAAAAATGTAGACTGGATGAAATATTTGATTGCAATACAATTATAATTATACATGTATACAACTATAATGTGTGCAATCATGTCATGCTGCCACGTTATGGAAAAAGACTGCATATATGTCAATCTAGGTCAAACACACTTTTGAAGTGGGTCATGGGACCAAAAAAAGTTGAGAAATACTGCCATAGACAATGTTTCTCCAAAACGCAACAGCACATTTAAATCTCAGTGCATCAAAGAATACTCTTGTTCAGTGTAATATGTAATATTTAGCTTGTATAGCGCTCAAATCCACAAAAATGATGTGCCCTAAGGCGCTGAACTAAAATTAGAAACAGGATCAACGTAAAATCAATTCATCATGATCTCCCTCGCACACATTAACAAACACTTGATCTACTCTCATCCTCAACCCTCTGAGACCAAAAGGGAACATCATTCAGTTTCAATAAAAACAGTCCTAAACAATTTAGTTTTGAGCCTATTATTCAATGTAACGTTTTCACTTTTCCTGGTGACAATGCAGATGTTCCACAATTTAGGCCCACCAATAGAAAAAACTCTTTCACCAAGCAACATTCTGACTGTGGGTGTTTCAAGAAGTTTCACATCTACTGATCTTAAAGTGTGTGATGTCTCTTGCTCAGCGGACCAAAAGCCAGTTTGCTACTTGCAAAAAAACACAGACATGATACTAAAATGAAAGTTCTATGACAAACATGCTCCAACATTATCAACTGGACACATTCACTGTGAATTAAACTCATATTAGTTCCTCTGGCAAACATTCTTGGTGTTCTCCAACTCTGAAAGTTTGTTAACATTACATATAAATTTCAATCTATTGAATGTTTTGCACTGTTGTGCTGTCAGCTTCTGTGACTTAGTCTGCGAACTGAACTTATTCATTTCCAGCCAGATCTCACATTGCTAGAGCAAAATGTCAGCAACTCCTTACCACAGCTATGAGGAAGCTCAAGACAGATAAAATAAAAAAGCTGTGTAATGACAAATAACTGAAAACTGAATAAAGAAAACGCATCTGTACATTATAAAATAATTATTCCATGTCTTTTGAATTCAGTGTTTTTCATATGAACAACTCGGAGCTTATAAACTTGAATAACTGTACATTGCTTGCACATCCCACCAAACTTGACACATCATTGCTCCTGACTAGAAAAGAGGTAGGCAATGAAGAACCTATATCCTTGGACATCTTGCCATAGCCATAATCTAAAGAGATACACCTGTGGTGACTTATCAGTAGTTCTCAGATACAAAATGCCCTAGTCTAATCCCCCCCCCCCCCCTTTGTTTGGAGCAAAGATGCATCCTGCGAGCCCAGCAATAAAAGAAACCAAATCTCTTCTCTTCATGAATTTGGGAGATTTCTGGTTTTCTTTTTTTGACAGTGGTGCCATGAAAATGAAAAACTCAAGCGTATTCAATACTGTTTGTAAATTCGGCAAAAATATGCGTGGAAAATTCTCTTACACTATATGGCATCACGACCAAGTTTTAGCATTGTTATAAAAACAATGGGGTCAAACAAATCAAATAATGAGCAAAATCCTCCATCAAACATGAGTTGATATAATTTAAACATGACAAAAATGTACAACAAACTGCTGGTAAGCACAAGGTTCACATTCCTCAGACATATTACATAACATCATTTTCTGTTTTCAAACATTTCAATTTTTACCAAGTATTTACAGCCAAAATAAATGGTGGCTCTTGCAATAGAAGCATCTCATTAACTTCAGGGTTCTAAGACATAGGGCATGTTCTGTACATTTACAAATAATGATGCAACGTTTAAGCAACCAGGGGCTAAGACTGCATCACTCACACTGATATCAATTCAACCAACATTTGCTCCTACAGACAATGGTTTTCATGCTTTTGTTGCATCTTGGGTGGCTGTAACATATTACTGATTCTGTACCATCACCTCACTATATGGACAGCTATTTGCTGAAGTTCTTTCACCAATTACAACATCACACAGCTAATAATTTCAACTTCTCATTTCTGTCAGAATCACTCCAGATTCATATACACTGTATGTCACCCAGACACTGCTTCATTCTATATCCACTTTTCACAATATTTGAGACAAGGCCGACAGATGGCATGACGCCTCACCTCTCACAGCAGATTCTAAAATATTAAACTGACAAGGTTCTATCTCCATTTTTTGGTTGAACCGAGTTACACACTACTTCTACAGTCCTTCTGGATTCTCCATTGTATGTCAAAGTATCCAGCGAATTCGGTGTGTAAATATTTACAAGTATCATTAAAAAGAAAAGAAGTCTTACATATAAAAGCTATGTATGAGCTCAAGAAACTTCAATTATCAATTTCTCCAAAGTTGATGAAAGAGATTTAGAACCTTGTCATCCTAAGGGGATGACTCGGTAAAGTTTAACTACAAAACTTTACAAGCAATTTTCTCAAAATATCCTGGGGTGGAGAAAGAATAAAGCAGTGCTAGAGTGAGGGTTCAACCAGTTCACAGACAAACAACAACAACAACAAAAAAAAAGACGCTTCAAAACACAATATTGTATCTTTGCCAGGAATGATAAATGAGTGAATGAGTGAATGATCCGATTGTTTACACATGAAAGACTTCAGGAACCACCAGAAAGCTCCACTGAGACACAAATACACAAACAATTTTCACTATACTATTTAATTAAGGCATGTCATGACAACTAAAGCATGGCAAATGGCTGTGACTGTGGTAACAACTGAACATTCACAACAAATTAAACTGAAACTCAGCCCCCAAAATGAAAGACAAAACATTATCTGTACCAGTTAAAACAGGCAATAATAAAAAATAAAAAAAAAGCTTAAAAAATGAATATATGGTATCTAGGTATGAAAACAAACTTGTCATGAAATTTGCCTGCCCATCATATCATTCTCAATTTTAAATATCTGATATAGTATAGGCCCATTGTCAATATCATCAGGAGGGATCAGGACAATGGACATGATAAAATTTCTTTGACAAATTTATCTGAAACTTTTGGGTAATTCTCTTTGACTTCATTCTTGATTAACACTTTTATGTTATTTAATCTTTATTATGTTAGTGATCTCATCCCAACATTTGCTTTAAATTGCCAAGCTGATCATTTTTTGAGATAAATCGCCTCTAAAGCGGCCCCTACACGCACAAGCAGGCTGGACAAGACAGCATGATGACTTCACAGGAAAATATCAAGCAGGCCCTGATCCTGTCAAACTGGCTTGACAGGCCTTCAGTTTCTCCCCATATGCTCAAGTTTGCATGACAAGCCTACTTGATCACGCGGACATCCAGTTTGCTTGTACATGTAGGGATCCCTTTAGTTGATCAAGCTGTCTGAATGAAATGCTTTAAAGCTATTATGATTCCATTACTCAGGTTTTTCTGCAAAAATCTGGTCTTACACAGCACTGGAAAGTCGTTAAAAACACAAAAAAGAACCTTTGGTTTTGTTATGATCAATACATAGTTCTCCGGTTAGTTTTTGATGACATTTGAATCAGAATAAAGCATCCACAGTACCAAAAAACAAGGTCTTAAGTATCAGAATAGCACCAGAGGCAATATAGTCCATGTTCTCAGTACACACTGTATCCATTACCCAACACTTGAGAATAACCTCCATAAATAATGTGACATAGATGTACTCATTAGACATCCACTTGTGCCTCCCCCATATTTTTCTCAAACCAGCAGCTGGTTGACTAGTCCAGTGAACAAATGATAGCAAAAGCGCAGACAGAGGAAAATCTGAATATACAGTAATTCAGCTTTCTTCACAGTATCAAATGAGCAGGAAGATCTTTGGGGCGGACACGACGAAATCTGACATAATGAGGACATCTGGTTCAGTACATGGTTTTGGGGAAAAAGAACAACTTCAGACAGATGTCCAAACCCTTTTGCTGCCAAACCCTTCCATCCTTTAGATTACCAGAATAATGGATTATCAAAATTTAGGAGTGCAAAACATGCTGGAACAATGTCGGCCGATATATCGGACTTATGGCAGTTTTAGCATGAAACAGTATGGCCCATATCGGCAATCTTCCGCAACATATGATGGGCCAATACACTGGCCCTATGGCAGCAAAGAAGTTTAAACAACATCCAGTAGATAAACCCATGAGCACGAGTAAAAATAATGGGGTAAAAAAAAAAAAACAAGCATAGCGACGTAAAATGATTTTTGCCTTTACATCCCCTATGTACAAGATTGGTTCATCAGTCTTATCTCCTATGTGTCTCTGCAAAACCAGAAGCAAAATTTGGAAAAGAGCTGCAGTCACAGAACACAGTGGAACCTACTTAACCCAAAAATTCAGAGGACCAACATTCATATTAACAGTATTTTGAATAAAGAGTAATTGTTTTAAATTTACCGTTTCTAGTCTCCTAAAAGGAAGCAATACAGACACTTTGGTCATTTCACTCCGTTGCCCCCCTTGACGTATTGTATTCCAACACCCAAATCCCATTGTGTGTGTGTGTGTGTGTGGATGAGATGCGTGTTTATGTACAGTAGCCAAAAAAAAAAAAAAGTGTGGTGGTGATAAACCAGTTATTTCAAGTATGATGTATTTGAACTGCTGGACCAATACTGTCAGCAATGTATTGTAGTTTGTAGTTGATATTACACCCATGACACATTTGCTATGGCCCATGCAAAAAATGAGAAGAGGAGAGGGTGACTGGTAAAAAAAAAAAAAAAAGAATGCTATTCACAGCGGCAACAATTTTCTGTCTGATATCCTCGTCCATCAGCTCTATGGACACCACACTGTCTCCCCTCCTCCCCTGCAACTCTGTAAACCTGAGCTGTAGAGACTGGCTGCACTTTTGAGACGGCACCTCGCTCAACCAAGTCAGTGAAAGAGAATCTTTCAGCCACAAGGGACCCAGAATTTATGATTTTCTTTATGTGTATAGAGGTGTAAACCTATAAGGAATATACAGTGTAGAAGGATTACAGTAAGACCATGGAAATGTTTCAGATAAAAAGAAATTTCAACTGTATTAGAAATCCCTCTTTCAGTTACAGAGGAAAATAGCAGATTTTCAAACTCTTACAAAGCAATTTTCCCCGTTTCACATTTTGTGAGCATTATTGTTTTCTTCCTGTGTGGTCTTCAAGTTCTTCAACTCATTCATGGGTTCCCATTAAGTATTTGACTGACTGTGATTACAGAAGAGAAATAAAAACAAACACACAGAATGAGGACTGTGTCTAACACAGTGTCTGGCCTCATATGACAAATAAAAAAATGTTTAAAGAGAACATAAGAAGCAAATGTGCTAATGCATAATAAAAACATGAGGAAGTTTTGAAACATATGAGACAATGATCAGCAAAATAAAAATGTATTCAGTGTTGCAGTTAAGTCAGTTTTAACACCAGTAAAAAATTATAACAGATGGGAATAGTCAGGAATTCTTCATTTATATATACAGTGGATATAAATGTCAAACAAAGCTCTAGTCTCACTTATTTCAATGTGTCATTTATCATTTATCACACAGGTCAGAATGGATGGGAACTTCATGTATTATTTCAAACAACACAGATGATAGTCACATAGAGTTCTGGGGTGCTTTGTTTCAGTGCATTATTTATGATTTACCATGCACAGGTCATGTATATAATGGAACAATGTGTGACATTTCAAATAACACAAATGCCAGTAACAAGGAGTTTGGATCTGACTTGTTTCTGTGTCTTATCTACGATTTACAGCCAAGAATTCAAGTCAACCATGTAGAACTTTTTATTCCATACTACATCTGGTGACTACAGAATGGGATAAATCATGAAATTGCCATAAACAGCTGAACGATCCAAATCTGTTATAGCCGGACTTCATACAGTGAAAACAGTTCAATCTTTCAGTGATCTGAGTTGCGACATTATAACATGAGAATAACAATACTTTTATGCATATGGATTTGGTGCGCGTGTACAAGATTACAGTACCCACACAACTACCCACTGGAATCAGGTTTTGACAATTGTCCTGGTGACAGTTTTCTATGGAGGTAATTGTCCTATGACCCCCATATCACGTCTTTGATATTGCAAAATTTTTCAAATCAGTTGTTTCGGTCTTAAGTCAGTCTCTATTTCTCTGGAAATGCCAGCCCTATATTTATCAGGTACTCATCCACAACCACATCTTCTTCGCTGTTGGTATCAATCAACCTCACCACCAACATCTGCGGAATTTTAAGGCTGCTGTTCTCCGCACTGGTAATACTGCTACTCGTACCCCCCGCAGTGCTGGTCACAATGCCATATAAGGATTTGTTGTAAGTGTTTGCTTTGAACCAATCGATGGCATCTGGGTCCCAGCATGAACTTGTTGGACTCACACCTGAGAAAGACAGGCAGAAAATTAGAACGCATATTGAGTAAGTCCATAAAATTGAAATACACAGCAAAAGGGCAGATCCAGAAAGTATGTTTCATCACCGCTCTACGATAATGGCAATGGTCAGACTTATGCCAAAAGGCAAAATTGACAGTTCATTGCATTCCTGAGCATGAGGTCTATCAGATAATATTACAGAAAAAGAAATGTGCAAATGGGAAACTGTAATATTCCAATAGAATCATAATGGCATAATGGCAATTTATCCATATCATCCCCCCCCCCCCCCTCCACCAGCAACAACAAAATTATTATTCATTATTAAATATATATTGTTATTAATAATATTCAAATATTAGTTGAGTTGTGTGTTGTGAACTGATGTGAGTTGTGAACTGCGCCTAACAGGCTGCGTTACAATTTGCTCTGAGATAGAGATAGAGAGAGAGAGAGTGAGCGAGACAGGGAGAGAGAAAGAAGCAGTGTACTGTGTTGAGCGCTTCGCAGGCGCTCCATTCTGCTCTGTGGTTGACATGTTGTTTCTGTAAAGCGCATAGAGCATTTTAAATGGATATGCGCTATATAAATGCATCCATTATTATTATTATTATAAGACACCAAATTAAAAGAAAAGAAAGTTTTTTCTTTTTAATATCTCACAAATGTCAAAAATGACTTATGACATTAGTGCAAAGTGGTAATAGAATGCTCTTTGGGTGGGTGAAAGTTGACTTGTTTGTCTTCAGTGAATGAAAAGCATGTATGGAGGAGATGTGTGTCTGCAGAGCGCATGTACGTTTATCAACCATTGCTGAAAAAAATGGTTTCATTTCATTTACTCTTTTTCAGCAAATTAGGTTGTCTGATAATACAAAAATCATGTTTTCTAAAGAAACAGTTACAGTCCCTGCAAAATGCCACTTATGGCTCTCAGACCTCAAGACATAGAGGTTCAATTTGGCGCCTTGTGCCCCGGCACGCATGAAATCTAAAGCAAGAATGTGAATTATTATTGGAAAATGTCAGAGAAAGGGAGAGAAAAGGCTGGGAACACCAGTTTATCCCAGATAATGGCGGATACCAATTCCCATTCATGTGATTAATATAAATACAACTGGTAAAACAAATGAACACTGGAACAATAAAAGTTGAAATTGCAGGTAATAACAAATATTAGTAATAACACAAAAATGTATGAACTACAAAGAAGCCCATGTATTTCTCGAGTTAGCAGGTCAAATTTTACATGTTCAAATATAATTATGTCAGTTCTGTGTCAACTTCAGGACAATCAGTAGGAATGGAACCAGAATATGGAAAAGAAAAAAAAAACAACTTGAAAATTTTTACCGATTTTTCAGGCGCGGATATAGCACTTAAAAGAATTATGTAATACTAATTTGTGATGGATCTGGTGAAATTGGACTTAAGGTGAAAGGCCAAATTCCTGAGAAAACCCCTCCAAAGGATTAACAATTTTCTACGGAAATTGAGATTTGCTTATAAAATGAATGATTAGCAATTTTTCTGCATTCAGTTAAAATATTTTGCTTGAAATTGTCTCAAAAATATTCCGTTTTGATTGTTTAAAGAGGTATCAAAATTTCACCTTAAGCCCCATTTTGCTGTCCACTTCCATTTGATTTAAAATGTTCCCACAAATCATATCAAAAAAAAAAAGTGTCTGCTCCATTCCTAAATAAATGATCGACGGAAATGTGATACAACTGGCTATGATCATTATAAAACCATCCACTAAGAACTTGCAAACATTAGTTATCACATAATCTTTTAATGTAAAACAGGAAATGTGAGAAGTGTAACTTTTTTTTTAAAGTCAAGTGAAACAGAACCAATTCAAACAGAACCTGATACCTGATCTGTGTTTATCGCATTCTGGATACTGTGATCGCGAAACCACTGAAGTCAAGGAAGTAAAATAATCGTTCAATGCAAAAAAGTTAGCAACCCATTGCCTAGTGCTTCATATTGTACTAGTGTAAAGACAGCATTAGGCAGAGGATAGCACCGTTCTTATCCCCTTTATAATAATACCTTGGCTGCGGTAAGGACATACACATCACAAAAGTGATAGTGTGTAAGTATTATATGACCTGCTAAAACCATGTAACCTTTAAGATTATGCACTTTAAAAAAAAAAAAAAAAGTTCAGCATATGGCAAGGAAAACATGTAGCACTGAAAGGGTGAAAAAAATGGCTTTGCATGTATATACCTAGGAATCTAGGAGTAAGTTTAAAGGAGAAGTTGACAGGTCTACATCATGTGCAAAAATATCTCACCATAGAATACAACAGAAGTGCCAAAAAATACATTGTAATCAAACTGGGTATGTCAGTTCATAGTTTCCACATTTTTAATCCATTTTTTTCTTCCCCCTGTTGACTTTTCTAGGCTTGGGAGATTTGAGAATTTTACTAATGTAATAAAATTTCTGAGCAATAATTTAATTCCATTTGCAAAATTTAGATTGATGCAGCTCTGAGGACCAAACATAATTAAAGTACCCAAAATAGATTGTGAATGGCACAAAGTGGCCCTTATCTTGCCGAAGCGCCATAAAACCCAAACTCAACTCACAAATTCCGGGGACTATAAATATGCTGAGATTCCATATGCCAGGTTTAAGGACCATAAAAACTACCTACCTCCCAAACGCATTCTGTAAGCCAGGAAAGGCAAGGAGTAAAACTGTTGTGGTAAGATAAACAGGTCCGTGGGTTCAACTGTATCGAATGTATGGGAGTCAGGGAAGAACATCTTGACCTGAAAAAAACAACAATAAGGAACAAGAAGATTTATAGTCATGTCATTTTAAAAGGTATAACTATCGATGACATCCAGGTTAAGTCATCCCTTTAGATTGACATGGTTCTATCTCCACTCTTTGGTTGGACTGAGTTACAAACTACACACTACTTCCACAGGCCTTCTCCACTGTGTGTCAGAGTATCAAGCAGATTCCGTGTGTAATTTGTAGGAATCATTAATAAGTGTAAAAAAAAAAAAACGTCATATCTCTAAAAGCTTTGAGCACATGAAACTTCAATCATCAATTTCTCAAAAGTTGATGGAGGGGACTTAGAATATTGTCATTCTAAGGGAACATGACGCTTTTGGAACATTGTATTCTCTACAATTTGTAGTTTTTTTAAGCCCTAAAAACCCCATACCACTTTTAAAATCTTTTTGAAAAGTCTTTGCCTTGGCTTTTTTGGTATAATCTGTATCTTATTTCGTTTTTCCCCTATGCCTAGTAAAATTGACTGATCAGCTGCATAATGGTACAAAATTTTTCTCAGCAGTTTTATTGGAAGTGCCTTGTGCACACAAAAATATAAAATGCACCTCCTTCGTTTTATTAGTTTTCAGTACTCCCTTCCTGTGTTTGGGGATGTTTTATGGACAACAAAAATGACGTCAACACACTGATGAAGTTCCTAGATGGATGGTCTGAGCTGTGCATAGAAAACTCACCAGATGAGCTACTTTGGAGACAAAGAGAGCTCTGTGATATTTGCCTTCTGAGACGGCTGCATACAACTGGTTGTTGGAAAAATTGTCATCTGTTTGTCGTTTCTGGAAAAATTGATGAGACAGCAAACATTTCATTAAAACAGTGAATGTACAGAACTTCGGGAATTACAATTGAGAAAACATCCCATGTTTTTCTCGACCAGTGTGCAAAACTGAACAAATCCACTAACTCTTTCTGTCCTGGTCAACGCATGGTGCGTTGATCGCTGATCGCCTAGATGCCCAACCAACACACCATGCGCCGCTCGACATGAATGTTTCGCTTTTTTTCCCCCGACCATCTCTTTCCTGAGGCTAAACATAGCAGCAGACACACCAAATCACACTGAATTGTACATAACATAAAACTTCTGCTTTTTCCCATCAGTATGGTATATAACAACATGAACTTTGTGTATGTTTTACTCTTGTTTTTGCTTTTAGAAAATGTACACCTTAGTAGAGTTACGCTCTGTGTTGTGTCCCTCGGGCATCTGGTGCTAAATGGCCTGGGACAGAAAGAGTTAAAATATAATGCACCTCAGAAACAACTTAGTACACTCATTACAACATCAGAGGTCTTGGGCACCACCTGAATTTCGCAACTTTTTCTTTGAGTAAATAGAGAAAGATATATATGCAAATAAAAAATCTTACCATGGAAAAGAACCAAAAAGAAATAGATAAAAAAAAAATAAAAGACCATGTGATTAATCCACCAATCAGACATTTCAGTTTGTGCCCAAGACCATCAATATGACTGTACTTACATGACAGTCTATCCCAATCAGTAATGACAACAGTATCACCTAAAACATAATTTAAACTTACAGCATCAGGTGAGCTGGCGTAAATAGCAATAGCCACCTCCATCTTCTCTAGAGCACCTCTCTGTTCCATGGGCACAGCCTGAAAGTTCACAATGGCCAAAATTAGTTACGTTCACTATTAATATCCATAGTGCCATTCATAAATTGACACCAAATGCTCGAAGGTTGATTTTAAAGAGCTCAGTCACTGACCAGTGTTTCACAGCAGTGCTCTTAATGGTAGCAACAGATAATCATTATCTGCTCTGACAAAGGCAATGCAACGAAAGGTTAGATAATTATGTCAAAATATGGCAAAAAGAAAAAAAGTGTAAGTAGCCAATCCCAATCAAGTTGACCATCCAAGTTTGGGACTCACATTCAGAGTCAAGTAGCCATATTGGTTAAACGTTCTACGATTTTTTTTATTTGTTTAACTTTCTGTCCTGTTGCACATTTCTTTTTTACCTGATGAAAGCTTGATTTGTCTTTCCTTTTCCTTTGCATTTTATTGCATTGTTTCTGCATTATTTCTTACACGAGGCTTGCTACATACAACTTTTTGTCTTTTTACCATATTTTGACTTCTCTTCAAGCCTTGCCGCGACCCCACAGATTTTCTGTGTTTTTTAATAATATATGGTAAGATATGGTGAGGAAAGCAAATTGGCTTCACAAAGAACAGACATTGTGTCACTGTGTATACAATGAGCATACTAGTGGGTCATGACCTGCACTTTAAGAAACACTGGCTTTACACCACTGTAGCATATCATCATTCAACATTATCATATGTAACAGTTACAAATAAGATCTGAAATTCTGCTACTGGCAAAGTCATAATTTTCTGTTGGAAAATCTGTACACCTCTTTGAAAATGTTTTTCCATGGCTAAAATGTTAAATTCCCATGCTACTTAAATGCAAGAAAAGGAATGCAAAGGCACTGTTTATTTTATTGTATTTTTTTGTCATTTTTCCCATATTTTTTTTCAAACCCCAGAGAGAATGAGAGGGCTATTCCACCATTTTCTGGGGTTTTCCATGGCTTTTTTCTCAAAATTTTAAATTCCAGGGTTTTTCTGGGGATGCCTGGAAATCCAAGGCTGTGCAAGAACCCTGCTTGTAATAGAGATATAAGATAAAGAGTTGTGAATGGAGTACTGACCACAAAATTGGATGGGCTGTCCACACTAATGATATGAAGTGAAATGGATTTCAGCAAGGGATAGTTCCAGTGTCCTGGCAAGGGGAGTGTCTCATCCTCTGAGGAGATCACCGAGGATGGCGGGGTAGATGTGGGAGTATGGCTGGCTACAGCAATATTGGCAGCCGCAACAGCTGGGTTTGTATTCCAGGTATAAAGACTTTTAGGCGCAGCAGTGGCCGCCGATGCTTTGGCGCTGTCTGTTTTGGACAGATCGTTGATATAATGTTGGACACGGCTCAATCTATCCTCGTCACTGGCGTTGTCATTTACTGACAACTGGCTGAGGGCCTGATTTAATCTCTTTCCACTCACTGCTTGACCCTGCTGTGTTGGCCCAGTTTGGCTAGACATGGCAGTCTCAGCTCCCTCCTGCAGGCTCATACTCTCAGTATCAGCTTGGGAGGTGGAACAAGAGCCAAAGTAATCTACAAACACATCCTGGACTGTCTTGCCTTCAGCCTCTCCAGCCTTCATACGTTCAATCAGCTTTAGTACTTCCTCATTGACGTTGAGATCCGTGTCTTCTGATGATGTGTCATACAAGTCAATTTCTAGACGCCTGTGGTATAAAAGATCAATATGTCAATTAATGTATGTAGAAATAACAAAACTTTATCCACCTTACCTTTTCTGAGACATGTAACATAATAGCACAAGTCCTCACAAATAATTCTGTCAATGTAATCTTAATAAACATTAATCAGAATGATTTATATCTAAACACTAAAAAGTGCAATGAAGAGAATTGATTATTTATACATTTTTATATTTATAATAGAATTATAAACTAAACTAAAATATATTACCAGAGATGGGAACTACGGACAGAAAAATTTCTTGAACATTTGATGCAATGCTCCACTGCCTACTGCAATACACACATACACTGAGGCCAATTCATATTGGACAACAAACAAAATACTGTTTAGTAAGAAAAAACAAGTTTACAAATCCATATTTCTGGAAATTTTCTGAGAATTCCCATCACTGTATTACCTAAACCTATCGCATTTTGGCCAGAGTCAACATCATGATGGGTATGAAATCAGAACAATGTTTTTTCAATGAGGTCAAGAGACCATCTCAGGTTAGCTGTATCATAATTCATTTAAACTGTAATAGAAATCAGGGATACTCACTCCTTCCATAGACCATAGCCAGGTATGTGTTTGATCACTTCTTCTGCCTGTTCCAGGTGCTCACCATAGACATTATGGTAGATTTTTGCCACTTTGGCTGGTTCCGGCTCATCGTTCAAGCAAGAGATGATCTGTCAAAGAATATCATAGTTCAAAATTATTCTAAAACATTTGGATGAGACAAGCTAAACTCAGCCAGAAAAGTTAAAACTTTACATTTCCACCCATTGAAAATCAAATAATAATATTCTAACAAAAAAGTGTGGTTGGTTTTTCCCGGTGAATGGGGTTGAGAGTGCGTCACACACAATGACGCGTGAAAGAACGAGATCACGCATCCAGCAACATAGGCAGTTGTGAGCACGAGATCACGTGTCCAGGAAGATAGGCAGTCAGGAGCATGAGATCTCGGGTGAAAAAACATCGGCAGCAGGAGAGGGCAGCAGAGCGGAGGATTGAGTGAGAGAAGGAACCCAGGGCCCTGTGGTGAAGTGTAGCGACTGAAGCTTGATCTCTAAGAAACGTGAGTAGACGTAAACTACAAAAAGATCAAATGGAGGATGAGTTTTTTGAAAAAGCAATGTGTACTTTAAATTTCAGCAGAATGAAGAAATTAAACTTTATTCCAACAAGCCATTGGGTGAAGGACGGGTTTTTTAACAAAGCAGAGTATACATTAAATTTCTACAGAATGAAAAAATAGGTGAGACCGAGTGAAGGATGAGTTTTTCTAACACAGCAGCGTACACATTAAGTTTCAAAAGAATGGAAAAAATAAGTGACATGAGTGGAGGATGTGTTGTTTTTTTAAGAAGTAGCGTATAATTTATATTTCAGCTGAATGAAAAATTCAAACTTCACGGTGAGATTTTGTGAAGGATGAATTTTTTGAAGAAGCAGTGTATACTATAAATTTCAGCACAAACAAACAAATTGAGTAGGATGAGATTTTTTTGGAGAAGAAGAAACAGTACTTTACATTTCAGCAGGATGAAAAATTAAACTTTATGCTCACAAAACAGTTAAGTGAATAATGTTTTTTTTTGTGAAGTCATATTGAGTACATCAATCACACTTACTTTCCTAACTCTCGCCAGTAGTGTGGGATCGACCTGAAATGAGCCGTCAGAGGGTTTTCTCTCTGCACTCTGCCCAGTTTTCACTGCATAGAAGGGCTGGAAATTGTTGTTCATGAGCATTTTGATCAGAATTTTGACAGCCATTGGTCTCCATCTGTCTTCTAGAGCATCAAGTCCATGCAGGGTTACCATGATGGCCTAAACAATGAAACAATAGTTATTCTAATCAGTCAACCTGTCAGATCTGCCCACTAAAAGCCAGCACTTCAATGAGGGACACCTCAAGGGACTTGTATATCCATGCCCTATAAAGGCAAACTGAAACTGCCACTCAGTTAGTTACGACTTCCACAGAAAGGAGAACACAAATCTACAGAACACTGTGATACCCTTCACAGATCACATAATGTACTCTATGTATGCATCGTTGGTCGGCTGTCAGAACTCGTTAAAACTGACCTTGGAGGTTGTTGTTAGTATTACACATAGAAAGCTATAACTGAGCAGTGAATATAACTCAGTATTTTCTCTATGTGGCTTTGCAATAGGCTATGTTGCCCTAACAACAGCATCGAAGGCTAGTTTGAACGAGGTTCCAACAGCCGACCAATGGCATGTGTGTAACGTGAATACTGTCACCACTGTCTGGCACTTTACTGGACTGGCCTTTATCCTCAAACAGTACTAAAGTTTGTTTTCTATGTCAACATTGAGAAATAATGCCATGTCACTGGTGGTGACTACTACAGAAACACCTGAAGGCATTACAACAATTTTCACAATTTAAATTTTGTCATAAATTTGTAAAATGATCCTACCAGTCCTTTTCAGACATCACAATAAATCGTTTCAGGTTTTAAAAATTTTATGAGAAGTTCAAGCATTTGTCAGGTCAAGGGAAACCACTGAGCTCTACTGTGCTTCAAGGCGAGACCAAAAAAAAGGGCAAGGTTTCAACAAAAAGTTTGGAAAATGGTGCGCACTTATTGTGTACTATTAGTGTGGGCTATAATTAATAGTCACTCGCCCTCCTTTTGTCTGCAATGGTGCAGCAATAGGTGGCCATGCCAACTGCCGCCATCTTTTAGTGGAAGGAACAGAAGTGGTGCAGCAGTGTCCGCTCTCATCTACTGTATAGCTCTGTGAGTGAAACAAACCAATACCTAGCCCACAATTTCTATACACTAATGAAATAACAAACCAACTCCACAAGAAGCCCTCACCTGATAGGGTAGTGAAGCATTCACTTGTGGGTCAATTTCTCTCAGTTGATTAACATTGATGGTTTCATGATGGCCATGGTCTGGTAGGTAACATTCACATGTGCCATTCTGAAATGGGAGGAAAACAGCATTATTGTTAGGAAATCAAACAAATTATCGAAACTCCTAGAGGGTTTTGTTGCTTTTTTTCCAGGTGATACAAAAACAGACACCTACAACACACTATAAAAATTGAAAGAAGGGGGGAGGAATTTGTATTGCAAATTCCTGAGGATTGGCAAATGCTGTTAAATTAAAACACTGCTGTGCTATGCTAATGGCATAAAAGTCATTTCTGACATTTTTGAGATATTAAGGAAAAACATGTTTCTTTTCCTGCCATTAATTTGGCGACCATTATGATTCTATTGGATTATTACATTTTCTCATTGGTGCTTTTCTTTTTCTATAATATTATTTGATAGCCCTCATGCTCAGGGGTGCAATGTACCGTCAGTTGCCTTTTGGCATATAATACGTCATTATCGTAGGGCAATGACGATATTTTAGTCAAGTTGTTATCTCAATATCCCTGGTAAAGTATTACTATTTAATGTTCAATATAATGTCACTGCAATTTGATTTGAGAAAGAGCAATAAATACAAAGGCCGCCATGCTATGTGCGTATTTAGCTTATGTATGAGAACAATTCCATTTCTCCAGCCTCACCTTCAACTCTCTCAGCACTCGCACTCGGTAGTATCTGTTACAATCAGAAAATTTCACTTTGCCATCTTCATCATACTCTTCATCTTCAGCATCCTCGGCCGAAGCCAGCACCATGGCAGCATACATATTAGAGTGCCTGATCTTGCGAGGCAAGGCCCATTGGTAGAATTTCTCCCCAATTTCTTGCTCCAATTCATCCAATTTGTCCTGTAGACACATAGACAGGCAAAGATAATAACAATAATAATAATACTTAATAACAAAAAAAAATTGCTCCTTGTCCTATCCCCCCCTCCCCCTTTTCTCTCTCCCCCAAGCACAATCCACTGCATACACTCATATGCTGCACATACATGAATTATATGCACATATAACATATGCATAAAGAGATAAATAGGCAGAAATTAAAAAACAAAACAGCACAAAATAAAATGAAGTGAGAAACTAAATGGATTGGGAAATGAGACTTAGAACTCAAAGTGTTTTTGGAAAATGATCACAGAAGTTCAAAATTATCTCTCCAAGGTCTCATAGATCAAAACAAAACAACAAAAACAAACTCACACATATGCTGTAGGGTCGCACTAAGGCTTCAGACAACGTTGAAATGTTGTGCGAAAAAGAAAAGTTGTATTTTGCAATGCCCTACGTTAGAATAAGTTAATAACAAACAAACAAAAATACTACGTACAAAATTTTGAAGCATTGGTTACATCGTGGCGCCAGTGATGATTCAGATGCCAGTTTGAGTTTGGGTTTTATGGTGCACCAGCACAATAACAGCCACTTTGACCCTCTTTGGGCATTTTATGTATGGCACTCAGAGCTTCATCAATTTAAATTTCATGACCGGAATTAAATAATTCTATATAACAGGGTTCATACAAAGCCTTGAAAACTAATTTTAAGGACGTTTTAATGACTTCCCAAGGACTGACAGTAAACAAATTAAGGACCTGTGTGCCTGTGACCAAGAAATATTACAGCTATACAAGTGGTGTGCAGCACTCATCGAAACAGGATGTCTCTGTGTCCAGAGTTCAAACATAGTAAATTATTCACTCTGAAAAGTTCAGTTATTTCAAAGTATCAACTATCCAATGTGCAATTGGAAGATTTGAATCTCAAATGTTTCAACTGAAACACCAATTTTAAGGACTTTTTAAGGACTTTGACATTATTTTCAGAATTTAAGGACCTTTTGAGTACTTATTATTTCTTTTATGAAAATTAAGGACTTTAAGGACTTATGAAGACCTGTGTGAACCCTGGTATAAATTTCATCACAGTGGTAAAATACTCCAAAGTTATTTTGTACAGATCGGAAAAGAGTTTGGTGAATGTTCATAAAAGTTTTTAAATCAAGTTATAGATCTTCGCCTCTTTCAGAAAGGACAAGATATGCTGTGGGTCCACGTCAGAACATAATTCTTTCATATGCCAAGATAATTATATTCCAATATTTAGCTTGGTTTTCGTACTCCAAATCATTGTATCACTACAATAAATGAGCAAAAACAACACTTGCCCATGCTAGAAACTCGAAAAATGCTTCCCAGAAAAATAGCTTGAGACAACTGTAAATTACAGAATAATCATTTCCCTTACCGAGTAATTATCGTCAACGACTCTGATGAGTGCTGATCTCTCAGACATCACACGACAAACGTACACTGCAAACTCATTGCTTTCTGGGATCATCAGAGGTTCTGAGAAAAATAAACACAACATAGACTTTATTGCTTGACCTTTCGATATCGTACACTGTCTGCAATGAGTGGAGTAGAGCAGGAATACTGAGAAAGACTAGGGCCGTAGGTAGGGTGGAGGGTGTGAAGGTTGAGTGAGTGAGCAAGCGAGTGAGGTGCAGGAGAACCAGAGATGGCGTGAAAGAGTGAGAGAATGGAAATGTCGTTAAAGCTATAACATAAAGAGGCTTGAATTGTGTTGCTATTGTGTTGTCACGATCAAGAGCAACACGCCTATTGTAGATCAGGAAATTTCATTAACCCCCCATGATGGAAAGAAAGAATGAGTGAAGAATGAAAGAACAAAAGAAAGAAAGACAGGATGGGGAACAAAGAAAGAAAGAACAAAAGAAAGAAAGACAGGATGGGGAACAAGGAAAGAAAGAAAGAAATAAGGACAGGATGAAAGAAAGAAAACCAGGACGAAAGATAGAAAGCATGAAAGAAAACTAAAAAGAAAGAGGATGAAAGATGAAAGAAGAAAGGAAGAAGCTACATACCTGGATCATCAGCGAAGAGTTTCACACCTGATGGAGTTGAGCTCGAGCCAGAAAATGTTCTTTGCACTGGTAACCGTCCTGATGTTGGAGTCACCATTGGTGATGGCTGGTTCTGTGTCTGAGAATGTGGCTGCAGTATGGATGGGGATGTCACGCCTGGCTGACTGGACTCCTGAATCAGATTCGAGTTGACCAATGGCCCTCCAGGTATGAAAACATCCACCAAACATCTGTCACCTGTACAATCACAAATAACAATCATCAACAGCCACATTCTTGTGTGTTTAGATCTTGACTTTAGGAGGTTTCGCTGCCCTTGCCATTTACATCTCACTTTTCTCGTTTTTATTTTTCTTCTTCTTGTTTCTGTGTGTTTTTATAGTAGGGATGAGTTTTTCTAGAATTTTGCCCAGGCAGTGGCCTTGTTCGGCCTGCTCTTCTTGACTTTCAACTGCCAAGGTATCTTTAAGTGCACACAGGCCCTCCAGCCTGTCCCTGATCCTACGGTGGGTAAGATCGAGCATCTAGTCTTCTCAGATAAGGACAAAAAGAAAAAGCAATAGCCACATTCTACACAGTCCCCTGCTTATATAAATATTCTTTCATACTATTTGAATTATTGTGACAAGAACAGACTTAACACTAAAGAAATCAAGAAAACATGCAACATGGCATTTTTCAATTTTGACCATCTGTACTCAAATGCATGTGTAAAGAAATTCATATCCATCTTAAATGACAGCCACCATCTCCAGCTTCAAGAAATTTCTAGATCATCCAGGAGCAACAGAATAATACACATGAAAGCAAACAGAGGAGGACACAGAAGGTTGTTTTTGCCCTCTGCAATTTACCTCAACAAGACACTTTAGCAAGATGTGTGCCATATTCCACCCAGGTTCCTTACCACATCACTTCATGTATGCCTATTATTGACGTTACTAAGTTGTGAGAATGATGTGTGAGATGTGTCTACCGTGTATGTGTTCTGTGAAAGATAACTTACCTAACAGGATAATAAAGTGATTCTTATCTTATGGTCATTGAAAACAAAAAACATTTTCATGCCTGTTGAATGAGTCTATGGTTTTGGGCACAAACAAATAGAAATGAATGAGATATATATCCAAACCTCTGTGTTCTAGGATGGCACAGGAAAGCACTGGGTAGCTCTCTGAGATCTTGGTCAGAATATTACTGACATCCTTGAACCACTCCCCCGGCTGCCAGAGAAAGAAAAAAAAAAGTTGAAAAGAAAAGTACGTGAATCGTTGGTTACACTGGCTATTGTGTTTGTAGTAGAATGTCCATGCAACTCTGTGACTTTTTCATATTAGTATGAATAAAACCGGTTGATTTCAGCTACACAAACTTGTGACCAAACACCACAAAAAAAATCTCTATGCTAATGGCATAAGTCATTTTTGACACTTTTGAGATATTAAGAAAAAACTGTTTCTTTTCCTGTCATTTTGGTGACTTATACCATTGTGATTCTATTGGATCATTACATTTTCCTATTGGCACATTTCTTTTTCTATAATATTATCTGATGGCCCCCATGCTCAGGAATGCAATGAATCGTCACTTGCCTTTTGGCATAAGTCTGATATATGCCATTATCGTAGAGCAATGACTACATTCTATCTTAACTGCAATTATTATCAGCTCATTTTGTGCATTTCTATCAGTTGTCAACTAAGTGGACAAAATTAATGAAGACATTTTCTCTCTTTCGTAAATCCAAGTTAATTTAACATATTTTCAGAAAAACTAGATCTAGCCATCAGCTCATCTAGGACAATAACTGGAGACCACTCCATCCTCACCTCTGATTTTCTGAATGCACATTTAAGGGCCAATGGTGGAGTTTTGAGGGTCAGGTCATTCTTGGGCACAGGTCGAATGTCAGAGGGCACCACCTTTTCAGTGTTGCCATAGTCAATGAAGTATACAGTCACCTGCATTGAAGTCAAGGGCATACATTAGTTATGATCATTCCAGCCGTGCCAGCAAAGCATTTTTCATATTCTCCTTTCCTTCTTAGTGCCATTTTGATCCTAAACGCAGGTCTTCACCCAAGATAATTAAATTTAAATGAAATTTCCTGGCTAAAGTCCAATAATTTTCATGCCATTTAAAAGAAAAACAACCATTAATTATGTTTTTTTAAAAACACCACTGAAACCTTGCCTTTTTTTTTAACACCACTGAAATCTTCCCTTTTTTTTAACACCACTGAAACCTTCCCTTTTTTTTAACACCACTGAAACCTTCCCTTTTTTTTGACTCTACTGAAACCTCTCCTTTTTTCAACATTACTGAAACCTTTCCTTTTTTTAAACACTGATGAAACCGTTCCTTTTTTTGACACTGATGAAACCTTTCCTTTTCTAAACTCTACTGAAACTTTTCGTAATGATAACGAGATACCTGTGGCTTTTCACTTTCTTACAGTACATTTCTTTGAGTGTTTGAGTTTGGAGAAAGCGTGTCTGCATGATAATAGTCACATTGTGCCCAGAAGCAAGACGACAGACAGAATATAACAGAATCGTGGGCCAGAAGGAGAACCTGCCAGAAGCACTCACCAACCACCCACTAAAACTGTGTCTTATAGGTATTAAATCAATCAAACCAACAATAAACATGGCTTGTGGTTTTAAGCTTACAGTAATAAAAGATGTGTGGTGCCGAGTGTGGAACTGACCACAGACTCATTGTTTGCAAGCTCAGACTAACATTGAGGCGCAATAGACGCCCTCAAGGGAAAGCGCCACCTAAACGCCTAAATGTTTCAAAACTCTGCTCAGCTGAGAAACAGAGCGAGCTCTCATCAGAACTCTCCTCAAAATTGGATTGCGTGACTTTTGACCCTGAGAACATTGAACAGAGCTGGACTGACCTAAATACGACTGTACACTCTTGCGCCAGCAGCACAGTTGGTTTTCCTGTCCGCAAGCACCAGGACTGGTTCAATGATAATGATAATGAAATCAAAGTGCTCATCAAAGAAAAAAATAGTCTCATCCAAGCTCACTGCAGTGACCCCTCTTCCACAGCAAAAGCTGATGCACTGCGTGCATGTAAGGGTGTACTCCAGAAGAAGCTGAGGAAAATGAAAAATGACTGGCTTGAAGAGCGAGTAAGAGAAACTCAGAAATATGCCGACACAAACAACACTAGAAAGTTCTTTGAGAGCCTCCGAGCTGTGTTTGGACCATCCCGCTCTGGCACTACGCCACTTCTTGCGTCAGATGGTTCAACACGCATTGTTGAATTGAATGCCATAATTCAGCGTTGGGCAGAACATTTCGGAGGTGTGCTAAATCGGCCATCAAATATAAATACTGAGTCCATTGACCGCCTCCCTCAGACTCCTATTAATGCAGCTCTTGCCAAGCCATTCACAGCAAATGAGACCCGAACTGCCACAAATCAGATGTCCTTTAACAAATCACCAGGCGTGGACTCAATTCCTGCTGAGGTGTATGCCTTCGGTGGAGAAAAGCTTATTGAAAGGTTGACCGAGTTGTTCAATCATATGTTGAAAGCAGAGAAGCTGCCACAGGACTTCAAAGATGCTTCAATCATCCATCTGTACAAAAACAAAGGGGACAGCCAAGTCTGTGACAACCATCGGGGAATCTCTCTACTTTCAATTGCTGGCCAAATATTGGCAAGAATGCTTCTGAATCGCCTTCTTGATCACCTCTCGTCAAATGACTTGCTTCCCGAGAGCCAATGTGGCTTTCGTAAAGAGAGGGGAACGGCGGATATGATTTTTGCTGCCAGACAGATTCAGGAAAAATGCATGGAACAAAATAAAGCGCTGTATATCACATTTGTTGACCTCACAAAAGCATTTGACACAGTGTGTCGTGAAGGCCTCTGGAAAATCTTGGCGAAGTTTGGGTGTCCACCCGAATTCATCACAATAGTGCGCCAGTTTCATGATGGCATGCAAGCTGCAGTCAAAAGCAACGGCAGTGTTTCAGAGCCCTTTGCTGTCACAAATGGGGTAAAACAGGGTTGTGTCTTAGCCCCAACTCTGTTCAGCATCATGTTCTCTGCAATGCTACAAGAAGCCTTTCGCTCTCCTCCTCAAGGGGTAAGCATCAAGTACCGAACTGATGGCAGTCTATTCAACCTCAGGAGACTTCAGGCAAAAACCAAAACCAAAAGTACTCAAGTCTGTGACCTACTATTTGCTGATGATTGTGCACTTCTGGCACACGATGAGGATAGCATGCAAAACTGTGTTGATAAGTTCTCTAGTGCCTGTGACAACTTTGGCCTCACAATAAGCACAAAGAAGACGGAAGTGCTCCATCAGCCTACTCCAGACGACAAGTATCCTGTGACCCCAAATATCAAAGTCCATGACAGTCTTCTGAAGGTGTCGGAGAACTTCACCTATCTTGGCAGTACACTGTCTTCCGCGGCTCGTGTTGATACTGAAATTCTCTCAAGAATCAGCAAAGCCAGCTCTGCATTTGGCAGGCTTCGAAAGAGAGTATGGGATGTCGCCGGCATTCGCACAGACACTAAGCTGAAAGTGTACAATGCTGTGGTCCTTCCCACCCTACTCTATGGGGCTGAAACCTGGACACTGTACCAATCGCATGCCAGAAAGCTAAATCACTTTCATCTGGCCTGCCTTAGAAAGATCCTAAGGATCAAATGGCAGGATAAAATTCCAGACACTGAGGTCCTCAATCGTGCCAAGGAATTGAGCATCTTCTGCCACCTGAAAAAAATTCAGCTACGTTGGGCAGGACATGTTGTCAGAATGCCCGACTCCAGACTCCCTAAGCAAATCTTCTTCTCTGAGCTCTCCAATGGAACGAGGAATGTTGGGGCCCCAAAGAGACGTTACAAAGACACTCTCAAGCAATCACTGAAGGCCTTTGCCATTGATGTGAGTGAGTGGGAAAAGCTCTCGCTTGATTGTGCAAATTGGAGGGCGGCCCTTACCAGAGGCAGCAAAGCATGGGAAGCTGACAGAGTCCAGCAGGCTATCAAAAAAAGAGAATGGCGCAAGAAAAGGCCCAGTGGTACTGAACCAACGGAGCACTCTTGTCATTTATGCGAAAGGGTCTGCAGGGCAAAAATAGGACTTATCAGTCACATGAGAAGCCATAAGTCATGAAAGAACAGTCTTTCCATTCTGTCCTCTGTGTCCTTTAGTTCTCTTTATTGTCCATGTGTTGAAATTCTCAACAATTTCTGTTCTTTATTCCTCTGGTGTTGTTAAGGTCATCATCATACCTGATGGACGAACTATTAATAAAAGATGTACAGAGCTGTAAACAAGATGAAAGTGTACTACTTACAGATTCTCCAGTCACTGCCTTCACTTCAGCTCTGTACCATCCTTCTTCATAGTAAGCACCCACCAGAGAGCCGACAGTAATTTGATTGACATCAGGTGGTGGAAGAGTCTGAAGAGAACAATAAACACCACAGAATGAACAAAACTGACTTTCTTACTGCTGATATGTCACAGAGATGTTACCCAGGCCTTCAAAAGTTTCCTCAACCTTCCACGGCATGTCGGATTGCACGACATGGTGTACACAATACAGAACTGACCACTTGACATTACCTACACCACAAGAATATTTAATTTAAACGTCACTTTAAAAAATTATGTACTCTAATAATGCAGACCTGCCACTGCCCCCCCAAAAAAAACCAGTATAACTTTGTGCAAAACCCAGGATCTAAGAAAAAAAACCAGGATGATATATTGTAGCGCAAAATTTACTTACGGAAGCATGAAACGGGCTACCGGTGGTACAGAAAAGCTTGAATTATGAATTGCAGTGTCTGTCCATACAAGGAATGAGTTTCAAAATTGTCTTGAGCTACATAGTCCATCATTTACATCCGGGGAACTCCGATCGACAAACGTTCCCGGGAAAAAAAAGAACGACGAAACTTCCGGTTCAAGGAAGATAACTATGAAAAAAAAAAAACTAGGAAAATCCGTATCCTTTAAGACGAAATCGGTAAATCGGGATCTTACAAAAATTCATGAAAAAAATCGGTATCATCCTGATTTATCGGGATCAACGGCAGGTCTGATAATGTATGATGGAAGTCTTTACTTTTGCCTCTTTGGTGCTGGTGCATTTTCACACTATCCCCAAATCTCTTCTGAGTGTCAGTCTGCTGATGATTCTTCAGCTCTCTTTGTTTTTGCGTTTTGAAAGTCTAGTGATTTATCCACAAGACTAAACAGCCCGCTTTCTTATAATTTCTCTTGAAGTGTTCAACAGAAGTCTTTCTTCTTCTGGCAAACAAAATACATTTGCAGGCAGCAACTGTGGAGATCGCGAGCCCGTTGATTGTCTGATTATAACTACAATATCTACTTACACCGAAGTCTTGCCATCCCTTCACAACTTATAAATATGACTGAAAATCACTGCTTGTTTACAAACTCACTGGACAATCCTGATAAAGAGCCTCTTCCATCTCATAAATCAGCTTCTCTGTGTCCTGTCTCTGGAAGTATACATCATCTCCCGAGTAGACAAAGCTGAACATCACCCCTAGCTGTGATCTGGACAGGATCAAATAACAAGGGGTAATATTAAGTTCTGCACTAAACATACAGAATATAAACATATTTTGATATGAAAATCCATGACTGCCATAAAATATTGTGAATGCTCAACATAGAACAATGCAAATTCATACAACTAGTATCAGTGCAAAGATCTTTCACAAGGTTCATGTCCGACTTCCATATATGTATATTATGGGTTTTTTTTTCAAGGTTTTTCAATATTCAATCTCAGTTTTCAAGTTACCAAAACACCATTACAATGTCAAAGTAAAATAAGTGAATTTGCTATGCAGTGGAGAACGGTTAAATAAAAAATGGATAAACCGAAAGAAAATGGGGATGCCTGATTTTTTTTCCTCTTTATCTTTGTTAACAAACTAGCGCTACACCGAAATAGCCCTACTGTTAAACCGAAAAGAAAGTTGCATGATTCAGTGGCACCAGTCCATTGTGATTTTTGCTATAGGCCGAGTCAAGTTACTGTACCATCCACACCCCTTATGAAAAAAAAATATCCAGAGCAGAGCATGCTTTATTCTGCCAGATCGTATAGGTCTACATCGGACCGGCAGCACTACAGGGGTAGGGCGAGAGGGAGGCCTATAATGTCGCTCGTCTGAAATCAGATGGCAGCAGGCAAGACGTAAGGCACATCGCGGATTACATTTCGTGTTATGTATGACATCAGAAGGACCATGCGATGTACATGTACTAGGGACCGTGGACAGCATAGTTCACGGCATCATGTGCGGTATCGGTAACGAGATCAGCAGGACGACAGTTCTGAACTGTCCGTCCACACTCATAACTCTCTACTCTGAGAGTTAGCCCACATTCGCCTGCATATCCATGCTTCGTGTGTCCCTAGGCCTGAGCAAATCACCCACCCTCATTCTCAGTCAAAAACACAGAGAAATGGAGGTCGTGTTACTCTCTTTTGCTTAAATGCACTTACATTTGTCCTCTTTGATAGTGATTTGGGCTACCTCTATTGAAACTAGCATTTTTCAAGCCTCCTACCTCTAAACCGAAAACAAACCCGTGGCGCCCCGATTTCGGTTTAACCGTTGTCTACTGTAATATGCCATTATCCAATCAGTGGCCATCAGATTTTTATTTTGTTGTTGTTTACATTGGTGACTTTTTTTCTTATCCTTTGGCATCGTTTGTTCCTGTTCTTCTCTTCAACGTTTTCCGAGCATGCAAGACTGTTTTCAAGGTTTTTCAAGACTTTGAAAAACAATTTTGTTCTTCAAGATTTTCCAAGGTTTTGAAAGTCCATCATGAACCCTTATCTATCTACAAAGACTTAAACAAGAGTTCCAACTATCCTTATTTCCTACTTTCGGAACACTCTGTAGCACCAACCACATGCTGCAGCAATGATTGCAGAGTGTTCCTTACAGAAGAAAGAAAATTTAATATGTTAAATATGAGGGAACTGAGATTTTATTCTTTTCAATTCTATGGTCAGTTATTTTTACACATGATGCAGAATGAAGTCCTCCTCTATTTTAATTTTTTTTAAATAATAGCAACAAAAATGTGAAATTTCAGAGTTGAGCAGTTTGTGCCGAGCTCACAGACATACTGCGAGTTTAGTTCTTGTTTGTTCTATCTCTATTTTCTTAAAAACTGGAAATCTTTTAGTATGTAGAAGAGGTATAACAAATGCACACTCTGACACTTAGTCAGTTGTGTAAAAAGTGGAGTTGGAACAAACAAGAACTAAAGTCGCTATGTGCTATGTTTACTCACCCAACTGGAGGCAGCTGGCAAAGAGGTATTTGTGTTCCACCCTGTACAGGTTTCGTCTGAGCTATGGCAGGGGTGGCTGTGGTAAAGGTGTTGGGAGGAACAGGGGTGGCTGTTTGTGTGGGAGTTATTGGAGTGCTCATGGCGGCACTGTTATTGTTATTTCTTTCTCTCTTTGCCATGGCATCCGGTACTGGGTAAACAATGTATCTTCCTGGGGTGCTGTACAAAAGACAGATTTTAAAAAAATAATAACAATAATAATTTAAAACTCTTATCCCAATCCATTCACCAATGGAAGATTAACTACATGTCACTCAACCAAACCAGTTTGTATACTTCCATTTGTGTTTTGACATGTTTTTGGTGTTTATTTCTTTCCTGGATTAATTTTACTATGTTGTGCAATCTTTTCTGTGAAAATTACTATTGCATCTATCTATTTTATTTCGCACCAGTGGCTGGTGGCTTGTTCGGCTTTTTTCTTGGCATGGCAGAGTTCAGGCTCAAAGAGCATCTTTATCAAACTGTGGTCTGAATCCCTACAAATAAAATGAAATTTTTAAAAAACAATAAGCATGATAATGCTGAAATGAAACCTTTAACTTTCAATGCTACAAGTTTAGCACTGTTCACTCTGAGTGAAGATCTTCGCTTCTTGGGGGCTTTGAACTAAGTCTTTTAGACCTTTGTTCTTTTTTGTTTCTTCTTCTAATATGTCCATTCCTGCCGTCTTTCCTTTCTCGTATAATTTGCAGCAATGACCAACTATCTTTAGTGTTTGGCCTGACGTTAACACCTTCACTGCCAAGCCCAGAAGATCCCAGATCTGGCTTGTGTCCCAGATGCCTACAGCATCTCTGGACCTTTGTAAAGGTCACTTCTTTACACACTCATAAAGTGATGTGACTGACAAAACCACAAGTAATTATTAGATACAAAATCCATTATATGCATTAAAATCCGTTAGAGGCCCGCGTCTGGCCCTTCGATACGGTCACCTTTATGCACATTAAAAACTGATATTATTGACAAAACCTGAAAGTGATTATAACAATTAACAATATAAAAAGTAATATGTCTCCTTCTGAAAGTTCATGATAAATAAATGTTCCCATAAATAAGCAAGTTAGCAGTGAGTTTCTAGTACCACTCACAAAATGTCCTCCTTTAACTGAATGCTAAACTTGAACACATAAACTTACAGTTCTTCAACAATGAAGTAGTCTGTCCACTGGCTGGCCATTTGCACCAAATCCACCTTGAGCTGTTCACCGTATGTCTCTTTGTACATATTTGGCAGCTGTTTGAGCCAAATTCCATTAGATTTCATCAACTGCGACAAGTGGACAGAAAAAGATTAATCACAGAGCTTGACTACAATACCATGCCAAACTCCACAATACTCAAAATTTAACAATTTTTATTTGGGGGGGGGGGGGGGGGGGGGTGAGTTTGCACGGGGTGGCATAGGAGGACATCACCTCGTCGTATTTATCACAGAATGCAATAAAAGTGGTAAAATTGACAATATGATGGAACTGTCTATCTCAGTTCACCTTTTCCACATTTACATATATGGATTTATTCAATTTTATCTTGATCCTGTAAAGCTGATATTTCTAAATACATGTAGTCAGTTTGTGCCTGAGATCACTGAATAGCTTTCTTTCATCAAATTGCAAGCCTTATCTAAATTTGCTTCTACTGCTGGACAAAAGTTGTTTTTCACTTAATCGGTATAACAGGAACAAAGCTAAAGGGCTAAGGGAGGTAACAATAGAGCTCCCATTTTGTGACAACTGACGTTCTTCCCCCGTAGTCTTCATTTACAAATGACACACTGAATCCGCTTGATACTTTGACACAAAATGGAGAAGGCCTGTGGAAGAAGTGTGTAGTGTGTAACCCAGTTCAACCTAAAAGTGAGCATGAAACCTTGTCATTCTAAAGGGACAACTTACAATACTGGGTTAAAACAGTGAGTGATAACAAACCTTATAAATCTTGTCTTTCTGAGCTTGTAGGAGTGGATCCTCCTCCACTGTAGGAGTTGGCTGTGGGACGGCTGGTGGTGATAATGGTGCTGTGATGTTCTGTGATGCTGGTGAGGGTTGTAGTGGTGATAATGGTGCTGTGATATTCTGTCGTGATGGCACTGTGGTATTGTACTGTGATGGTGGTGAGGGTTGTGGTGACTGATGGGCCGGTGGTTGTGGCTGTGGGTTTGGGTTTGCATCACCGACACTGGCCTTGATCAAGGACAGCAACTGTTTATTGAGCCAAGGAGGATTGTGGCTGGGTTGTGTATTTTGTAGGCTGGGAACTGCTGGTGGTCCCTTTGGCAGTACTGAAATATACAGGACAGTTGTATGACTCGGTAATACCCTAGAATCTTTAACATGGCATCCATGGTTTTCTCTGTGACAACCATACAAGGCTGCGGCGCAATATTGGCGAAATACTCCCTATGGTTTAGGTCAAGCAAATGTGTTTTGGAACTAGTTTGTACTTTTAAATCCGATAGGTTGTCCACACAGATTCTCATGGAAGTTATATTACTAATAGTAAAGACACAAGTCAGTGTTATGAAAATTATTGCAAGTTGAAAGTATTGCTTTTTTTTCCCCTCTTTATTTTGTCTCAATTTTTTTTACCAAAATTGTGATAAGGCCATAATATAGCATTATAAAATGTATTCTATCATTCCCAATAAAAATCACAAAGGTATCTCAACCCTGGGAGTGGACTAAATTGATCAAACACTTTGTGAAGTTTAACTACAAAACTTTATGAGCAATATTCTCAAAATGTACTGATGTAATGAAATTTACTATACACCGTACTCTAGTATGCAACTATGCCCTTCTTTGTAACACTTCAGAACATGACTAATCCTGTACTATTTGTGTAGCCGCCTGACAAAATGAGGCTCTTTGTGCCATTTTGGTGGTATGGAGATATTGGTATCACAAATAGGTTATCCAAAGTCCTTTCATTTGGTAAAAAACAAAAAAATTTTTGCTGTGATTTAATTAGAGAGAAGATATGGCCTCTCAAAGACAGGAAATGACACCACCACAGTTTTGAGAAAAACGCTTTTAAAGTTTCAGCTTTTCGTCAAAATTACTGATGACATCTCAATTCAAAGTCAGTTTTGAGGCATTTATCCTTCTCAAACACGACTATCATTTGGAAAAGGAACAGTAAAGAGGTTAAACTTTTCAAATATACTGAAAACGCAAAATCGATGAAACTGATCCTATGATGCCTTTTAACGATTTTCTTGAAACGAGCAGTGCTGAGATGCCCCTCATTTTGTCGAGCGGCTACACATTTAATGGGGTAAATATTGCCACAATTCCCAAAGACTGTAGTAATTCAAAAACTCGAAAAATCTATTTTTACATATATTCAAGTACATTCCAAGTCGCATCAAATGATCTTGGTGATGGATTCCTAAGCCACAAAATCATTAAATAGCAAATGTTCAAAAATTCATCGTAACTAGACCAGTGGTGCTAAAATAAAACAGTTCCTTTCTTCTCCTGAAAAGTAGCCAAAACTGATTTCTATAGTTTTAGGGAATGGTGACAATAGTTTCACAGTTTTAAAAACAATGGATAATTTAGACTTAAATTATCGATATATGTGCGGCAATGGCACAGAATCAGCAATAAGACGCAGCCGCCCAAATTAAAAAAAATTAGTGGAGAGGCAGGAGAATTATGGTTAAATTTTCAGCCAACCTTCATCCATTGTAAAATCTGGGTCAAATAGTGAGATGAAAACATTTAATGTCCACAACAACATCTTACGTGGGATTTTATTTGTCTGACAAAATGATCGAGCTGCATTCTGTCTTGCTTGTTCTTCTGTGTGTAAAATTTCTGTAACAAATAACAAAAAAAACAAACATTACAATCATCACCCTTTCTCTGTCTCTTCAACTCTTCCTTCTCCCTTCCTCTTACTTTTTGTAAGCCATTTTTCTTTTCAGTGATAGAGCAAACAAATCTTTAAAGAACTTTTATTCAAAACAGTTTAAAAACTGAAGAGAAGCCCAGTTTCCTTTGCACTCTATAAACTTGACAATTTGCATCGAAGTCTCTGCATCAATTAGATCAAAAATCCAATTCATCCTTAGAAGACAATAGGGCCTACAATCACCCCAATTACTTTACAGGGAAAAGGACGTCGGGGCTGATCATCAGCCCAATGAGAAAGCAGTTCTAATAAGCCATGTCATGGTCTTGTAGTCAATCAGAATGCTTGTTTCATAAAAACTACAGATATGTACATATCAATGTATCTTCCTGCTGTTGTGAACACATTATCATTTTTTTGTCCTTAGAGCCTGCATCTTTCTAGATGGATAACATCCAAAATACCCCTGTCTTTAATGGGTTAAATCTCAGGCTGCACCGAATCATTTTTTTCCCTTACATATTTCCTCCTTGACTTTCTGTTGTTTTTTTTTCTCTGTCAATCTGTGTTCAAAACCAAAAGAAAAATACAGCTAGCTGCCGATGTTGGTCACAGCATTTGAACAGTGCAGAATGAAATGTTTCTCTCCATGTGAGAATTTACAAAACAAACACACTTATTTCATTTATGAAGATTGGAGATGATGATTTAAGAGAAAAATCCTGTGAAGCACTTGGAAGCTGGTATTGAAAAACAAAGTATGGTGCACTTGTGTGCCATTTTAAATGAAATCCACTTCTTGAATACAAAAAACAACAACACACACACACATACACAAACACAGGACCACATCTTCATGTGAAGAATCCATTTCAAAATGGCCCTGTATTATTTTGTTTTCCTTTGGACTTCTTGAAACACTTGAGGAAAATTTTCAGCCACAAGGGAAATCTAAATATTGCTTCACCTGAAATCCTCTGGAAAGCTGATGATTTTCACCTATGTCATTTAAAAAGTCATATATCATCGGTCGGCTGTTGGAATCTCGTTAGAACTAGTCTTTGTGGCTGTTGTTACAGGACCATAGTATTTTGCATGAAAAGCTATAGCTGAACAGGGAACACAACTATGTATTTTCTCTATTTGGCTTTGTAATAGATTACTGTCCCCTTCCAACAGCGACAAAGGCTAGGTTTAACGAGGTTCCAACTGCCGACGGACGATGTCTGAACTGCACCAACACATAAAACTTCTGAACAAAGACATTGAGCAGTCTGAAGGTTTGCTCCCACTATATATACAGCAAAACTACACAACTTACCCAGCGGATAATAGTAAACACCGTTGTGCTTCAGACGACCATAAAACCCCTTTTCTTTATTCACTCTGCCAGGGATAATCTCAATTTCTGGTGGCTGTTGACCCTGGTCTCTGAAGTGTCTGTAATAAGTCTGGAGGAACAACTCTCCATTTTCTGGTGGGACCCAGTTCTTTTTCTCAATGGTGCAAAAGACTGGTGAGGAATTATTAACATCTACTGACAAACAAGAAACTCGTGTTCATAGGGAAAAACTTGTTGGCTTATCTGAGGAGTTGAAAATCACCTGTGATCTATTAAGCATAAGTGGAAAGGGTTCTGTACATGCTGACTCCCCAGTCAAGACACTAAAAGAGTTTATTTTTTATCCCTAAATCTTTCCATAACCATGAGCATAAACCTATCCCAATCCATCATTGTAATGGCAGAAACAGACCAAGGCTGGTGTAAGCCACAGAGTGGTGGCCCACCTCCCATAAATTATGCATCACACTAAATTAAATACACTAGGCACTCCCAACACCGCCGCAGTAAGGGCAATGCCTAGTGTATTAGTGTGATGCATAATGCATGGCCGGCGAGCCATCAGACCTGGTCTGCTTCACCCCTAACAGCTTAAAGTGACTGGGATGTACAAAAAATATTTATGCACAAGGTTTATGCTATTGCAAACACAGAAATTATCTGCTCTTGTTACATAAAAAAATTAGTTCTGCCAATGTGATTTTCGTCAGAATCTGCATCTCATTGACATTTCAGCACCTTTGATTTCCACTACTTCGAAGTGGAAGGTATATATGTATATATGGCCTTTAGCGTCTTTACAGACGGTCTTAGCAGCTAGAATATTCACTTTCATTTTGACTGACAGCTTCTCTCGTGGCTTATTCTACCAATGTTTGACCCAAGAGTGCGATGGCAGTGATTGCAGGTCAGTCTTTTTGGTTCACTTTGGCGAGTGTTTTCATTCCGCCTCTGTCGTTTTGTCAGGTATGTTTCTTTTGCCTTGAAGTCTATTGCGAGCGTGCCACTGCGCAATTTTTGTCTCCATCTGCTTCGATCATTTGCAAGGTTCTCCCATTCATTGGGGTCGATGTTGAATGCTTTCATCGTGACCTTGCAAGTGTCTTTGAATCGCAGATGTGGCCTACCTCTGGGTCGGTTGCCAGTAGCAAGTTCCCCGTAGAGAATTTGTCTGGGGATGCGATCATTTTCCATACGGTGGAGATGTCCAAGCCACCGCAGTCTTTTTTTGCCTAGGAGAGCCTGAGTTGATGGAATGTTGGCTCGGCTCAGAACTTCGATATTTGAGATCCTGTCTTGCCACTTGATCTTGAGAATTTTGCGTAGGCAGCGCAGGTGGAAGGAGTTGAGGGATCTTTCATGTTTGGAGTAGGTGGTCCATGTCTCTGAGCCATACAGCAGGGTGCTTAGGACGCAAGTTTGGTACACGAGTACCTTTGTTTTGATGGTCAACTTGCTATTGTTCCACACCCTTTTTGAGAGTTTGCCAAAAGCTGTGGCCGCCTTTCCTATTCTGGCATTTATTTCAGTTGTTATGTCTGTGCTACCACTGATGGTTGAGCCTAGGTAGCAGAATTTTCCCACTTGCTCCAGAGGAGAGCCATTCAGCATGATTGGGTTGGGGTTTCTCAAGCCTTGTGTCAAAACTACAGTTTTTGAGACACTGATCTTTAGCATGAATTTGTCACAGGCTTTGGCAAGGCTATTGATGAGAGCCTGGAGCGTGGTTTCATCGTGGGCCACGATTGCAGCATCATCTGCGAAGAGGAGCTCTTGTAACATAATATGCTCTGTACGAGATTTTGCTTTTAGTCTGGCAACATTAAAAATGGAGCCGTCCACTCTGGTGTTAATAAGTACTCCACCTGAACATTGACCAAAGGCATTCTTGAGTAGGGCTGCAAAATATATACCAAATAAGGTAGGAGCAAGAACACATCCCTGCTTCACACCGCTGTTTACAGCAAATGAATTGGATGTGCAGCCCTCAAAGTTGACACATGCCCTCATGTCAGTGTGGAAGGATGCAATAAGTTTTAGCAATGTTGGTGGACAGCCTATGGATTTAAGGACTGCATACAGGCCAGATCGGCTTACGGTGTCGAAAGCCTTTGTTAGGTCCACAAAGCATGTTATAAGCGGCCTGTTTTGTTCTTTACATTTTTCTTGGATTTGCCGAAGTGCAAATATCATGTCAATAGTTGATCGTTTGCTTCGAAAGCCACATTGTGTTTCTGGTAAGACTTTTTCCGCCAGTTGTTGAAGGCGGCAGAGGATGACGCGAGCAAAAGCCTTTCCAGTAATGCTGAGGAGGGATATGCCTCGATAGTTGTTGCAGTCGCCTTTGTCTCCTTTGTTCTTGTAAAGTGTGACAATTTTGGCGTCTCTCAAATCATGTGGTATCACGCCTTCTTTCCAACACTGCAGTAACAGATTATACAGGTGTGGTAATAGTGGGCCTTTTAGGTCTTTTAATACCTCTGCAGGAATGTTGTCACTTCCTGTGGCTTTTCCAGCAGACAGGTGGTCGATTGCATTGGAAAGCTCGACTAAGGAAGGTTCAGCGTCAAGTTCGGCCATTATTGGCAGTTTTTGGAGGTGTTCCTCAAAATCTGGTGGAATATTTTTCTCAGTTGAATACAACAGAGAGTAATGCTCTACCCACCTATTCAGTTGTTCATTTTTATCTGTGATGGGTTCACCATTTACAGACTTAAGTGGGGCGCTTTTGGTGATGATTGGCCCAAGAGCTACTTTCATCTGACTAAAGGCGGTTTTCATATCTCCCTTTTCATTTGCCTCTTGTATGCTGTTACACAAGTCTGTCCAGTATTTGTTGGCGCAACGTCTTACCTCCAGCTGAAGTTTAGCTTTTGCATTTTTCAAACAAGTTTTTGTACTCTGATTGCAATTTTTGTTATACTCATTGAAAGCAGATTTCTTTTGCTCAATGAGAGGTAGGAGAATTTCGCTGTTCTGGGCTACCCAGTCGTTGTTTGAAACTTTATGCTGTCCAAAAGACTTGATGGCACAGTCATGAATTTTTGAACTGAGAGTGTTCCATGTTTCATCTACCGAGTCACATTGGCTGACATTATCCATGCTTTCAGCAAATAACTTTTCAAATGACTTTCTATTTGATTCATCTCTGATTGCTGTTACATTGATCTTAGGGATTGAAGGGGCTTTTGATCTGTATATTTTCTTGGCCGAAATTTTGATTTTGCTGACTACCAGTGCATGGTCGGTGTCACAGTCAGCACTGTGGAGGGAACGAGTTATTTTTATACAGCCCAAACCCTTCCTCCTTGAGAGAATAAGATCTAATTGATGCCAATGGCCAGACCTGGGATGGCGCCATGATGTTCTTTGGCATCTCTTAAGGTCAAAGTACGTGTTTGTAACACATAATGAGTTTACGGAGCATAGCTCCAGAAGGCGCTGCCCGTTTTCGTTGATGTTGCCAATGCCGAAGTGCCCAATGCACTTTGGCCATGCGGAGTGATCTGCTCCCACTCGAGCGTTAAAGTCACCCAGAATTAGCAGGCCTTCGGTGAGAGGGATGTTGTGGAGAGTCCTCTGCAATGCCTCGTAGAAAATGTCTTTGGTTTCGTCAGAGGAGGTAAGTGTTGGGGCATAGACACAGATAATGTTGGTAAAACCAGACCGGGTGTTCAGTCTGAGTGTCATGATGCGTTCTGACACTCCAATTGGAGTTGCGATCGAATTGATAAGGGAGTTTTTTATGGCGAAGCCCACGCCGTGGATTCTCGGCTGTTCGCTGCTAAGGCCCTGCCAGAAGAAGGTGTAGTTTTCTTCTTTGACTGACCCGGAGTCGGGAAGTCGAGTTTCTTGAAGGGCAGCGATGTCGATGTTTAGTAGCTGAAGTTCTCGATCAATAATTTGGGATTTCCTGATGGAGTCAATATCAGTGAGATCTTGCTGTTGCAAGCCTGGGCGCATTGTTCTGACGTTCCAGGTACCAAGTTTTAGTATTTTTCTGTTTTTGCCAGGTGCACACTTTACGTCAGCTTTTCGACTTTTGGTCTAGCTCCAACCACCTTATGAAGCAGGCTGACGTGGCGGAACAACACCCAACTGCCTGGGGGCTGCCCAGGTTACGGCGGGCGGTAGTTGATCAATGCAGCTGTAAAGCCGCTCCCACCGACAGAGGGGACCCCTGGCGCTCATCCGTACGCCAAATGGATTGAGCTTATCACCGGTAACTGCCACCTCCCGTGTTGTGCCCATCCGTAACGGATGGCTGGAGTGTCCTCTCCAAATCGGAAATGGGTGGGCTTATAGAGGAGAGGCAGACGCTTGCCAAGCCCGAGCAAACGCCTCCTAGTTTTGCTGCCTTGCCTGGGCTATTTTTAAGAGATGGTGCTTTGCCCAGAGGCACCACCCCTCTCTCTGCCATTCTAGTTAAACCCAAGGGAGAGACCAGGTCAATACATTTGGAACTAGTCCGGCTGCAGGAGATGCTGGAAGCCAGTTTGATGCAGTTCTCCCTGACAACCACCTTCGGGTCTCCACTCCTGATTTTCTGTCTGGGTTTACTCCCATAGCCTTTGCTATCATAGCAACACACAAGGCAGTGTGGTATTTGTATTCAGGGTTACCTTCCCCTAGTCTTCCTCTCTCCCGAGATGACCCACAAGACAGTGGGGGTGACAGTAGCAGGCTGTATTGTGTACTGTCATACAATAGCAGAAAACTCTGGCCTGACATTGAAGGTGGAAGGTAATATTCGATAATATAGAGTTTATAAAGGGCAACAAATGCCTATTTAATGTCATATCACTGCCCAATATGTTCTGATTTTTCAACTCCTCATTTACACAATGCCTTTATTTGTTCTAAGTACTTGGAGTGACAAAGGTGGTTGAATAGGAATATTGATTTCTGTGGAGTGAAACAATGGTGGAATTTCCTGCAAATTGAAATTCATACTTCTTAGAGCTTGCAAATATGACATGGATATGTTACAGAAGTAACCATATTATATATCATCGGTTGGTTGTTGGACCCTCGTTAAAACTAAACTCAAGGGGATCTTGTTTGGGGATCGGAGTGTAATTACAACGCCAAGTAAAGAAAATAGCAAGTTGTGTTCACCCCTCAGCTAAAGCTTTCTATGTAAAACACCATGGCCCCAACTAACAGCCTTTGAGTTTAGTTATAATGAGGTTCCAACATCCGACCAACGATGCGTACATTTGCAGATATGATATCAATGTCTTCTGCATGTACTTATTTAATAATGTGTTTGCAGACATCATATCAATGTATTAAATATGAATCAACATTCAATTATCATGTATTGGTTTAAAAGCCACAATGACCAGTAAGAAAATAAAAATAAAATACTATTATACATTTATTTCTGAAGTTTATATACCTTTCTCCTCTTGATATTTACTGGGGGTCTCTATTTGAGGTGCCGGTGCTGTATGGGTGAACAAAAAACAAAAAAAAACATGGTCAGAAATAGAAGAAATAATTACCTATGGTAAAACTGCAGAAGTGTATCTTTTGCCACATTCTATTTTTACAAGTTTCAACACATCCTAAGAGTAAGATCGAATCATAGTGAATTGCAAGACTGAACCCCAGGGCTAAATTAACCATTCAGCAAATTCCAAATGACTTTTTGTTCCAAAAACAGATCTTTTTTTTTTTTTTTTGAACCATGTTAGCCTACTGTTCATCATGTCATATGGACAGTACCAATTTTGTATTTTTTTATTTCACATATTTAATTTGCACAGATGTATTTACAATGATTTATGGTACCTTAAATTCCATTAAAATCACTTTAAGAAAGCCAAAACATGCAAGTTTTACTGTATTTGAGATTCGACAGGCTTGTGCAGTTTGTGCAAGAACCATGTCAGCCTACTGTTCATCATGTCATAAGGACAGTACCAATGGGTTTTGTTGTTTTTTTTCATACATTTAATTTGCACAGATGTATTTAAAATGATTTTTGGCACCTTAAATTCCATTAAAATCCCTTTAAGGAAGCCAGAACATGCAAGTTTTACTGTATCTGAGATGCGACAGGCTTGTGCAATTTTGTGTATGCGATCACAATGAGATCTTTGAATTACACATTGTGAACTTAAAATTTCACTTCTGTTTTATAAATGCAAAATGTCCTGTGCTAATATACAGGGTGGGGCAAAGTTACTTCACCATATTTGAAAAATAAGTAAATAAATTAAAATTTAAAACTAATAATAATAATAATAATAAAAAAACCAACAAAAAAAAACCCACTAGAATGAATTTTCTTTTAAAAATTAAACCTCAAATGCAAATGCAAGCTGAAATATGACTGTGTTTTGTTGTAAAACAACAATGTTGATAAAACAATATTATGGTACAGCAACTTTTAGCCCATATGGGAGACACAATTCTACGCTCTGTGACACAAATAGGCAGCCAAACATGAAATGTGATGCCAGTAACCTGGTTTAGGCTGTGCCTCCTCCTGCTGTTTCCGCTGAAATCTGGGCGGAAGATTTTTCTGGAACAAGATCTTGCTCTCGTTTGCTGCCGCCTGCTGATTACAACATCAAACCAAAACAGGTCAGTTTTCTCAAAGATGAAAATTAGAAAAAAAGGCTTCAGAGAAAAATCAGTTGTGGCACACAGAAGCAAGTGCCCAAAATGGAAAGTACGTGGCAATTTTGTGCTATTTTGAATGAAATTGTATGCTTCTTGAAAAAAAAAACATTTCAAAAACAGTCTCCCATTTTGGTCATAACTACCTGTTGTTTCACATTTCAAGAACACATGATGAGCTCAGCAGTTTGAGAGTTGAGCTTTTCAGTTTGAGTTTGGGTTAAATGGCGCAAAAGCACAATCATGATTACTTTGCGCCTTTATCCTCTGAGCAGAAATTTTCACCCAGTGGAGGAACCAAAATCTCATTTTAGCTGTAATTTTCTTAAAAGCTGAGAGCGTTCGCCTACAATTTTCTGGCGCCAAAAGTTATTCCATTCCACTAAAATGGAATGTGAATTTTCTGATATCAAATTATGCATCACAGCCAAAAAACGTCTACTGTGATATGTTTCCATTACACTAAAATGGCATGTGAATCTTCTGATATCAAATTATGTATCACAGCCAAGTAGTGTATGCAATGACATTTCTGCCACTCCACGGAAGTTTATTGATATGCTTATATTATGAAGTGCATACACTTTCCGCAGGGATTTACAATGTAAAAATGACAATAGCTCATGGCATAAAGACCTTATTAAGTTGCTGCCCCTAGTCACTGTGTAATCTGGCCGCTTTTTCTACTTGACTTTTAGATCATTCACTTTCAGCGTCAAAGTGTTAAAAAATATGCTCAAAGTATCTGTTTATATTCAAACAAAAAAAAGCAAACAAACAAACCAAAAAAACGCCTAGTTTTGGCCAATTCATTGTTTTCACTCTTTACTGAATCTATTATGTATTTCGGTAACTTGCAACCTTTGGCATGACCAACTGACCAAACTATACACTCTTCAGGCCTTAAATTTGGCAGGAAGGTGGCAATTGAGATAAGGAAGATGATGGCTATAATTAAAAATTGTTTACTTCAAGCATGTATTTTTTTTAAAATGACAAAATTTATTGCTATGTAACATCTGTATTTTTGCATGTTTGTTTCGTAATATTATAGTATCGTGCATGTCATAAAAAGTAACCCTATCAAGCGTTCAGTTTGGTGCGTAGTGTTCTAGTGCGCATGAGTTCTGAAGCAAGGCTGTAATTTATTACTTTTATTATGAGAGAGAGAGAGAGAGACAGAGGGGAGGGGGGGGGGGGGGGGGCACATGATTGTTTATTCCGGGCAATGCCCAGTAGGTCATCTAGTCAAATATATTACAGAGACATACAAAAGAAATAAATGCTCAAATCTCATCACAGAATTTTGCAGTAACGACTTAAATACGATGATTACCGTGAATGAAAATGGTTGTATATTCAAGACTACAAAAAAAGTTAGGAAATAAAAATAATGACAAACGCCGGCAAGCAAAGAACTATCAACAGACTCGATGGGAAAGATCGTAATCATGAGAAAAATAATCTTGAAAAAAAGAACAGAAAATCTGTAAGGTGGCAGAAAGGCTTGGAATGAAGTTGAAATGTGGCAAAAAAACAAAAAAAAGGCAAAGTTGTTGCAAAGCTCCATATTATATAAACAACAAAGAAATGTTACAATAAGTCACAAAAGATTTAGAAATCAGAGGGGAGAAAACAACATGAGTCAATAAATTGTACTTTTTTTTTTTTAATTATTTATTTCTGGCCTGAGGCTTTGCCACATGCAATCTTCTTTTTACTTGCCATATTTCAAACTTAATTACAAGGAAAACAAGAAGGTGGATATGCCAATATGCAATATAATAATTTATTCACATTGTGCTACCGAGCTCAAAATTTTGATGCCAGGAAATCATGTACAGAAATAGGCGGGCAATACATGCAAGAACGACTCAGATTTTGCCTAAGTTTCAACCGCTTTTATCAGTCGCCGAAGTTTTTTTCTTGCACAGACTTCAAGGTGCAAAAACTCAAATTTTTTTTTTTTCAAAATGTATCAGTTTCTTCCCTAAAATTGTACTCTGATACAAAAGACAAATCAGAAAAAGGAAGGCTGTGGCTTCGGGCAGATTTTCAAAGGTTACTCACTGTTTTCAAATTACATGTAACTCTTTGTGTGCCATGAATTTTTCCACGTTTGCCAATCCAGGAGGAAAATAGTGGAGAAGATGAATGAAGACTAACTACAGCAACATTTATGAATAGAAAGTCAACTTTTTTCCTTCCCAAAACAAAATAGCTAAGAATTCTTGTGCACAGATACATTGGTGATTGGCACAAACCTGGTCAGCGGAAGAATGGATTCATCAGCTATTGGCACACAAAGAGTTAAGACATTGTCAACTCAACAATTTGTCATTCTCTCTAGATGTTGCATTTCAAAAACTGTCAAAACATTTCAATTTTACCAAATGAACAGACTTTACACGAAAGTTTATAACAAGATAGGTTAAATGTCAGCAAACTGTAAGATAACAGGTTATGAAGAATTTAAGAAAAAATAAAACATGTTAAAAATTTTTATTTTCAGATATTTTTTCAGGTAAAGAATTTGATCAAAATGAAATATGAAAAGTCTGAACGAAACTGCTGGTGCGCAAGAAATATATCCATACATCTGAGGTGAGTGCTTCATGTGAAAAGATGCTTTCTGGTGACAACCTTCTCTCCACAAGTAACTCAGATATTGTTAGTCAGCTGTTGGAACCTCACTGAAACTAGCCTTTGAGGATATTGTTAGGGGACAGTGGTATTTGACATAGAAAGCTATAGGCCCATTGCAAATGACGTTACAGAGTGTTTTTGTTTTGTTCTTCCGACACCCAAGAGGGCGATGGATCAGCTGATGACTGTAACTTCCAGATATGTCTAAGCGGTTAAAATGCCTGCTGGTTGCATTGTAGTTGACTGTTATGACAAGGGTGGAAAGGATGGATCCAAGCTGGTCAGATTCCCTACCATCCGTGTAAACAAGGGAAAGGAAGTGAAAGAATTGACCGAACGTCTCCCATGTGCATGTACACACGTGCCATTGTTTACTCATAGCAAACTACTTTTAGCTCGCCACCGGTGCTCACAGTGCTAACCAGGTAACGAATCAATACCATAATCGCCATGGTCATGCGTCAGTCCTTACCTCAAAGATGGCGGATACGCGCAATGGGCCTATAGCTAAACAGTGGACACAACTCAGTATTTTCTCTATTCAGCTTTGTTATTAGACTATAGTCCATTGACAACAGCACCAAAGACTAGTTTTCATGAGGTTCCAACAGCCCACCAGCGATATTCTTTCCTTGTTTTTTTCCTTCCTCAGATCTGACTCACAAAGAAATATCAAGATCTCTCCTTCAACCCCCATATATTCTTAAACTACCTGGCTATCATGTCCAGTAAAACAAGCTCATTTTAAGTTTGAAAACCATGCAATTGAACCTTAATCCCATCAGAATATTTCAGAACTCCACAAAAACTTTCCAACCCATGCAAACAATTGATTAGGTGTAGACAATACAAAGCAGTAACAAACCACGGAAACTCAAACCTATACTTTTTTTTTTTGCTTTTCTTTATCCAATTCTTCTCTAAAACAAGCGCCCACCTTCTATTTCGAACCTAATAAAAATCCCTTTATCATTTTGTGTAGAGACACATCATTTCTACGAAATCTTGGGGGGTGGGGGATAAAAGCTCATAGGAAACACGAGATCTATGGAATCATCTTCCTTTGCGCAAAAACAATACAAAAAGCAGAAAAGCATTGTTAGCAAACCAACAGCGTTGAAAATTGAATCAGAAATCAGACTTAAATGCCTGTGATACCTGACGACTTTTTTTTGCATTTTCAAGCAAAACGTTGGTGAGGACACTGTGTATGTAAGTGTGATCCTGCAACCAACAAAAGAGATAACACAGAACACATGGAAATCATCAGCAACTAATCCATAGATAGGGCACTGTTACCACAGACTCACCTTGCATCTCACAAATAAAACCTGGTAGCAATTTTGAAAGATATGCTGAATGCCTGTTTCACACAGCTATCAAAAGATGTAAAGTGTTTGTTACATTCAGCAAAAGAATTATGAAAAAGACAATGAAAGAAAACATGGAAAAAAAAATCTCAGAAGAAAAAGCCGCAAGTGTGGCTATGAAAAGGACATAACAGAATCTGCATTTAGGCGCTATATCGTTGGACACAGAAAGAATAGAAATAAACACTGAAATTTTAATCTAGTACTCACAATCTTTTTTCCACGCCCAATGCCTGAGCTAAACTGTCTTCCTTTCACACCTCTTGACTCAAAGTCATTAAAGTCTTTGTCGCTCCTTGATAGATTCCGTGACCGTTTTTCATTCAGCACTTCACGCAGATCCTTTGCAGTGTGATCTGCATCTCTACTCTGTGCGTTTTTCTCATCATTTAAAGGACTTCCAAACTCTGAAATAGTACGGGCACCATTCTTCGATACGCCAATCTTCAAATTCAACATAGGAGAATTTCCATTTGTTTTGCTTTCTTCACTGTGTGTCACAATGTCCGATTCATCCCATTCAGAATAACCTAAAGTCTCACTCTCATCCCACATACTACTGTTGTCAGTTATATTTGATGAAGCTGGTGCATAAACAGTGGAGAACCCACTCTTTCCTCCAAAATTTCGAATGTCTCCACTACCAGACTGCTCATCAAATCCACCTGCTGCAGATACATAACGCACATAAGGTCGCCCCCGTCCAGGTCTCCCTCTTTGAGTAAGTATGCGAGGTTTTCCAGATATCCCTTTTGAAAATCCACCCTGAAAAACATAGTAGAATAGCCAAAACACATTTAGTTTATGTATTTTCAGTAAACCTTGACAATCACAGATGACCATTTCTTTACCTAAAGAACCTACCTCTGTTCAGATTCCTGAACCTTGGGTATGTTTCACCAAAATGAAAAAAAAAGGGGAACTGGAATTGGATTATGAAATTTACAGGAGAGTTTCAGGAGAAGAGAACCCCCTTCACGTTATTGTCTCAGCCCTTGACTTCCTTGCAGAAATCAGAGGGTGGGATACGCCCAGGTCGTGAGTCTGGATGTTCCCCTGTGGTCTTGCAGGTTGTGGTTGGAGCTCCGTAGCTTACTCACCCATCTAATTGTGATGATGCGCTCATCACCATACCTCACATTCCTGAGACAAACTACTGACCTAAGGGCAAGATCTGTCCTGTCATTAACTGATTTCAACTGCTAGCAGTTCTGCAGAATTTTTCTAAGACCCTGATATTGTAGTCCCCAACATTTACAAATTTATAACAATGAACATCCCATGGCATCGATATTACTACTGTATTTAGGACCAGACACTTCTGGCAAAGGAATATAAAATTATTTCACTATTCACAAACAATGCCAAATTTTCCTACAAATCATGAAAATTCAATATGACCATGAACAAAGAGACCAAGGAGTCTAGTCTCCTTTGAGGTGCTGGCAAATTATGAAACAATGGGTTGCCAGTCACCACCTATCCTCGCAACTCTCTTCAGCGTGAATAAAACAGAGTAACACTACAGTAATGAAAAGACCTGCAGGAAGTATAAGCCACAAAACTGTAACATCACTGATAATGGAGAAGATCTTTGTTTCTCGAGGGTCTCAGCATATGGTTGTTGGCCCTACATTACCATTAAGCCACAAAACTGTAACATGATAATGGTGAAGATCTTTGTTTCTCAAGGTGACCAAGGGGACTCAGCCTAAGGCTTTTGGCCCTATATAAAAAAATAATATATTACAGATACAGTTCATTGCACCCCAAATCTTATAGAATATAAAACATATTTTCACTCACTCTCCCTCCTCTAGTTCCAATTCCTCCTCGCCCTCTGTTCAATCCTCCTCTGCCAAGTCCCCCTCTTCCTCTGCCCCTTCCACTTCCTCTACTTGGCTTCTTTTTCTTTGTGGTCTGATTACTGACAAGTTTTTGGATATGGGCTGTTGATTCATCAGATACAGCATGATATGTGATCTCCCCATTGACTGATCTGCAAAGAAAAGTTAATACTAAAATATAGGTTAAGGCTATTTCAATCTAGGCCACTAAGCTAAAATACTCGGAATAGGATTTTTTTTTACCAATTTGTTGCAGATTTCCCATGAAGATGTTTTGGAGTTGTCGCCAATAAAAAAACTTACGGCCGATTAGTTAAATTCAATCCTATCCTGTTCCAAAAAATTTACCTGTGTAAACAAAATCAAACTTGGCCACATGGAGTACACAGTCCCTCCAAAAAAATGTTAGCATTTCAAATGAATTGAAGTCACAGCAAACTTCTATGCTTGTATGCAATAACAATTTGAAAACTGCAAGGTACTTGTAATATTTCACTTCCTTGCTTTTGCAGTAGTTTTTCTGTGATTTGATAACCCAGAGTCAACTTTAGAAGTCACAGTAAAGAAATGACACGCCAGGGTGATGAGATTAATATTTTAAGATGATGAAAACAAAAGCTGGGAAAGAAAAACATGTCATATTATAATAATATAATATAGTTTAATCATACTGACATAACATGAAATGAGAAGTGTGTCAAAAGGAATAGTATAGAGATAGTAACTCTACAACAATGAGTTACAGGAACTCCTAAGACACTGACCTGGTTTCTCTAGCTACATCTGGCAAGGATTGCATGAGGGATGCCACGTCTTTAAATCCTAGGTCTCTGAATGGCAGTCGCTTGCAAGATAACATTTCATAATCATCTGCAGACAAGACATTGAATTTTTTTTCACTTTTGGAAAATCCTGAATTCTTCATTGTGCAAACATAATATTAAACACAGTACGACTTGCCAAAAATTAGATCGAGTTCTGGTAGTACTAATAGTATGCACACAAAAACTATGTCAAATTCAGTTGTTTCTATTCAGGCTCTAATAATGTCGTCTCTCATAATTTGTATTTTGTATACGTCTCGCCCAGAACGTACAGAGGACAGCGCTGTAATCTGTCGTAACTCGGTTTTTACAAATTTTTCATTGTAAGTACTATGTAAGCAACAAACAAATAAAAACTTAATACCTTTCTCTATCACACTTAATAGTCAGGATATTTTAAAAACATTTGACCATTGCATTTCAGAATTTATGCCCCAACTTATAACACAACCTGCCAACTGTCACGGTCTTTAAATGTCCCCATTTTTAAAAAAAGTCAAGTTACGATAGTTTCCAATGCAGCCCTCAATTCAGGAAGTCCAAACTAACCAATAATTCAGGTCTGAAGACATAAAATTGAGGTTCACAGCAACATATGAAAAAATTCTGTTTACTGAAGTGTTTCAAATACTGTGAATGAACCAATGTTCAAGTACTCACTTTCCACATGACAATAACCGGTATCAAAACTAAAAGACGTCAAGAGCAAAAATTTTAAGATATAGGTCCTGATCTTTCTCAAAGAAAAACTGTTAAAACAGGAGTTGAAAAGGTCAGACTGTACGTCCCCTACTTTATAAAACCTCTGCATCATAAATTAAACAATTTGTGGCAAGTAAAAATGAAAGAGGGCAACCTTAATGGTCATCGGGTACAAAATGAGATGACAAATTTATCTCCCACAAAGTTACAATATGATTTAATGACAAATTCAAAAATGGTTTTTTCTCATAAATTTTAAAATCTAGTATTCACTTTTAAATTAGAAAACCAGCAGGTATCTGTCTAATAAAGCACCGTGGTACTGTTACTCACTTTGAACGTCCTTTAAAGCCACTCCATGTTTGGAACTCAGGAGAATTGATCTCATTTCCACTTTCACCTGCTCAAAGGCCTCCTCTTTTTCTTTTTCCGACAACATGATGTCTGGTCAAACTCAATATAAATGCTGCAAAAACATAAAAGAGACTACGAATGTACAAACCGAAAGTCACTTCAGAACAGTCATTCCTTTTCTCACAGATCATGAGAATCTGTAATTGTGAGCACATCAAATGCCTTTAAATTCCAGACCACAAATGTGAAATTTTAATTTCATGAAGTAAGGGCAAACACGGGAGGACTTCCAAATGCGTTCCATAACTCGACAAGTGCATAGGCAGTGTCAGATTGATATGCAACGACGTGAGGGTCTGGTCAGTTTGTATCATCGAGGCCATAGGCCGATGTTCGTCTGGGCAGTAGTCAGACTGACATATCAGGGAAAGCCGCCGGGGTAGCTATGTATTGTTTTCACTCGGGCTATGGAACGCATTCGGAAGTCCTTCCAGCAAACACACTTCAATCTTCTTCTTCTTCTTTTATAGTTGGTACGTCTAGAAGACGATTCCCCAATTGCACTCGACACTCGAAAGAACTTTTTCAATGTTTATTTTTGTTTCCTCTTCTTGGCTGAAAGTGAATTACAGGCTTACTTACTAAGAATGGTCATACTCATACAGGTTTAAGGACAATGGAGAACTGGAGTGAAACTGCTCAAAACTTTGACCAAAAATGCATCTGACTTCTTGGATTTAAAGAGTCCATGTAATCATAAGTTGCACAGGTTGTACCATGATCTGTTGTTTTACTGTTGTTTGTTTGTTTTTTTGCACCAAATACAACACAAACAAGAAGGAACATCAAAAAGAACAATCTGTCCAAGCCAAGGCCAAGGGGCTGAAAAGGGGGAATGACCATCAATCTATAGTAAACAGACTCTGCATTCAGTATGTCAATTCGATGCATATAAATAACGAAAACAACCAGTGCAGAGCGATGAAGTTCATATTCTCATTCTAAATGATCTACCTCGCTGACTGGAAGCAATTTTGTTCGAAAAATTTTCATCAACATACACTCCGGAATTAATCCCACATGCCGCGGGAAACTGAAAGTGTGCCATTGCTTTGATACAGAAAAAGTGGGGGTGGAATGCTAAACAAATCGGCGGTTACACAGATAAGACAACTGCTGTCAGTGAAAGTTTTGTTACTGAATGGCACAATATGCATTGGTATCTAAATGTAGTAGTGTACAAATTGAAACTGAAAATAAAATAAACTTACTCCCTCATACAATGACAATTTTCCACTCTTTAGCGTTGAAACTACTTTTAATTGGGATCTGTTCTCAGGCACGAAAGAGCTATTATATTTCCTCGTGTAAGGCACTTTTCGCTTAACAGTTTCATGTTTGTTTTTTTCTCCACTCGGTTGTGAGAGTATCATCCGTGCCATCAGATAATGAAACTGGGCAGTCTGGGGCCACTGATACGACATCATCCCATAGGCAGAAATGCAAATTTTACGCATTTACTGCTTAACAATCTTATTTACCTTTTTTTTTTTTTCTGTTCCAATGCTGCCGTTCTCAGAAATGATGGCTGATTTGCACTCTGTGTGTGTAGGGGAGGGAGGGGGAGGAGGATATAAATAAGAGAAAGGCGGAGTGAAGTCGAGACTGCAAATATTTGTCAGATCTAAATTGGAATCCAATCCTCTCCTGGCCCATTACAGTGGTTCTCAACTTTTTCCGCATTCAAAAAAGTTGGTTTTCACTGTGTTGGACGAGGGCTGGCGCCAACGACAGCAAAGTAGCTGTTCTGAGATTCTTGAATTCATTTTCATAAATTGTTTTACCTTTTTTTTTTTATCTGACTAATGATATAGGAGTCAGAAAACTAATCATTTCTTCCATTTTTTTTTTTTAAATTCTTATGGAAGCAACTATCTAGTTTTCTTATTGATTGATTGTAACACTGGGCTTTGCGTCATCTCTCTCTCTCTTTCTCCATATTTCAACTTTGCTCCAACCTCTGCTGCGCCACACAGTTTTTTTTTTGTTGTTGTTGTTTTATCATTATGATTATTTGGGCTAAAGTATAAGTTTGGGTTTATCTGTCTTCAAAATACTTTTATATTCAAATATCCTCTGTTACCGGCTGCAAACCTGGATCGAGAAGGAAATGCTCAAAATGGTATGACCATACGTAATATACAGCCCGCGGGCAGGACAGGGTTATCTGGGTAATTTTGGCCTGCTCGACAAGTGTTCTGAAAATTACTTTACATACCAGCCAATGAGCTACACAAATAAATAATGTATATAAATAAATGGCCGCGTTCTTTCTCACCGCTTTGGAGAGGTGCAAAACAACCGCCGTTCTTTCTCACCGCTTTGGAGAGGTGCAAAACAACCGCCGTTCTTTCTCACCGCTTTGGAGAGGTGCAAAACAACCGCCGTTCTTTCTCACCGCTTTGGAGAGGTGCAAAACAACCGCCGTTCTTTCTCACCGCTTTGGAGAGGTGCAAAACAACCGCCGTTCTTTCTCACCGCTTTGGAGAGGTGCAAAACAACTGCCGTTCTTTCTCACCGCTTTGGAGAGGTGCAAAACAACCGCCGTTCTTTCTCACCGCTTTGGCGAGGTGCAAAACAACCACCGTTCTTTCTCGATGTTCATTTTGCCACAAATTCGATCCTCGAGTTTTCTGTTTCTGGATTTGTTTTTTCCTTCAAGCGTTTCGGAATTTGAGATTGAAAAACAAATGTATGTTGACTCTTCAAAGTCTTTCAACGCTCGTGAGAAGTCGTCAAAACTTGCAAACAAACCTCCAACCTTCATGACAAAACTGGTGAAATTTCAAGTGTTAAAATTGAGTATGCTGTCGTTCGCAAATGAATCAGTGCAGATTGACGTTTGACGAAATCAACTAATCAAGTGCAGATGTGTGACTCTGTGTAAGCCTAGACTCCTTTGTATCGTTTATAAACCAGCGGGCGAAAGTGAAGTATAGTCACAACAGTGTGTTTGCGCATGCCGAAAAAGCGGTGTGAAAAAACCCTGGTTTCTATACACCGCTGAGAAGCGGTGCAAAAGGACAGTGCGTAAATGAATATAACCATGCGCGCACCCCGCAGAAAAAAATCAAACAAGACATATGGTTCCTCCAAAAATCCAAATAAGTAACATATGTCTATTTAGAATAGATTTGTTGTGAGGTGCGGAGTATCCGGCCGTCTGCATCTTCACAGTTTTGAGGTATGGCCTTTATTGTCATAGAAGTAGGAAATACTTCCTACTTCTATGTTTATTGTACAAAAAGTTACCTATGCCTAACAGGCCTGTACATGCGCGCCTTTTGCTGATTGTAGATTTTTGTTTAATGGGGGTTCGCTGCTCTTGGCATTTACATCTCGTAAACGTTTAGCTGAATACAAGTTCTTGCTTTATATTGTAATCGAAATGTCTTACATTTTGTGACTTTTTAACAAAGAAATACCTAAATAAGAAATACACAAAAGCACGAAAAATCCCAAGATCTTGAAAAAAAGGCCAAGATCTCAATGCCGTTTACGACTTAAAAGGTGAATAAAGCCTAATGGGCTAAGGGGCAGTTTGAGTTTGCTTGTTTATGAGGAGTTTTTGCATTGACCAGGAGCTAATCACTGCAATTGTTTAATTTAAATACAAAGTATTACGAAATAGTTAATTTTAAATGTTTTGTTTTTTTGTTGGAAAAAAAAACTTGGGATTTTGTACCTCATCTTGGGGTTTTTGAAAATCGTCCCTGGCAAGGCTGATAAGAATTCAAGATACGCCCCATAAAGTTACGGTACCATCACTCTCCACCACCGCCTTATCAGAAATACAACAAAGTCACTGTGCACAGTTAAGAATCGGCCATAAAACAATGATATTATAATTATTGTATTGCACATAACACCCCGTTAAAAGTCAGAAGATTGTGATGTGGTCACTTTGAGGCAAACTTTAGCTGTAAATGAATAATAACAATACTTTCAGCCTGTCAAGGAAAAAATCTTATTGAGCGAGAGAGACGGGCTAATTTCCATGCCTGGTAATGAAATTAAAATGTAAACAACGCAAACAAGAAATCTGAGATTACTAGTAAAATAGTTGAGTATTTTCCACAGAATATTTCCAGATAGATAAGGAAATTAAATAGAGATATACGACTTACCGAGAACGACACTTCTCTTGTGTGAACACAGAAACGAATTCTGCAGACCGAAATGGCTCTTGTCACCGACGAAATTTTACTGTCCGTATAAAGTTATGCGAATAACTACAGAAATGCGATGAAAACCGTGAGCCTCAACGGCCGAAGAAGATGTATGGGGACGTTCACTAATGCCTTCTTGATTTGGATATAAATGTAGACACACACACCTGAAAACCTCCAAGCCAAAATACTCTTTGTAACGATCTGATGTCAGATGAGGCGTGACGTCACAAAGAGACTGATGTCGATGAATGAAGCTAAAATGACGTCATTTTCGAAAGCGCTGAGATATTGAAGTTGCAGAGCGTGGGCTGACTGGCGTAACATTAACAATGACGAGTCCACCTTTTCAGCCGTTTTCCAGGTACAATAACTCTCGTTTGGTTTCATGTTGAAGAAAATTCGCTGGCCCTGGATCTATCATAAAACAGCACATACAAAGGACCTGGTTTTACAGGAGAAGGCAAATGTTTTATTTGAATTATACTCTTCATCTTGAATACATTGTTAGTTCTACAAACATTTAAAATATTAAGCTTATAACCACCACCCCGCCCCCTTCCACACATACACACTTTAATCAATAGGAAAAAATAAAAATCCCTCAGGCGGTTTTCGGAATTTTGACACAAAGAGTTGGCATCCACTCAGATGTCGTGCTAATACACTTAAAGGGATTCATGATATGGGCAGGGATATGAGCATTCGATCAAGATAAAAATATGAGTTTTCCAATTTATGAATATTCAGATATAATGACAATAATGATAAAATAATTATAATAATAATGCAACAAAAATGAAACAGTGATACATTTAAATAGTCCTCTCGCCATTTGAAAAACTCTGGTCAAGTGAACATAATGGTTTAATTGCACTGATGTTGGAGTTTTCTACAGTCAGGCGCCATCAAAAAATATACACTGTACGCTCAAGGGGTTGGAGGTGAGGTGTGCCCCAATGGTACATGATAAAAGCGTACGGGTTGAGAATATTATTAGGCGGGGGTCTAAGGAGCGAACGTACACTTTTCTGCCATAATAATAAATTTAAAAATTCGTTTCAATTATTAAGTTTTCGAACAAAGTTGATCTGTATGTGTGTGTGTGTGTGTCTCTCTTTGTGTGTGTTTGTGTCTCTCTTTCCCTCTGTCTTTCTCCCACCCCCCCCCCTCTCTCTCTCTCTCTAAGCTCTCGCTCTCTCTCTTATGAGAAATTTCTCATATTTTTATTATTCAGTATTATATATAAAAAAAAAAAAAAATTTGAACACAGGCTATGTCTCGTGAAATAATACCATCATTGACCATTTTAAAATGGCCGCGCGCTTGTACAACCAAGGGTATGAACAGCGCACATTGGCCCCCCCCCCCCAATGTGCGCTGGGGGGGAGGGAGTAAAAAAATTGTTAAAATTGAGTGTACTTTTAAAGATGGCCTTTTACCCAGATTAGGGCACTACACGAATGTGGTGGGCGGGGCACGATGGATAAGTGAAGAGAGACGTCCACTAATGTGTTGTAAGCGGTGGCGTCTTTAACAACGAAGAGCAACACTGTTGCCAACGGGGGTGTGTGAAAGTCCTCTTGTCACCAGTGACCATCTGGGCATCAATAGACATCTAGCACTGACTGATGTTCCTTGGTTTTGCGCAAGTGTCTGCCTGCGGCAAGGTGTGTCTCTTGAGTGTGACATCAAGACCCCATGTGCGGAGTAGACTAGTCCATAGTGTGCATAAATTATGTGAGGCGCGGGGACATGGGGGCTGGGGGGGGGGGGCACACAATAAACTTCATGCATTATGATTTACAATGTTGTTGTGTTTTGTTTTGTTTTTTTTAACAAAATTTGCTTTCGCTGAATCCCGATTTGTCACAGGTCCGTATATCGGCTTCATTTATTATCATGCGATATTTAAAAGTTCAACGAAGTTGAATTAGATTATTAAGTATTTGTGCATAAAGGATGTCTCTAAACTGGTATCCACTGGATCTATGGGCAAAGCTGTATCAATTATAAGTTTTATTACAATAAATGCTCAAACTGATGGCAATAGACTTCGCTACACATAGAACAAGGCTAATGCAATTTTTTACTGGCGGTTTCAAGGCCACCCTGGATCTGAAATATAAAGAACATTTTCAGTGTTCTTATACGGGTAAGTAGGCCTGCCTAAGGACCCAGACATGTGGGGCTACTTGTATATTTACTCTAACACGGTAATGTCCGTGACAAACATTCAGGGGCGGATCTACCATGAAACTAGTGAAGCTTAAGTCAGGGCCCCTAATCCCGGACGAGCCCTGAAGAAACAGTTTTTAATGAGTGAATTTTGGTTGTTGCCCTATTGTTGCTGGTTGCAGAGGAACCCCTTAGTAGTTCAAGCTTCAGGGTCCCAAAAATGTCGGTCCGCCACTGCACACATTTCCACGTAGAGATCAACGAGAAAATACATTAGTAAACATGTAGGACAAAATCTGTGTAGGCCAAGGAAATTGTTTGCTTGTTTGTTTTTATTGTCCCAAGGGTAAAGGTAGTCAGTAGTGCAGTTTCCAACAACCTGATTGCTCTTACTTTCTTTTATGCCGATGATAGATAAATTATTACAGGGCTGGCCAAAACGCGGCTCGCGAGCCACATGTGGCTCTTTGACCATCAGTAAGCGGCTTGTGGAAATACGTCGGCTGGGCTCTTTTTTCATCACAGTTAATATAAATTTTATATTTTCTTAGAAGTTCCCGCACTTCATTACCATATTTAATATCTTCAGTAGGCCTATGGTTAAAACTATCTCATCAATCAAGATTTTGAAAATATTTGGTATAATAATTATATGTACTTTGTGATTATTGAAACTAATGCAAATTAACAGTTTAAAAAACTGCATACATGGATGAAGATTGTTCCATAGGTGTATTTCTTAATATCTATTTATAAAATTTTTGTAACAAAATGTGTATGTAACAATAAAAACGTGTGTGGGTCTCGAATATCTACATTTTCTGCCATTTTTCACACAATCAGGCCCGCGCCCAACAATATGTGTTTTGACGTGCTGTATCTTGACAAGTCAATAAAAATAAAACCCGGCATTTCACAATGGAAATACATTGCTATAACAGTAATCAATCCCCGAAGAGAGATAACTTGTTAAAGAACTACTTTCCAATCTTTCGCGAACTTTGTAGGAAGGAAAAGTTCACGAAATCTGTAAATATACAGAGTTTCCCATTGCAGTGACAGAGGATCGTCCCGTTGGTTTATGCGAGAGTAGGAATGCAACTGGCTTGCCAGCTCCCGGGGCAAGGCAAGTCTTGCGCCCCCCCCCCCTGACCCGTGGACTGTTAGCACCCCCTGAGTCCCTTCCACCAGTCCAGTATAGTAATGCCCCGCCCCTCTCCCTCCAAAAAGCACATACATTGTATGTTAAGACAGTCCTACTGTAATTAAAAGTGAATGCATTGTATCGAGAACACACTACTAGTCAAGTCCCCGAACATAAAAGCATTTGTGTTCAAAAGATCTCATACGAGCAGCCCCGAAGAGGAATAGCTAAAGATTTTATAATGACACGGATTGTAAGAATCTACGCTCTTTGAGAATTGCTAACCTGAAGTGTCAGATAAACTGAACCCCTGAAAAAAAAAAAAATCAAAACGTTAGGAGTTAAGGCAATAGACAGCTAAGAATAAACACGAATTACTATTCCAGTAGTAAGAGCTTCAGATTTGTACGCACTTTGGTCACAGTGATTTTCCACTGCTATGAAAACTGTTTTAATTCCGACTATAAAGCACTGAATATTTACATAACCATGGACAGCGGAAACTAGAATCGCAAAAGTACAATTGCTAAATTGCCGCCTATTGCAATACACTGTTATTGTCTAAGTGTTGCATGTCATGTATAAATAGTCCACAGTTCTACATACTCCAGCAGTGACCTGTAACCAAACCACAGTGTAACACCGCCCATTAGTCTCCTCCTCCCCACCCTCCCCCAAACCCTTTATATACAACAACATTCAAACCATAGCATACCGGTGATATCAAGGTCAACATGACATGCTGAAGGCCTAGAAAAAAAAATATTATATTTAAGCCTAAAGGATCCTGAAGTGGGAACAAAGATAACCTTTTTTTTTCACATTTTTTTTATTTGTAATGCCTGAAGCACCCGATAAGTGTTGTACCAGAACCAACAGCTTTCCTTTGTATGCATTTGCAGGTGTGCAGATAATTACGGGAGAGGCGTTGTGCCCCCGGAAAAACAGGGCCAATTGCTTCGTGCCCCCCAACTAGAAAACACCCCCCTCCCGCTTAAATGCAAAAATATGACAATGAGCAGCTCCGTTAAGTAAGTCACTGTTGACTCAAATTTGGTGATTTGCTCTTGTACGGTATATTAAATTCCATGTATGAGGGTCCGAACCTGAAGTCCCCACATCCGGTCCAAATCTGGCCACACGTTAAAGTACATAATAAAAGTAAGAGACAGTATTTCTCCCAGCCAAAAACCCCAAGGGTATCCCGCAGTCTTTGCACCAACTACATGTAACTGTGCTCTGTCACCTTACCAATCTCATCCTGTTCTTTTCAGCACCGTGAAATCCTAGTTCGTGCCTACTACATGTAGTACTAGGCCTTCAACTGAATACAATATTAACAGGGCTGGCCGAACGTGCTCACTGTAGGAGCCACATATGATAAACTTCAGATGTTGGAGAGCCACAAGGTATGTCAACAAAATTTACCCATCGTTTTTATTGTTACATACACATTTTGCTACAATATTATAAGAAATACGTGTGTGCAACAATATTTACTCATGTGTGCAGTTTTTTAAAACTGTTCATTTGTATTAATTTCAGTAATCACACAGTAAACATATATACCATATACCCCCCCTAAAAAAAGCTCAGCCAACATATTTCCAAGAGCCGCATATTGAAGGTAAAAAAGCCGCATGTGGCTGCGAGCCGCGTTTTGGCCACCCCTGCCGAAGTTAATTAAAAAAGAAAACAAAAAAGGGGGGGGAGGGGGGGTGCAGGGCAGGTAAAAAGAAACATTGCAGCAGTGCGAAACAGGTCGAAGCGCACACTATGCCCAGCCGATGTTGATCAGCGGACTAAGCTGGATGGTGACAGTCACGGCATTTTGTTTCCAATCACATCTCGTGCTACTAACACCTACCTGGTTGGATCTCACTGAAACGCAATGTCGTGACGTCACCATTCAACTAATCGGCCGATCGAAATCCGCAGGTGATCGCCTAAACTGTGTGTGAAAAGCATGTGTGTTTAGGTCTTTATTTTAGAAGTTTCGTTGCCCTTGGCATTTAGACCTCACTTTCCTTGTTTTTATTTTTCTTGTTGTGGTGGGGATTTGTTTTTTAGAATTTTGCCCGGGCAGCGGCCTGTTCTGCCTGCCCTTTTCGATTTCCATCTGCCAAGGTATCTTTAAAGTGCCTAACGTGCACATGGGCCCTCCGAATTTTTCGTCCTTATCCGAGAAGACTAGGTGCTTGGTCCTACCTACAATAGGATCAAGGACAGGGAAATAATGAGAAAAATCACAGAATTCCAACATGCCTGCACTTTGCCCCCAGACCACCGTCTCCACGTGTCATGGAGGCATGGTGAAGGGCATCTGTTCATCAAAAGACGAAATTTGTAAATGAAGATTTTTCACAAATTGTACCTCTCTTGCAGTAGAAGGGAAGCGAGGATTCGAAATATTGGTTGAAAACACGAATTTTGTCCTTATTGTTTAACCCTTTGAGTGCTGAGAGTCATGTTCATGGGCAGTGCTTAGAGCCATCATCTGGGCTCAAATCGGCCATGTATTAGCATATATTATCAGATTTTTACTGCTTTTAACTGCCATACATCACAAGTTCAGTGTTTACCATTTAGTATAATGTTGTGGAATTTTATTTTTGTACAACAATACTAATACACCAATTGTTTCAGTCAGTACTCAGTGGGTTAATCGTGTTGCCCTACAGAAAATCGGGCATCTTACCTTTACTATAATATCAAAGATACTAGATATCCAGTATATTTGATTATATTAATGAATAACATCGGCAGGAAGTGCTGACGCCAAGGGACCACGACTTTGTGGAAAAGAAAGGATCGGGGGACAAAATGCGTGACACAAAGCAAACTCCGAAAAATACTTTCACGCCATTTCAGACCTGCAGGTTAAAAAGGAAGGTACCTTCAAAATTTCTTGCACATATCTGAGTCTCACGAGCAGCGGCGGGTCTTGTTAAAACTTGGACGAATTTGTTGTTGTTGTTTCTGTATTAATCAATATTGTTTCATTTATTTTTTTAAAATGGCAGTTTGGGCCCATGAGGGTTAATTTGTGTTGCCCAGTCTCAGGAGACAGAGTATCAGTCAAAGCCTTTTGGGTAACAACAAAAAAACCTGGAACTCAAAGAGATGTGGTCCTTGAACAAAGATACTGTCAACTTCTCATGTTGTTAACCACGACACCCCAATGTCAAACCGAAACAGTGTAGTGACATTTCTTATTCCTCGTTGTCTTTTGTTTTTTTTCCCTCTTTCTGTCTTTCCCTATTCGATCAAAACCGTGACGTTTCTTCTCCGTCCATTTCTGTCTTTCCTGATATATTAAGGTATTGTTCCTCAACCTTTCTGGTGCCACGCCCCCTTCAATTTAAAAAAAAGAAAAGAAAAGAACGTGCGCCCAACTCGGATCTGACAAAATTACGAAATATCATAAAAACCACAGAAAAACTGTGGGGTCGCAGCAGGGCTATAAGCAAAGTCAAAATTGGGCAAAAAGAAAAGGTTATTGTTCGTTTTTTTCACTTGACAAAGGCGAAAGCCGAAAATTTGTGTATTTTCTGTCTTCTCTTTAGTTTGCTTTGTATTGTTTGGGTTTTATTTCTCACGCGGGGCATTGCAACATACAACCTTTTCTTTTTGCCCAATTTTGACTCTGACAAAATTAGTATATTACTACATGTACTACTATTTCCTATTGCACCCACTGGTGCTTAGGGCAGCAACAAAGGATCTCCAACCCTGTCTGTCCTGGGCCATCTTTGCGAGAGTTCCCCAAGAGTGATTGAAGGATTTCATCTCTACCTCGATCGTTCTCAGCCAGTTTGCAGAATTAGTATATGCATACAGCAAATTTGACAACTTTTTGAAATGTCCATGTATTTCTGTGCACATCACGCAGTATAATCAAACATGCTTGCACACTGTCTTTGGTTCAAGTTTGGCATAATAATACCTTGAGCTTATTTATTCCAGTAGACTATGTAGGACATCGGGCTCAAAGTTGGGTCGATTTGAAAAGAATCTGAGCTTTATCCTACAAACATACAGCCGGACCTCGCCGCAAATTGGTTAAGCAGACTTACAAAACATGCTTGCAAATTGCTGTACCCTAAACATCTAACAGGCCCATTCCGAAAATAGGATGTTGTTACAAGCACGTACGCCCCCAAATTTTTTTTCGCTAGGGGTACGTACTTTAAAGCCTTTTATGACTCCAGAGCTAGAGAGCTCCCCCCGAAATGCACACAAACACATGGACTATTAAAGAAGTTTGCCTATATAGTTAGGTTAAATTATGAAATTAAGATTTCTATGAAAAATCTCCACACCCAGTCCGTTTAGAAGTGTAGGCTATATTATCTATGACCCAGTCTGAAGTCCCACACCCCACTAAAACACTGCCAGGCCCCATCTTGAGAAACACTGTATCAGAGGGAACAGAAGTTTTTATCTGACTCACTAGGCTCTGGTATTGTGCGTCCTATTTACCTCTCAGGGGCGTTTTTGTAACTGCGCACAATCATTTGTCCTGTTGTGTCCATGGTTGTGTCACATCTATTAAGAGATTTCTTCGTTCTCAACTGCCACTGACTGCACTTAGCACACATAAACAATATTTTTTTTGGTTCTCTTTACAAAAGTTTAAACTTTTTGTATTTAAATTCTCGACATTCGCCATGTGGACTGTTATCAATAATGTACATGATTATGTAGTTGTTCTCCTTTCTTCCCCACCCTTCACTTTCTCCAAGCTCTACTCTTTCTACCCTTTCGCCTCACTACACGGTACATCCTTCCCTTTAAATACCCTAACTGGGTTCTACATTACCACATTTTCTTTCATCATTTTTATCTCACATTCTGTGTTTGAGTCCACCGTCGCCCGCCCCCTTTCATATTTCCCGAAATCGAATATTTATTCGCACCCCCCCCCCCCCGTCCCTGTGCTACCCACCTTTCACCCTGTCTTCGCAAAGATTGCCCCCTGATTCCCTCCCCGTTCCCCTTTATTTTTAACATTTCGCCACACTGGCTATGATTGACCCACTTGTAATTTATTGGCGATATATTTACAGTAGCTGTTGTATTTCTGTCACTTGCGGGTTTCTTGGCTTGTCATGTTTATGGGCTGAAATACAATCTTATTGTCTCCGACAGAAGCTAGTACAAGACATTATATCATTCATCTATCTATCTGTCTGTCTGTCTGTCTGTCCGTCCGTCTGTCCGACCGACCGACCGACTGTCCGTCTGGTTCTGCCCGCCTGTCTGTCTGTTACTTGCCCATCCGTTTGTCTATTTATGTCTGCATGTATACCAGCCTTTCTTTGTATGTCCTTGAGACCACGGGGTCCTGATTCTTTATCTGTCCGCCGTGCTTTTAAAGTTACATAATAATACTATTAACAGTCAATACATGTAGCATGTACAGCTGTATTGCCGTTCTAATTCTATCTATTTAATTTATTTATTATTGTCATTATCTTATTGTTGTTGTTTTTCGTGGGTTTTCTACCAACACTTACCGTATATACAGTAAGTATTTAATACAAACTGAAGAATTGTATTCACAATCCAAATAAATATTACCGATTATCAGAGAGGGTAAAATTACAGAACCTTATCTGACTTTGAGTCTCCGGGATTTCAAGAGTTACCGCCTTTTGTCACTGACTTGACCAAAGAGATAAGGTCTGATTCTTAACCTGCCTCACGTGAAGGTGATAAAGCCGGAATGTAACGAACAGAGAGGGGGGAAAAGGTAAGAGAGGAGGACAAACAAAATAGTATTATAACTACGTCATTCGTTTATATTTATACACAACGGCTCAATATCAAGTACTGTCAAACTAGCTTTAAGAACAGTGTTTCCGAATGTGTAGGCCTTGTCAATCCGTGCATACAGGGAGGGGGGAAATTATAATTTATAAAATATCTGTGTTCGTGAATATTGGAAACAACTGGGTACTGCTAAAGTTTCTGAAGGAGCAGCTACCCGTCGTTGTGTGATTTTTTGGCTACAGGTAACATTTCACACCCTGTCATTATCTTGTCTATATTTGTAATTTTTCCTTGAAGAGAATTCGGTTTTGAATTCTTAATAAATGTATATTGTCGCGACCTTAGTTCCTGTTTGTCAGGTCAGGTCAGAAAAATCTGCTACTGGTAACATGTAATCCAGTACAACCTGTTTCATGAACTGGTACGCTAGCATGGTATCAGTGGGCGTGCACCTGTCGGTGCAAACGGCCAGGGCGGAGGAGGTTTCATCTAACCCAACGGCCACATGCTAGGGCACAATGTGACCCTCAGTACTTGAGTCCTTCATATTGGCCTCCGGTAGCGGTGTGGTCATAGGCTTGTTTGCCTAAATCACAGACGAAGAATTGAGCAAACTTCCCGGACGCAGCTTCGAAGCTGGCGGCAGCAGGCCAGTGGTTGATTGATAGGGCAGATGGCAATATACCGTCACTCTGGCCTGGATATCGTGACACAGAGCATCCACCAGTATTGGTGTTCTTTGGTTTGGGTCTTTCACCCTAGTCAGTTGGGACTGCGAGGCTGTGGAGTTGCCTACAGGCAGCCGGTCAGGCAATATGACTGTCCCTCTGGCATCCTCCTGCACCTGGATACATTTCCAGTCGTCTTGACCCTGTCTTGCCACTTGGATAAGTTGTGTCCAGGCGAGAGAGTGAGTCTGATGTTTGCGCAGCTCTTTCTCACTAAAAACAAATTCTTTGCGCCAGTCTTAACACTCACCTCGTCTTCTTTCATCTTTGTCTCGTCTTCTTTCCTCTCAAAATTCCAACGGCGATGGGAGAGTGCGGTGGCAGCAGGTTTGGATAGACTGGAAGCTGTTAGCACAGACCTACACGTTGGTGGCTGTGGGCTATGGTCGCTTCATCGTCGATTGAAGTGGAGGCGTGGGGAGGCAGCACCCACAGTAGCTGAGCAGCCTTATTTAAGGATAGCACTGCTCACCTCAACTGAGGAAGGGGCTAGAAAAGGTGCCCTAAAGAAAGCCCACTTCACATCACCCTGACTGGTATACCGCGACCAGTGGGGATCCCTTTTTGCGGTCGAAACAAAAAGAAATTCAGCTTACTCAGGCTAGGAGCCTGGAATATACGCACACTACAGGACAACTCAAACAACCCGGAAAGACGCACTGCACTTATTGCCATTGAGCTCAGCAGGTACAACCTGGCCATAGTGGCACTCAGTGAGACCAGACTCCCTGATAGTGGCCAACTCAAAGAGCTCAGTGGTGGATACACCTTCTTCTGGAAAGGCAAGGGTGCAGTCGAACCGAGACAGCATGGTGTTGGGTTTGCAATTAAAAATGACCTTGTCAGAAACTTGCAGTCCATGCCAATTGAAATAAATGACAGGCTAATGACACTCAGGATCCCAGTGGGGAAAAGCCAGTCAGCCACCCTCATTAGCGCATATGCGCCCACCATGACAAACCCAGATGAAGCCAAAGACAAGTTCTATTCTGATCTAGAATCTGTCATATGCTCTGTCCCGGCAGCTGATAAGCTGATTCTCTTGGGGGACTTCAATGCTAGGGTTGGCTCCGAAATCTCAGCGTGGCCAAATGTTTTGGGCCCTCATGGAGTTGGTTCATGCAATAACAATGGGTTGCGCTTACTTACTTTGTGCGCTGAATTTGGCCTGTTCATTACCAACACAAATTTTAGTCTCCCCGTGAGAAACAGAACGTCATGGATGCATCCCCGCTCAAAGCATTGGCATCTCATAGACTATGTCATTGTGAGGAAGACTGACAGAAAGGATGTCCTTGTAACAAAGGCGATGTGTGGTGCCGAGTGTGGAACTGACCACAGACTCATTGTTTGCAAGCTCAGACTAACATTGAGGCGCAATAGACGCCCTCAAGGGAAAGCGCCACCTAAACGCCTAAATGTTTCAAAACTCTGCTCAGCTGAGAAACAGAGCGAGCTCTCATCAGAACTCTCCTCAAAATTGGATTGCGTGACTTTTGACCCTGAGAACATTGAACAGAGCTGGACTGACCTAAATACGACTGTACACTCTTGCGCCAGCAGCACAGTTGGTTTTCCTGTCCGCAAGCACCAGGACTGGTTCAATGATAATGATAATGAAATCAAAGTGCTCATCAAAGAAAAAAATAGTCTCATCCAAGCTCACTGCAGTGACCCCTCTTCCACAGCAAAAGCTGATGCACTGCGTGCATGTAAGGGTGTACTCCAGAAGAAGCTGAGGAAAATGAAAAATGACTGGCTTGAAGAGCGAGTAAGAGAAACTCAGAAATATGCCGACACAAACAACACTAGAAAGTTCTTTGAGAGCCTCCGAGCTGTGTTTGGACCATCGCGCTCGGGCACTACGCCACTTCTTGCGTCAGATGGTTCAACACGCATTGTTGAATTGAATGCCATAATTCAGCGTTGGGCAGAACATTTCGGAGGTGTGCTAAATCGGCCATCAAATATAAATACTGAGTCCATTGACCGCCTCCCTCAGACTCCTATTAATGCAGCTCTTGCCAAGCCATTCACAGCAAATGAGACCCGAACTGCCACAAATCAGATGTCCTTTAACAAATCACCAGGCGTGGATTCAATTCCTGCTGAGGTGTATGCCTTCGGTGGAGAAAAGCTTATTGAAAGGTTGACCGAGTTGTTCAATCATATGTTGAAAGCAGGGAAGCTGCCACAGGACTTCAAAGATGCTTCAATCATCCATCTGTACAAAAACAAAGGGGACAGCCAAGTCTGTGACACCCATCGGGGAATCTCTCTACTTTCAATTGCTGGCAAAATATTGGCAAGAATGCTTCTGAATCGCCTTCTTGATCACCTCTCGTCAAATGACTTGCTTCCCGAGAGCCAATGTGGCTTTCGTAAAGAGAGGGGAACGGCGGATATGATTTTTGCTGCCAGACAGATTCAGGAAAAATGCATGGAACAAAATAAAGCGCTGTATATCACATTTGTTGACCTCACAAAAGCATTTGACACAGTGTGTCGTGAAGGCCTCTGGAAAATCTTGGCGAAGTTTGGGTGTCCACCCGAATTCATCACAATAGTGCGCCAGTTTCATGATGGCATGCAAGCTGCAGTCAAAAGCAACGGCAGTGTTTCAGAGCCCTTTGCTGTCACAAATGGGGTAAAACAGGGTTGTGTCTTAGCCCCAACTCTGTTCAGCATCATGTTCTCTGCAATGCTACAAGAAGCCTTTAGCTCTCCTCCTCAAGGGGTAAGCATCAAGTACCGAACTGATGGCAGTCTATTCAACCTCAGGAGACTTCAGGCAAAAACCAAAACCAAAAGTACTCAAGTCTGTGACCTACTATTTGCTGATGATTGTGCACTTCTGGCACACGATGAGGATAGCATGCAAAACTGTGTTGATAAGTTCTCTAGTGCCTGTGACAACTTTGGCCTCACAATAAGCACAAAGAAGACGGAAGTGCTCCATCAGCCTACTCCAGACGACAAGTATCCTGTGAGCCCAAATATCAAAGTCCATGACAGTCTTCTGAAGGTGTCGGAGAACTTCACCTATCTTGGCAGTACACTGTCTTCCGCGGCTCGTGTTGATACTGAAATTCTCTCAAGAATCAGCAAAGCCAGCTCTGCATTTGGCAGGCTTCGAAAGAGAGTATGGGATGTCGCCGGCATTCGCACAGACACTAAGCTGAAAGTGTACAATGCTGTGGTCCTTCCCACCCTACTCTATGGGGCTGAAACCTGGACAGTGTACCAATCGCATGCCAGAAAGCTAAATCACTTTCATCTGGCCTGCCTTAGAAAGATCCTAAGGATCAAATGGCAGGATAAAATTCCAGACACTGAGGTCCTCAATCGTGCCAAGGAATTGAGCATTTTCTGCCACCTGAAAAAAATTCAGCTACGTTGGGCAGGACATGTTGTCAGAATGCCCGACTCCAGACTCCCTAAGCAAATCTTCTTCTCTGGGCTCTCCAATGGAACGAGGAATGTTGGGGCCCCAAAGAGACGTTACAAAGACACTCTCAAGCAATCACTGAAGGCCTTTGCCATTGATGTGAGTGAGTGGGAAAAGCTCTCGCTTGATCGTGCAAATTGGAGGGCGGCCCTTACCAGAGGCAGCAAAGCATGCGGAGAAGCTGACAGAGTCCAGCAGGCTATCAAAAAAAGAGAACGGCGCAAGAAGAGGCCCAGTGGTACTGAACCAACGGAGCACTCTTGTCATTTATGCGGAAGGGTCTGCAGGGCAAAAATAGGACTTATCAGTCACATGAGAAGCCATAAGTCATGAAAGAACAGTCTTTCCATTCTGTCCTCTGTGTCCTTTAGTTCTCTTTATTGTCCATGTGTTGAAATTCTCAACAATTTCTGTTCTTTATTCCTCTGGTGTTGTTAAGGTCATCATCATACCTGATGGACGAACTATTATTATTATTATTAGTTCCTGTTTGTTACAACTCTAATTTTTGCACAACTAAGGAATTCGACGTATAACATTTGCGGTTTTACTAGTATCATTATACGGAATTAGAACAAATCGGAACTGTGAGACAGTTTGATAAGTGCTACAACGAATTTTGAACAAAACGTCAAAGTGTCTGGTTGTTACACCCTCTCTACATATTAAAGATTTCCAGTTTTTCAGAACACGGAGATAGAGCAAACAAGATCTGAGGTAGCAATGTATAAAACTGATTTACCACTGTATTTTTACGTTAAGATGGTCGTTTTTAAATCTATACGAGAAGTTGAAACATGAAATTTAAGAAAAGACCAGTAGACTGTTTTCATGCCTTGTGATATTATTTTGTGAATATAAACCTCAACTTCATGGCCCTACCATACTACCACAAGTACCGCACAAGGAGCTGCATCAACGCTGAGAACGATCCATGCCTTTTCGATTCGCAAGAGCTGGGTGGCCGGGTCGTTGATATTTTTTTAACATTGTTTAGTTGTACTATAGTTTTCATTGCTCGAGGAATATATTTTGGGACCGAAGGCTTGCGTTTGTCCTCTTTTTCATGGGCATATTCACTGTGTGTGACCGTTTGTGTATGCGAGTGAGTGTGTGAGTAAGTGAGAGAGAGAGAGAGGGGGGGGGGGATTGTTATAAGGTTTCTTTACATGTTTGTTTCTAGTGAGACTTTTTTTTTTTTGCCGCAATTTAAAATCCCCACTGCAGTCATCATTCCTCGCAGTAGATTTCAACAGTCATTGAATCATCACCTCTGTCCTTTAGATTGGCTTCCTGATACATGCATTCTTCCACAGATCTGTCAGCAGCATGAAAACAACCACCTGTCTCGTTTTGCTACTCTTATGCTTCATAGAGTACGGGTTTACAAAGCCATGTCGGCATGGTAAGTACTGTAATTTGCTACATAATACGACCTCAGCTCTTGTTTGTTCTATCTCCACTTTCTGAAAAACTGGAGATCTTTTAGTATGTAGAGGAGGTATAACAAATACACACTTTTGACACTTATTTAAAATGCGTTGCCGCACTTATCAAGCCATTTCACAGTTCCGATTTATTATAACTCCTTATCATAATAGTAAAGATCTGGAAACGTTTAACGCTAAATTTCTCGATTGTTTGGAAAGTGGAGTTTAGGTTGCTATGTAATTGTATCCAATCCGACGTAGACTTAACAGTATCTACAGGGTTTCCGTAGTGTCGGTAGGATTATCACCATGAATCCGTCCCTTGGGTTCCTACATCAAAATAACGGCGGCGTGATATCGTAGTCATTCTGTAGGCCTACGTAGGAAAAATGTCATTGTTATGAACAAACTTGAGGTCAATGCTGCACATTGCATTGAAGTAGGGCTACTGGCTTGGCGTGTATGACCTGTATTCCTTTCTACAAAGTAATATTTACCATGACCATTCAAATCACCATCCTCAGTGAAAACGCCGTGTTATCATGCGAACGGCAACAGGGACGGCGACGGACGCGTCAAAAATCCATCAAGAAGTAAAAAGAGAGTGTTTCCGTATGTAATACACGTGGAAACACTTTCTTTCCACTACTTGATGGAATTTTGCCGCTTCTGTTTCTGTGCACATAAAAACACACCCATAATGCATTGTCTCATAGTCCTGGAGAAAATAGTCCATTTGCTAAGTTAAAATTCATCGCTAATTCTAATGCCTCTGATATCAGTAGTGCCCCGCTGTCCAGGGGTAACAAATCTGTTAAGATTCGCCACTAACATCTCTGTGGTCAGTCGTGCCCGTCTGTCATATTATTGGAAGGCAACATTTTTGAAAGATGCAAATGCAAATTTAAATTATCTGTTCATAAAACGTTAACGACCCCCTCCCATTATATTGTGTTTTGGTGGTGGTGTTTTTTCACCCTCACACATTCATACACGCTCACATACTATAATTATATCCACACCGAACCGTACGTGAGCTGGATCCAACTTTGAATATAATTACATGCATGCGTATTTCTCAGACCATGACAGACGCCGTCGCCATGGTGATGATCACGAAAGCAAAAACTGGGATCACGATTGCAGCAGAGACAACGACGGAGATGATGATGACGACGACGATGATGGTGATGGCGGGATTAGCTCTGGTGCTATGATCGGCATCATAACTGGCTGTGTTGTGTTGATCGTCCTCCTGGTTGTTTTCATCATCATTGCCAGGCGCTGCTATGGGATGGGCAAAAACAAGACCAGAGGAGTGGCCAGGAGCATGCCCAATATCTACGCAGTTCCATTCTCTTCCATGCCTGCCAGGTAAGCAATGCTGATGAAAATTCTGATAGAGAATGTTATAAGATCATTTTTGCCTTTTCGAGAAATTGAGGATTGAAAGTAGGTCGGCAAAAGGGCCAAAACGCATTATAACAATGCATCATAAAGACATCTTGAAATTTGTTTAACCAATTGGTATGACACATGCATAATAAAAGTAGGAGTGAGAGAACCACTCTCATGACAGTCTCAAAAATTGACAAAATGTCGCATAAACATCATGGTAAATATCACTCAAGATATGTACTGTGTGTGTGGGGGGGGGGGGGTGTCACATGTTCAATGACACTGAAAGCATAACTCTGGTCCAAGGACTACAATATGAATATAGTAGTCCTTGCTCTGGTCCTATCGTGAAATCGCACAAGTTGCAAAGGACCTAATTTTGCAGGAGAGGAGGAAAACTTATAACACGAACACATGTAGGCCTACAATAAAATTGTTTCACACATTTTCAGTTACGAATACAATGTACATTGTATTTGATATGGTTGTTGTTACTTGTACGTACTCACAACAAGCGTTTTGCACTAGGGGCACGTACGTATACATATCCCTAATCCCGTCCTTATCCTCAATCCTAAACCTTATCGAATCCCTAACCCTGCCCCTTACCCTTAAAACTTGAAAGAATAATTATTAAATAAGGCTGTTGTTAGGAGTATTTCGGGAGGAGCTCTCTAGCTCTGGAGTCACAAAAGTCTTTAAAATACGTACCCCTAGCGCTAAAAAACAAAAAAACTGGGGGGGGGGGAGGGGGGAGACATAGGCCTACGTACTTGTAACAACATTCATGAAATAGGTCCATTAGATATAAAGGTACTTCAGCTTGCAAGCACGTTCATGTAGGCCTAAGTCTATCTAATAGATTGCGGTGGGGTCCGGCTGTAGGTTTGTTTATCGGGTAAAGCTCAGATTTCTTGTTCAAAATCGTCCTAACTTTGAGCCCGATGATCAAGATTGTTGTTATCTGCACGTACATACCCCAAGTATTTTGCCCTAGGGGCAAGTATTTTAAAGCCTTTTGTGACTTCAGAACTAGAGAGCTCATCCCGAAATACTCCTAACAACAGTCTTTATGAATTACCCTTGCAGATTTTCTTTTTGCTCCTGGTTTTAGTTGAAGGGGTACCGGGCAGAGTTTCGGATTAGATCAGATGTAGGGTTGAGGATAAAGGACGGGGTTAGAGATAGGTACGTGTACTTGCCACTAATGCAAAACGCTTAGGGTACATACGTAAAGTAACAGGGAGAAATAAGCTTACGGCATACGCCAAACTTGAACCAATTCGTGTTTAGGTCTTTATTTCAGGAGGCTCGCTACACTTCGCATTTACACCTCATTTTAACCAATTCCAGTGTGCAAGCATGTTTTATTAAATTTTCAAATGTGTTGCTCTACTGCACACAAAGCCGTGTAGCATTCAATGGTTTGCACACCGAAAGCTAAACAAATTAACGATATCTCAAATTGCTTCTCAAGCTCTGAGTTGAGAATCAAACCACTGTAGTAGCAAAGAAAAAAACAACAACACAAAACAAAACAAAAAACGCCAAAGGCCCAATGTGGCCATTGACGTGCCGATGTGCCTTTAAACCCAAACTTAAATTGCCTTTCCAAGAATATGGTTAACATAACAATGTGGGTGGATCTGACAAAACCAGGCCAAAGGTGAAATTTTGATACCTGTTCAAAATAGAATGTTTCTAAGACGATTTAAAGCAAAATGTTTTAACTGCATGCAGAAAAATGGCTAATCTTTCACATTACCCGGTACATGTACAGTATACACATCTCAATTTCCATAGAAAAAATGTTTCTCCCCCTGCGGATGGGTGGGGGGGTGCTGTCTCAGGAATTTGGTCTTTCACCTGAAGCCGGATTTCGTCAGATCCAGTCACATGTTTGTATAAGAAACTCATGAAAAGTTAGATGCATCTTACTTTATGTTCATTATATGATGCTTGTGCGAAGAAATTCATGTCCATCTTAAATGACAGCCACCATCCCCCGTTTCATCAAATTTCTAGATAATCCAAGAGCAACAGAACAATACACATGAAAACAAACAGGGAAAGATACAGAAGATCGTTTTTGCCTTCGACAATTCACCTCAGCAAAGCCATTTTAACCTTATGTGTGCCACATTTCATAAAGGTTCTTTACCATGTCACTTCATGTATGTCTGTTATTGACTTATTGAGTTTGTTTATATAACGACACGTAAGATATATGCACCACTTGTCTGATGTTAAACACTCTGTGAAAAATAATTTCTCTTATGGGATAATAAAGTGATTCTTATATTATCTTATCTCATAATAATATTATGACAGACATCAGAAAGACGCACTGGACATTGCTGCAAGTTCCCTTTTCTCTTGTGTGGTACAGTAATGTATCTCAAATTAATCCTTGTCTTACACTTTACAGTAATCTAAGCGCACCAACTCCACAAGCCACGCCCCCGAGACAGTTTGAGAGCAACCAGTGGACCATACCGTACCCGCCCCCTTACCCTGGTCATGAGCTAGACGGCGGGTCTAGGTAGGTATAATGTACGCTCTACAATAATGGCATGTCAGACTTATGCCAAAAGACAACTGACGGTTCATTGCATTCCTGAGCATGGGGGCTATCAGATAATATTACAAAAAAAGGAAATTCGCCGATAGCAAAATGGAATAATCCAATGCAATAATGACATAAATCACGAAATGACGGGAAAAAGAACGTTTTTTTTCTTAATACGGTATCTCAGAAGTGTCAAAAATGTCTCATGCCATTAGCGCAGTGCAGTGACGCTATAATACATGTACACTACATTTAATAATACATAGCAAGTCATTGATAAAACCCGATTCGAGGTAAAACTATCGAGACGTGTGGCCGCCATCTTGTTTTTTTCTTCTTGTTTCTTGCCTCGACCATAATTTTTCATGTATTTATTAGTTTTTGTATTTATTTTCTCAGTGCATGCTATTCTTTCTAATCAAATAATGGATGCAGAAGCTCGGAATACCTAAATTACACCCGCCCTACCCCTACCCCGACGAGTCTTTGGGACTAATTTGTCTTTATCCTCAAGTGTCCAGAGTGCCATGTTTGAAACAACACGTTATCTGATATCAGAATGTACTCTTTTTGTAAAATTTCTACGTTATTAAAAAAGTAATTTATATTTTGTCGTGTTTTAGTTCCATTTGGGAAATTTACCTTAGTGTCATTGCAGCCCAGTTGCAACTGGAGCAGACAGGTCGTCGCCAGTTTTTCATGAGAAATATACCTGAAATCTATACTTACTTATAAAATATTTTTGGCTCTTTTGCACGATATTCAGAAGTTTTGGATATGGCATTCTATTTTGGGACATTGTGGGATTAAGCACTTGTATTTCTTTCCAAAATGATCGCCCCATGCCCCACTTCGGACTTAAAACTCAAGTCCGTATTTCTGGCGCTCAGAGCATCAATGACTACCCAAGCCAAAGTACTCCCTCAATTTGATCTTAGATTAGATCAGAGCAAATGCCCTTCCTCAAAATTTTGCATCCACGAAGATATTTGTGAGTGGTCCTGGCAAAACAAGGCTTGAGGTGAAAGATTAAAAACCTCTCCAAAAGGGCAACATTTTTCAATGGAAATTGAGACTTCCTTGTAAAATGAAAGATTGGCCCTTTTTCTGAATTCTGTTAAAGTCTCTTGCTTGAAATAGTCTTCGAAATGCTCCCAGTTTCGCCATATCCACTCACATTTAGTAGTTATGTTTACTGTTTCCTTGTTTATTTTTGTACATGTACCAACAAAATAAGTGGAAGACAAGACAATAAGCTGACCGTTTTTTCCTCTTTAGCGTTGTCTATGGAATTTTCAATTACGTAATATTATAAAAACCACAGAAAAACTGTGGGGTCGCAGCAAGGCCATATAATTATATGCAACGTCAAAATTTGGCAAAAATAAAAAGTATGTAGTTTGCGTTTCTTTGTGTCGTTTGGTTATTATCTCTCACCCGAGACTTTGCTACGTACAACTTTTTATTTTTGCCAAATTTTGACCATGGAATTACATGCATCTTTTTACATGTAGACATGAACTAATCTTAACGGCCGGATTTTGTAAAAAAGCAATCATTTTCTACATATCAAAAGATCTCCAGGCTTTCAGAAAATGGAGATACAAGAAACGAAAACTAAAGTCGCCATCTCTTTATATGATTAAAACAGGGCAAACAAAAATCTTTGGACAAAAAAGATAAATTTTGTCATCATATTCGCAGAGATCCAGCGACCACTGACCTGGCCAGGGGAGTTAAGTTTGAGAAACAAGAACCACCACCTCCTTACCCTGCCCACGAGGTCAACAGTCAGATGGAGGTCTCGGCTCCCCCATTAGAGTCAGAAACACCAATGTATGATGGTGAGTACATATCAGATGTGAGTAAATTATTATCATCTGGTATTGATTTTCCGTGTGATGTAAATCGTGAATCGCGTGAACAAAAAGAAAGAAAAAGTGATCTGCTCATATTATGTGAATTATTGTAAACAAATGAAGATGAATTTGAGTCCGTTTTTGATTTTACTGCACATGGGCATGATAACGGCCACTTTGCACCTGCTTTTAATTACGGTCTATGCGGATACTTTATTTATGTTTGGTATTTAGATATTTTCTTTCTGAAAAAAAGCATGGTATTTTGCTGAAATAGGGATGGACATAAAAACCCAAACTTAACAAAACCAAAGCTTTCTTAGAAAGTGAGTTAAGTACGATGGTCATTTCATTTCACGCAAAGACAAAATACAGCTGCTCAATTATGTAAAATAAGGCCAAATGAGACTGAACCAGTGGCAATTACATGTACATCCCACGACAAAAAGTTCTTTTGTTTTGTTCACAGAACCAAGGAAAACGTGATCTGTGCCAGTTCTGCATGGATTCTGAAGGCAACCTAAGGTTATTAGAACTTTAAGCGAGTTGCCAGAGCTGAACAGGCAAAACAATTTGAGATATGAGAAAAGGAGCGAGAAAAATTAATTTAATTACATTCCACCCATGTTAGTCTGATTGCTTGTGAAAGTGAGCCATTTAATTCTGTACAGTCTGTTGATTTATGACAGCGTAGCCTTGAGGACAAGGAAAACCAACGGCTCTTCAAATCAGGCATCACATCAGTGAGCTTGTGCACGCAAAGGAATATTACATGCAATTATTATACTGTACTAATTCAGCAAAATTATTTCTTGCACATGTATTTATCCCCCCTCACCCCCACGGACGTTTTTTTTTTTTACTGAATAAATTATGACATCTCTTAGATTTTTTAAGTAATCCGCGTTCTTTGTCAGTGCCTGGAACGACCACGGTATGGGTTCTTTTTCACGATTGCAAATCGCCGGTCAGCTGTGGGAACCCTATTAAAACTAGACTGAAACTATCGTAACATTTGGGAATTGTAGTATTTCAGATACATTTAATAAGCTAGGTCCCCAAGTAACACCTTTAATTAAAGCCTATTTATAAGGAGGTTGCAACAGCCAACAGGTGAAACAATGTTGTTGGATAAAAATAATTATGAGCTGATGTGAAAAAAAAAAAAAAAGGGAAAGCACTTTTTGTCCGATAATTTCAATTTTCTTGTTTGTAATCGTGGATTGTTAGGACACACATTAAATACCACCGAATCAATTTTAGGGGGTTCAATAAGGGCTGTAATCATGAATTGTGAACATATAAAATGTCTTGGTTAATGATTAAATTAACTTTTGCTGTTCCCCCCCCCCCCCCCCCCCCCAAAGAAATGACAAAACTTTCTCATATTGGTCTGCTGTGCAGTCCAAGTACATGTATATTGTATTTTTTTGGCTTCTTAAGAATTTACCAGCAATCAAATAGTGCATAATCATATACCACAGCTAATCATGGGCTTTAAACAACAACTTGTTTTCCTTCCATTTTTTTGGTCGTTTTCATGAAAATTTGAACTTAAAGACATTTTAACTTACATATGACAGACACTGACATAAACAAATACACCAACACACATACACATATAACATAAGCCAAGTATTTAAAAAGTGAAAAATGAATTTAATGCTTTGTTTAAAACAAGATTGCGCAAACGAATCTTAAACATTTAAAGATGCAGGAATCACACATAATGATTTCATATAGCAGGAAATAAAATAAAAAACCTTCCAGATATGGTTTCATAAGACTTTCAAACCCCATGAATTAGCGAGTATCTTGTACTGCTAACATTTAATCACTACCTTACATACACTTTTCAACTTGGCCAAAATAAAATTTGTGTATCAAACGTCTGATATTTAAAAAAATACAAATGCTGTCACAATGAATATTTTGTGGAGAGCAAAAAATGAGCCTATTACACTGAGTGTACTCCTTAAAAGGAAAAAAAAAACTAGAAAAAAAACAACAAAAAAACAATTTAATCGCAGTGGTAATACACATGTAAAAGCATAATAACTTAGAAATCAGAGCTGCAGTCATGCCTATTTCTGTCCATCACAAATTTGTATCAACAAACTAAAATGATTGATGGGTTGTACAACCTGAAAATTCCTTGAACACTGTCCCTGCCCCACCCAGCCCTTTTCCTAAAGCCCAGCACTACTATCATCATTATCATGATCAACCATCCAAAGCGCCCGATCTGTACGCGTCCTGGTACGACATTCCCCCAGATTTCTCAGACACCAGTTTGATCATGTCATCAATACGCAGGATGGTGATGGCTGCTTCTGTGGCAAACTTCAGAGATTTGACCTTGGACATTGCTGGTTCTAAAACACCGGCTTTCTTGTTGTCTCGAACCACTCCCTCATACAGGTCTAGCCCCACCCTGCAAAAATAAATTGTCATACACTTAAATATACTGATTAATATCAAGTACCAGATATTTTGAGTATGTGTGTGGTGGGGGTACATCGACTTGAAAATGACCATTTTATGCTAGGAAGACACAAGACGATACGACGGAAGGAGATCTTACCAGGAGCATCCACTTACTACTGGCTAATACTGGTGATGAATTGAGCGATTCACATGACAGGCTTTCATAAAAAAAAATAAAAAAAACGAACAATTTCACATCAAACACATTATTCTGGTTCATCTGATGGCAAATCATGCACAAGGCACAAATTAAATGCATAAAAATTGTCTCAGGGGAGCAATGTGCAGTTTTCAGTGTTACTATTCTTCTTGCTCCCATTACAACATGTATACTTATCTAAGGACAGTTGATACTAGCAGGATAATTAACTTATCTCAGCTGTGTATATTCGTCAATGATGCCAACAAGACACCCTAACTCAAACAATGCTTCTCGCTTAGAAGTCTTGAAGATCATACTTGACTTGATCAACAAAGACAGGTAAGTTAATAAACATAAACACCGGCTTTTCACTCAAATATTTATATTCATACTATTCCTTCAAGCGACAGGAGCACTTGCAATTCGAATTTAAATTATCTCGACACAACATGCTGAAGACATCAAAAACTATTTCAACATAAATAACAGCTTTTCACTCATAGTCTTTACCCAAGAATTTTTATTTTATTTTTTGTCCATGAAAATATGTCCAGATACATGATAAAAACACTAGAACAGCCGCCTAGATTGCCAAGACCCGTCCCACTACTCACCATCTGAGATCATTATGCTCTGCTCTAGTTTGGGAGGTATTGTGGAAGGCTCTAAGCTTGGCTACCAGATCTGTCGAGTCCTGGGCAGCATTGACTGCCAGCTGCTTGGGTATAACCAATAGTGACTGGGCAAACTCAGCTATAGCAAGCTGTTCTCTACTGGCCTGGAAATGGCAGATTAAAAGCACAAATTATTCTCATGTATTATGTTTGCTGATAGATCCACACTAGTAAAATGATAATCATTTGACACTCATTAACAAGGTTCTAACAGCTGACCAATGATATGTGAATACTGCAGATGCCATGTATTGTTGTGTTATATGTATAAACATTTTAACCAAGTTACTATATTTATTTTGTACTTGTGATCTCTGGCACAAACTACCCAAGTATAGAATGGTAAACTTTATGAGAGAAAGAAAACTTGGAAAAGGCAGACAGCTCGACAATGGTTTGATCACAATGTGTTTTTCTATTGTGTTCTGGGATAAGGTATTTGACACATTATGTTGAATAGGATGCTATACTGTTTTTATCAAACACACCAAAAACAATTTTTTTGTACAAAAATGTCTGAATTTGGCAGTGTTTGCCAAACATAAAGAGTATGTGCATGCATGTATGAACAGCACATACTCCTATGCTGATTATCGAAATGGAATGGATAACTTTCTGCACAAGCACTTCATTTACTAACACATTCAAGCACATGATACTTTTGACGTTTACCACAATAGGTATATTCAACAAAACAATAAGCTAAGACACCCAAGTCACCTATTCCTATACAAACTTACCAGGGATGTGGCAAAATTCTCCAGGTAAATGGACAGGGCTGCTTCTACAGCTCCACCACCAGCTACAACTTTCTTGGACTCAAGTACTCGCCGGACAACACACAGAGCATCATGAACAGATCTCTCCATCTCATCCACCATGAAGTCATTTGCTCCACGCAGGATAATAGATGAAGCTGTACGAGCTTTAGGTCTGAAAGACGTGAAAACCCACACTAATTTTATTATGGTGCGAGGACAAATATATAATGTAAGTGGTGGGTGTAAGGAGTCGGGTAATAGTTAAACAATAGGGACAATTCAAATGATATTTATGTCCCTGCCTCAAATAAATATCACAAAAAATTAAAATGAAACCTCCAGAGAAAACAATTCAGTATGACACTCAACGCGACTGATACAGATTAATCATGCCATAAAACAGAAATTATGTTCATCAAGATATTTTCCACCTGTGTACATCATTTGAAAAAAAAACCTGTGCCTGAATTACAAAAAGCATATCGTGTCTAGGCTTCAAGACTCCTGTAACTAACGTTTCGAAAATTTTACAGCAGAGCCAAAAAAGTGATTTTCTTTGGCTTATTGCCAGCAGCAAATTCTAAAGACAATGGACTTGACTATTGCAATATTGTTATTTATAGGAATTGAGCCATGAGCTTTTGACACAAGGCGCGCAATTGATTTTCAGACCCAAAGAACGAAAGTGATTTTGACTAAAAATGTTTGTTGGGGAGGCTTGCAGCATAACGACGATATAAAGTTCCTGTTGATGCTCTTGGGCTCAAAGTGTCAAAGTCTAGAAGGGCCAACTTTACTAAAGGAAGGAGGCACAACTGAATAAACATGGAAAGAGCATATTGTGATTTATGGTTTGACCATAATGTATGTGAATGCACTCAGAAAGAACAAGATCTGACAACAAAACTGAGACAAGAAGATCTTTACCCTCTAATAATAATTAGTTCATCATCACAGATTCTTTCCTGCACCACTTCCTCTGCTTGCCCCAAGTATGATGGCTCAAAGGACTCCTCTCCTTCCAAGTTTGCCAAGGTCATCAAGAATGCAGCTGCAGTAACAACATAACACATTTAGCAGGATAAACAAAGACATGTGAAACCCTACAGTTCCTCAACTGCCCCCATAGGGAGTCTTAAAACAGTATATTAAATGCAGTTTCAAAGAAATCTAAACTTTTTACTGGCGGTTTTTCTGTTGTTGCTTTTTCTTTGACTTCATCTTTCTTTATTCACATTCAAAATAATAATGAACATTCTGAAGCTGACAGCAATAATTTATTTCCCTATATTATTCTAAACACTGACACAGAATATTGAATCCTCTCAACCTGTTATCTCTAATAGATTAAAGTTCAGCGGGTAAATATTTGCACCATTAAATACATTAAGCAGCCAGGTAATTAGCAGAATCGAGAATGTCTGTCCACATACTCTGGAAAACTTTGAACATGTCACAGTATAGCCTCCTGCTGTGTAAAAAGTATTCTGCCATGTCACAGAAAAAGGCCATATAAATCGGTGTCATGACCTGAATTTCCGTGATTTTGTGGAGCAGGAGTTCACGGGCTGAGACCCATTGAGTAGTATTTGGTGTGATCGGACCCTTAGGGTAAAAAGTGGTATTTTGTAAGTTAGTGGAGTCACGCCCTGAGGCGGTAGGTTGTGCAAGGAATGCACGAGGCTGTGAACTCAGCACGCGTAAGAGGGTAGTTAGGAAGGAAGCTCCACAGGGTTTTGTCTGTTATAAAAGGGTTGGCCCGCCATTTTTATTTAGAGACGGCTGTAAGCATTGCACAGTGAGGCGCTCTCGGCTCATTCTCCTGAGTCTGAAGTAGGAGACGAAACAGACAACAGTCGAAGACAAAAGAGCTAACGTCAAGAACTAGCTGTTTAATGCCGGGCCAAGGGTACGAACCGCGTCATTTGGATTCGCGCTCTCTACATGGCGAGCGCAGAATGGTAAGGTCCAGCGAGTAGCCAGTGAAGACAGGGCTACCCTGACAGAGAAGAAATCCACTGTCAGCCATAAGGAGTAACTCCCCGAGTCCAGAGATCTCGTTCGACAGGTTTGATCGATTAGACATCTAAGGAACCCTTACCCGAGCATAGTGGATTAATGCAGTAGCTATAGTGTTGTGATTAATAGAGTAGTAAGGAATGTGAGGAATTATTAAATATCCATGTCGAGTAGTTCGCCATAAATATTAGTAAGGAGAATTGTGCTGTATAAGTCATAACGACTACAAGTTCAGATGTATAACATATTTGTTTGAATTTATATGTATATAGTTATATTTATAATTAGAAAAAAGTGCTAGTTAGTTGATTGGAATTACACCTTGGATGCTATATGATTACTAGTATTTATTATGCAGACGGAATTGTCACATTGCAATAATAAGGCCCCTCAGGTCTGACTAAATATATAACTTGTGTTATTTGATTATTTTTGGTATGCCTTTCGCGAGTGTGAGTTAGCCTCTTGAACAGTCGAAGGGCTATCTTCCCCATATCCCGACTCACCTCATTCTTGACAATCGGTCTGTCAAATTCACTCACTTTTAGTCATCATTTTTTTTAGAATGAAATGTATGCCATCTCTCTACATAGGCTGTAATTTCATATGACTGCATGCAATGGTTTCCTCTGGCCACCAGAAAGTGGAAACTGACCAAGGACTAAGTTTTGAGTTTGAGTTTAATGGCATGTCGGCACAATAATGGCCATTTGGGGTCTTCCATGGTTTTATCGTTATCTTACTTTGGGTTAGCTTTCAGCCCTTGGATTGACCGAGGAATAAAGCAAAGGACAAAACAAAATTTCTTTTAGTCTCTCCTGTCAAACTGTCTCAAGAGCATACCGCCTTTTTCTCCAACATGGCAGATTTGGAGAAAAAAAGTTAACAACAAACAACCAACAAATCCTCACCTCCAGTGGCTTTGGCAACCCTTTTCAGGTCAGCTTTCTTACATCGTCTAACAGCCATAGCTCCACACTCCACAAAATACTTGAGACATAGATCATCAATGCCACCTGTGGTCAGGATCACATTGGCTCCGGCAGCAATAATCTTCTGAATTCTCTCCTTGGTGATGTCGAACTCTCTGATGAATACAAGATCACAAACAACTATGCAGAAGCTGAACCTGGCCTCAGAAAGTAATCAATTATTGGTAAACTGAACGAAAAACTCTTAAACACACAAAAACAAAATGTAAATTCACACCAACTGTGAAACAGCTTTTTTTTTTTTTTTTTTAAATCTCTCCCAGAAGCACGTGAAATCCACTGTTTCTCATAATCATAATAAAGATTTTTGTTCCATAGTAGTAAAAAAACAAAACAAAAAGCTGTTCAAACATTTAAGAACTAACGAAAAGCTTTGCAGGTAATGTACAATAAGCATTTAACTGAGAGGATTTTAGAAGCTTTTTTGCCGTGAAGCGTATTTGACACAATTGAGTCCACTCTGACTGAGAGGGCCATTTATGTCAACAACACAAAAGTACTGTACCATCCACCTCATAGCAAGGAACTGAATGGTCCAAACTACATGTGCTGTCATTTTTTGTGTCCCATGATGTTTTCCCAGTCTCACACCATACAGGTGAGCTGGGTAGCAAGACATGGGACGCCACGATGGTTGTTTGTGTGTATGTGAGAGAGCGAGAGAGATAGATAGTGGCACAAACATAAAGATCACTGAACAAGACATCAGAATTTGTTTCAAAGTTTTCCTGATGTATACGCTTTGCAGACAAAATCCAAACTATTTTATGGCACTGTAATCAATTCGTAACAACCTCCTGTGCATGTAGTGATATTTTTCTTCCCATGGCGCTCATTCTCAACTCTACATAAAATGAAAGTCTTGATTTGGTTAGAAAACACAAAACTGAAGCTTACTTAGCAGTGCAACATTGTTTTCTACCACGGGATCCTAAAACTTCTCAGATTATTCTCAGATAAAACAAGACTCAGTACAATAACAACAAGAGCGACCATGAAATTTGTGGGCACATCACTACTGCATATCTCAACAAATATTAATCAATTGGTTGGAACAAATTTGTCTTCATGGTCATTAACATCAAACATGGCAACAATGTGACAGACAAATGACAGTTTAGTTGGGCTGTAAATCCATGGATGTGGGATTTGGCACAGGAATTATAAAGGTGATGAACCACTTTATCCATTTTGTATTTGCAATTCATATGTGACCTCAGGTATTAGTTCTGTTGAATGCAGAGAATTTCCTATTTCATTTCCCCAAAATAAGCAGTATTTCTAGCATTCATAGATACAGAATGAATTTATTTTGCTAGTAAGCTGTGGGTTGACATTTCTATAATTTCATTATGGTTGATTTTCATATCTTATGATTTCACAGGAAGATAACAGATCCTTTAACAAGAATAATTTAACAGCTTTTTTTTTAAAATTAAGCAATAAAAGGCTGCTGATAGAATATCTGCCTTCAGAAATAGCTTGTTGGGTAGGCCAGACACAAACCTTGGTTAAAACACCTAAGATCTGAACTTTTTAAATTAAAAAAAAAAAAAGCAATAAAAGGCTGCTGATAGAATATCTGCCTTCAGAAATAGCTTGTTGGGTAGGCCAGACACAAACCTTGGTTAAAACACCTAAGATCTGAACTGTTCTAACCAGCATCCAGTTTGCTGTTCCCCATAGTATATACTAACGCAGCTATGAGTGGTAGCTGGCAAGCAAGTTGTATGGGGGTATAAAATGACTGCCGATTTGAGAGAAATTCTATGTTCCTCAAGACTTTTTATCTTTAGGCTATGATCGAAGAGTCATGCCGGATAAAGTTGGTCATTCATTTCATTTTGCAGATGACCACTAATTCAAAGCTTGCTTTCACAGCTTTTTCTATGGTCAGATAATGACTGTTATTGGCACAGAGTGTGAGAAAATGGTAATGCCAACAGGGGATAGCACTGTTGTTTGCATAAAAAAAGAGTTTCCTTCCCTTTAGACAACTCCACATATGGAAGGAGAACTCTAAGCCATTAACATTAATTTGGAAGAATTCAAATTCAGCAAACTGTTCCATCCCAGTTCAATCTATGTATTTTCTCAGGATTAATTGAACAGGTAATGAATTGTAATGGGTCATTCACTGTATGAATGGAAATTATCCAATGGCATCATTAGATGCATGTGCATGTTTACAGCCTGGTATGTCTGTCAGATTCATTACACGTTTATCAACCATACTGCCTATAGTACAACATGTTCAGAAGTATGGACCAACCTCTGCCTCATGGGATCCAACTGTTCTGGATTTTCCACTAACAGCTCCACACCAAGTTTCATCTTTGCTTTCTGCAGACTGAAGTCCAGGCATGCAATCTTGGCATTGGACACTGATTTTGGCATTGCTGGATAAGGAAAGAGCAAGTTAACACAGGTCTTGATTACATTTTCCCCAATCACTTTTTCAAAGCAAATTTGCTGTTTCACACAAGTCTGAGTCTGAACACCATCTTGTTCATGCAACAACAAGAACTGTCTATATTGTATCACAGATTGGTGTTGGCAGTAGTCCGATTTGCTCAACTGCATACCTTAAGCCACGGTCCACGTTAAACTAACAATGCAAATGCATTATTTCACTTCAATACAAAAAGGACCTGAAAACAAAAAAGTCTGCAAAATAACTTAGAATCCTTATTTCATATACTTTATCTTCATCATCCATTATTTTGGTGCCGACAGTCATGAAATTCACATTATCACAAGGATGTGACTGTCACCTATTTATAACAATACATTGTAACTGAAGTAAAATGTTTTCCCAATTATATATTTTTATTTACGTTCCAAACTGCAATTACTATGATCTTTTCCTCACTTACTGTGGAGCTCTGCCTGAACAGCCATTTTTAGAAATTCATGACATGGTCAATCATACAGAATTTCAAACCCCTAAGCAGGCTGATAGATTTGAAGCTGCTGTGCAAGAAATCAAAATTTACCTTGAGATGCCACTGTGCAGTTGAGAGCATAGCCTTGAATCAGCATACTCTCTCTAGAGCTTTTGCCATGTGCCTTGAGGACGTTGACTGCCTTGATGGGATAGCGATAGCCCCCTTTGCCATCTGGTGTTTTGATGGCATTGGCAGCATCCACCACCATGTTGGAGAAGAAGTCAGCATCGCTAGAAGTCGTTAAGGCCGAAATATTAAATAACCCCTTCCAATAAATTGCCCAGAAAGGATACACAGAGTACTGGCATAACCTGTTTTCTCAACAACAACAAAAAAAACAACCCAACAAATTCCAGAGTAGAGTGTGAATGCACTTAAGGTATCAATTTTAGTTTTAGCCTAATAACTTTTCATCAATCTACATTCTGTACAATACACTAACAGTATGACTGTGACTGCGCTGTCTTCATGACCAGATATATAACAATATAGTTTTTTTTAAAAAAGGATACGGGCCAATTATTTTACTGGACATGCTGGTCTTGGCTGCATTGACAATGGAATCTCGGCCCAGGTCATCCGCTGAGATTGTCAGGTGGTCTTGGATGTACTTGACAGCTTCCCTGAAAATCAATCAGACATGAAGTATTGACACTGATCACCAAAAGAACCTATCAAATGCACATGCATCATGACAGATGTGGTGTTTGCCAAATCATTTGATTCTAGAACATTCATTCTATTACCCATTTATCCTGGCTGCTTCGGTACAAAAACTGTCTTCCTAGCAATATTTTAAAACTAAACATTGAAAATGTTCAAATGAAGAATAAATTGAGAAAGTAATTTTAAAACACCTGGAGTACTTTCATTCGGATGCTATGTTTTGTCTTGTAGTTGTAGAGATTTCTCATTGTCCAAGACTTAGACAAGGTTCATGGTAGTGGTGAGTACAATAACATTTGCCTAATATTGAGAGAGAGAGATTTTGCAAATTTGTTAATTTACAACCTGTTAAACAATTCTTACTATATGACCAGAAGTAGTTTGTATTGTTACAAACAAGTCAATTTTCATGTGCATAGCTTATAAATGTTTGTCCGCAGCAGTAATGATCACTCACTTGCAGGCCAGTCTGTAACCACTGATAATGGATGTGGGATGGATCTTGCACTTGACCAGCTCATCTGCATTCTTCAGCAGTTCAGCAGCAATAATAACCTGAGAGTATAATGCAAATCAGCTGAAGTTAACAACAACAAAACATTTATTATTTATTTCTACTGGCAGCTTTAATCAACCAAAACTCATTGCAAAATGATCATAGGCTTTTGACATTTCAGTACAAATGGACTGTTTTTAAAATCAGCATCTAGCACTTATTGCATCCTGGAGATTTACAAATGGAAAAACACAATAAATCTCCTTTTAGCTTGCTCTGTTGATTACTGTATACTTTTATAACATTTCTTATTCTCAGATTTATCTAATTTAAATTCATTGCCTTTTTAGCAAACAGAATGGCATACACTGTTGCAAAAGAAATAGTAGGACAAGAATGCACCGGCAAACCCTCCGTCAAAAAATTGTTTGAATAATACAACATGTTGATTCAGCAAAACACGATGAAAGTAAAGCTACATACAACGCTAGTGGTGCCATCACCGACTTCTTGGTCCTGGAGATCTGCCAGCTCCACCAACACTTTAGCAGCTGGATGTTCCACCTCCAAGAGCTTCAATATGGTGGCTCCATCATTTGTGATTGTCACATCCTGAGTGGAGTTATAAAAAAACAAAAATTAATAATAATATCTACAATTCCAACATCAATAAGTGAATAAGAATGCTACATAATCCCATTCAAACTCAAGTTTGGCCAAACTGCCTCAGTGTAATATCTCCACACTAATAGTAATAGAGCAAGTGCAGCTCCATCTCTAAATATAACCCGTGTAAAGATTTAGCATAAGGACTACAGTTGAACTAATTAAGCTCATACAGAAGTAACCGCATTTCATTCAATATTGATTAAATTCTTTTGTGTAGGACTGATACTTCACTACCCGATAGAGTGATAGTGACAACCAGACATATAAGCTGTGCAGTACTACCAAATATCTCGTTTTTTTTTTTTAATTGCATGATTTCTTCACTGAGTGATGACAGCTATGTGACTGTTGTCCAGTGTCCACAGATATTCCCGAAGAGACTGAGGTTGTAGTGAATTGCTCATACATTACTACTAATTGACAGCACTGCAATGGCTTTTTTTTTTTTTTGGTTTCGATCACTGTAGTATGAGAGTAATAAATAGTATTCAGATTTTCTCTGTAGGATTGGGATTGCTGTTACTTTCACTACTGTGTACTGTGGCTGAGGCTTTTGAGCTGATTTCAAAAGTTATTCATAAATTGGAGATATTCAGTGTGGGATATAGACTTTATATTAAGTCATGGATGTGAACTCACCCCTATATCATCTACCAACATTTTGTCCAGTCCAACAGGGCCGAGGCTGCTTTTCACAATATTTGCAATGGACATAGCTGCGAGAACTGCAACAGAGGCAAAATATGAGAAATTACATTAATTTGTTCCATAGGTCACTGAAATCCAACAAACAATCTATTTCTGTGAATGTACCGAGGCATTTTGTACCAAGCAGAATGCTGGCACAAAAATAATAATCATTCTAGATCTAATTTAAATAAATGACTTTAAAAAAATATTGCTTCTTTCACTTCAGATCTAGATCTAGATCTAATGCCTGCTGAATTAAATCTGTGCCTTTGTGTGTGTTTGCATAGGCCCCTATATAGAGTCTTGCTCAATTTTGGAAAGACGTGTGAATGCCTCTCATGCCAGTCACCTGTTAGGTTACACTTTTGGATGCAGTAAATACACAGCAGTTAATCACCGAGCTGTGCCTTAACTGCCAAAACATCCCTACTGAGGATTAATATGCCACGGCTATTCCTACTAGATTCTAATATACTATCAAAGCCCAAGCCACACCCCCCCCCCCCCCCCCAAAGTTGAGTGATGCATTTCAGAATCCTTCCTCAATTTTCCTTCTAATGTTGAGGACAACTCCACTTCATCAGGTTCATGCATAAAACTAAACCCAGTGGCTATTCTTACGGCAGGAATGGAACTGAGAATTTTGTTATTCAACTTAATGCTGGGCCTACTTGGGGCACTTTTTCGGTTGTTCCCACCCCAACTTACGTAGGCTATATTAGTTGATTGTCAGATTGATATGTAACGACGTGAGGGTCTAGTCAGTTTGTATCATCGAGGCCGTAGGCCGATGTTCGTCTGGGCAGTAGTCAGATTGATATTACATCAGGGAAAGCCGCCGGGGTAGCTATGTATTGTTTTCACTCGGACTGGAACGCATTCGGAAGTCCTTCCGCTAACTAAGGAGGATCAGTTGGGAAACTGATGCTGTAAGGTTGGCCTTTTCTGGCACACGATGTTCAAAATGTTACAGAGCCAATGTATTTATGGCTGCCGTAAGAATAGCCACAGCCAAAACTAAAAGGTATGGACTGAAAGATGAAGTAGAATCGTAGATCTAGATCTAGATAAACATTATTAACTTATTGACACAACTAATGGCATGTCCTGACAAATAAAAGCCTACACCCGTTGATTTACTTTAATTAAATCCGATCTATTATCGACTTTGCCCATACCAGTTGCCACCCTTCCTTCCAGAATATTCCTCGTGGATGGCAGTCAAGAAACGAAGTGAGTAGACGAGAGACTAGAATCCAGATGACTCTTTGCAAACGATGTCATTGCTCACGAGCAAACCCTTTAGCATAAAACCCAATTAAACATTGCATATAATAATGTCACATTACCATTTTGTGTCCTTACGGACTGCCCTGTTGTTCTGTTGCCACCAACAGTCAATGCCGCAGTTGTGTTCGCCATGTTGAATCACGCTTTCCTTTGCCGACCAAGGGATCCACCGCATGCCAGAGCGATTACGAATATTTCATTAACAAAATCTCCATTTCAGAATATAATATATATAAGGACGAGTACTTTATATTTATAATTATGCAGACGTGATCTGTGTTTATTTAACAAATATATGAATTCCGTAAAACCTTTTTAAGAAATTTATTTAGATTTATCATTAACAGAAAGCTTTCATCTCTTCTGACTTTGCATGAATAGGTGGTAAGAAACTCCTCGGGTGGAGAGAGACAGATGACGATCTTCATAATTTTCATCTTTTGTGATCCTTGTTTATTCATTAGTTTTCTTTTACATATTTCAGAGTAGAGTTCTGTAAACGTCTACAATTTAGATTACTGATAATTTTTTGAATGCCTCGTCGGTGTTAATACGCACTTGTTTTGCAAACTATTCTATTGTTGCACCAATATTCAAGCAAATTTACGTCTTGCTCTTAACCATACTTGCTCTAAATATCCCTCAGCTACATGATACAGGGATAGTTAAAAATAAATGATGCCTCACCAACATTATGTTTTAAATTTAGAAAGGAAAACTTACACAAACTAATAATTATAAACAAACAATTCTGACAAAGTAGATTATTGTGATTATAGTGATATTTTATGGTATCGATTCTTTAATTAAAATAATTGCCCTACGACCAAATAACGGAAGTGACATAGGACATTCCGCAGAAACCATCGTAATATTTCACAATCGTAAATTTGATTTTCATTAAATTTCAAGACTGTACTGCAGTGTGCAGAAAGTCAACCAAAGAGTGCACAGTGCTACGGTATTATTTATTCCAGCCTGACGAAGGTTCTCAGTCAAAGCTCGTGCAATTTCTTCTATTTTCATTCTTTTAGAGTTCATTGTAGCTTTTTTTTCTTTTTTTTTTTTTACACGTCGTATTTCGAAGGTGGCACTTTGACTGTAGCTTTTTTTTCTTTTTTTTTTTTTACACGTCGTATTTCGAAGGTGGCACTTTGACTGAGAAATATAAAGGGGGGGGGGAGGGAAGGGGTATTTGTTGGCAATATTGGGAATTAAAAAAAACAACCCCCCCCCCCCTTTTTTTTGGCCACATTTCTAAAAAAAAAAAGAAAATGGGTAGCGGCTGCGAAATTGTAAGTTGCTAAAATAGTGGGAGATCCATTCTGGCCGGAGCCAGCAAGTACTGTCACACATAACTTTTGCACATAACATAATATTTTAATTTTAAATGCTTTTTTCCTGATTTATAATTATGAAGGTGCAGATTGCAGATATAACAATATACAATTGTGGTATGTGGTATTTTGGGATTCAGTATTTTGTCTTAAAGGAGCGTAGGAGCGTGTTCCAATCACAGTGCTTAACTGTGAGCGACAGTTAGACTGACCCGCCCCCAAGACCGTGGGAGGATGGGAAAGAATCGTATAAAACCCCGGGCCTGTCAAGCCCCAAGCACTGCGTCTCTTCCCCCAGTCGAGAGCAGGTGTGTGTGTTATTGAATAAACGTCTTTTGTGCCCTACAATAGACTTATATTCTTCTTTGACAGGTACGTGCTCTTTAATACTTAAAATACTGTTCTTGCTGATTTTAAGATGATAATATCAGATGCTATCAGATCTTTACGATGAGTGTAACTCTGTAAGCAATAGATGTATTTTCCTCATAAGTATATTAGACTCTGGAAGTTATGAAAGAGTTCTGTGGTTATGCTGTTTATATTGTTTTAGATACATGTAGCCTGCTGAAATGCCGTATACTATTAGCCTAACCGAGCAGAGTGTTTGCTCACAAATGTTATGTTATATCCACGACCACGATATTAGTGCGTACTGAATGTTTAGAAGTCTTTAGATAATATTGATCTCTCTCTCTCTCTCCTTCTCTCTCTCTAATATGTTTAGTTTATTATCTTCACTCTTGATTTATTTACGTTTTAGTATACATGTATTATTATTATGCTAGTCGTGTTAACTATGCCATGTGACATTACATGTATATTATTTGTTTTGTTGTTAATTGGTATACTGTTACACGACTGCGTCTCTTCCCCCAGTCGAGAGCAGGTGTGTGTGTTATTGAATAAACGTCTTTTGTGCCCTACAATAGACTTATATTCTTCTTTGACAGTGTGAGCAGTTTTACCGCCCTGGCATGAACCGAGTGAATGTTGCGGCCTAACCAGCCGCAGTAACAAGAGTGAAACCCACATGAATGGTTCATCTACACCATATCTACACCTTCACCCTCACCCTAACACCATCTTGTTACAATTTCTGGCGCCCAACGTGGGGCGGTAACTGACTGTCAATCGAAAGCTGAAAGAGGACACAGCTTGGGACTGTGTTATGACTTGTATGACGAGGCACCGTGACCGGAATGACCACGTGTGAGTATCGCCGGTGCGCTGGCCTGAGAGCTGCAGCGAAGACTACGAGACTGGCGACCCACCCAGGGATTCGCCGCTGACCTCGAGACTGGCGACCCACCCAGGGATTCGCCGCTGAATGGGCCCCAACGTGTGTTGCAACGTTGTGACTTTGTGTTGAACTGTAGTGTTGTGGTCAGTAATTTAACTGTCTGTGTTTGTGTTACTACCTGTTATTAGTGTCAATGTATGAATTGTTGCTAGAGGTTATCTCTGACGATTAATTATTATTTCAGAAGATTCTTTACACAGAATAAACGGACGAGAGGGACTGATCACCCCTGTCGTTTGGATTTCGTCTGCGGTGGCCTCAACTGTTTAACTAGTTGTATAATTTTTATTTGTATTAATTTGCTTCCTTTGATGAGCATGCTTATATTCATACTAACTGCTATTATTCAATGCCATTCTTTTATGCATTTAGTTACTTGTGCGACCCTAAACCCTTAATAGGTTGTTATTTTCAGCTATCTCTACTTATCTGTTTCCTGACATCCCGTGCAGCGATGCAGTAATTAGCACTTCATGAATAGTATTGTTTCTTCTGGTTGGTGTGGTTTTCCACCCCTTCTGGCCTTTCCCTTTTCTTATACTTTAGTTTAGCGTTCGCACCGAGTGACCTTTCTGTCCCTCCTGCAGTTTCTGGCACATTGTCGTTGGTTAGTGTTCGTATGCGCGGAGATTTCGCACAGTCATTATCAGTGGTAAAAACATTATCTGCTCTCCGGTGGTCTCCCGACTCTCTTTGGACACGAGCACCTTGACGGCTATAAATCAGGTGCAATTAACAAGCATTCCTTTGGGTCCATCGTCCACACCACCCTCCATGGTCCGCTTAGTGTAGTAATGATGTCGTAGCAAGTCGTATTGTTTATGACAAGATAACGCGGGGAGTGGGAAATGTTCGCGTGGCTGAGAAATTGATATTGGTCGAGATTCCTACAGGGAACGCCGTTGCGAATTAATTAAGTTGTTCGTCTTTATCTGAAATTACTTGACCCGGCGGTGAACATTAATTATACCGCTGTGTTTTCGTTCGTGCACTGTACCGTGACGCACTGACCGCCGTGCAACCGATACGCCCCCTCCCGTTTAACTTCGCGGTGTAGCTGGGAGCGTAGAAGTGTCTGCATTTAAGCATATTATTTCAATACTGTAAAGTTTTAATTGCTCGAGTTGTTTATTGATACTTTTCTGTCATAAATAGTGATTTATAGATGGCGTCCAGAAAGACAGCAGTTGCCGCGGCAAAGGAAAACTCAGACCTTCAGTCCATTCTTGATTCGATAGATTTACTGAGGCCTGAGGATAGGGAAGAAGTCGTTAAGAAGTTGCGGGGCCCTAAAACTCCGTCAGGTTCTGCAACGGAAGAAAATGTTAATACCATGTATCCTATGAGGGCAGCTGAGCAGCCCAGATTGTCTACTTTTTCGGGGGACGATGGAGTTTCGTCTCACTGCTCGTATTTGCAGTGGCGTTTGGAGGTTAAAGACCTCCAGAGGTCACAAATTTATCAAGACCGCATATTAGTTGCTGCAATGCGTCGTTCGTTAAAGGGCCTCCCTGCCGATCTTATTGTTCAGATGGGAGAGGAAGCAACGTGTGACGGAATATTACACAATTTAGACTCTTTATATGGCAATATTCTACCATCGGCCGATCTCCTCCAAAAGGTGGCAACAGCTGTACAGACACACGAGGAGTCTGTGACAGCGTGGGCTGTGCGTCTTCAATCATTAGTAGCCCAGATATCGCAAAAATCTCCACCGCTGATGACATCAGCGGGTGCGGCCGACATGTTGAGGTCGAGATTCTACCATGGTATGGTAGATCTCATCATGCAGCAGGCCATCAAGCACAAATACGACTCAAATTTAGATTTTGAGAAATTGTTAGTTGCCGCCCGCGTGGAGGAAGTAAGAAGTAAAACCTCAGTCACGGCATCGAGGCCAACCGTCCACAGTCTGGAACAGGTGGCTGACGGTGATACTGTACTTAGATTAGAGCGCAAGATGAGTAGTTTGGCAAAAGCAGTAGAGGGGTTGAAAATGAACGCTCGACCTCAGACTAGAATTAATGTTACAGAACCTAGATGCTATCGTTGCAATAGGCCTGGCCATAAACAAACTCAGTGTCCTTTAAACGAACGGAGTCTGGGACGGCGGGGCGACTCCTAGACGTTACAATCAAAGCCCTGTGCCTTTAGTTGGACGCGCTAATGAGGTCTTCATTAGTCTGAATAATGTTCGTACAAAGGCATTGCTGGACACTGGTTCTATGGTGTCGTGCCTTTCGTATCAGTTTTGTGTAAACAGAAATATTGACGTTCAACCCCTGTCCTCTGTCATGGAAATTTATGGGGCAGGTGGGGAAAGTTTAAAGTATAAGGGTGTTTGTGAGATTAATGTGTCTTTGCCGTTTTGTTCCAAACCATTGAATGCGCTTTTCCTTGTAGTGCCTGACACGCAACATAACAAACGTGTCCCCGCCCTAATTGGCATGAATATTCTGCAGGAGCTTGTGCCACTACGTTCTCCAGCTGTTTCTCTTCCATCCGCATGGGAATTAACGCTGGGGGCGGTGATGTCCCATGTGTCAGCCGTAAAGAGTGATAGAAATCTTGGTTTTCTTTGTACTAATAGTCAAGAAACTTTGCGACCTGGTGAGGCGAAAATGATTGCGGGAGATTTATGTATGCCGGCTCTGATAGCCCCTACCACAGTCATACTAGAAGAATTCACTAATAGTTTGCCTGGTGGCGTCAGAGTGAGCTCAGGGGTGATTAATGTTAAACCCATGAAATCAATTAGTCAAGTAAATGTACTAGTTAGGAATACGTCAGCTCGCACGCTAACTATTCCTATGCGCACCAATGTTTGTTCCGTGCAAGTGGCGCAGATTCAGACAAAGTCAAATCAGATTGCAGAATATCCACAAGTGTCTGATGTCACCGAAGCTATGTTACAGACCATACCATCTAATGTGACTGAAAGCGAGGCGCGTCAGTTAAAACAACTCTTAAAGAAATATAGCCATATCTTCTCGAACCATCATTTGGACTTGGGAAAAACTAATATCACGAAACACCATATAAAGCTAACAGATGAAACTCCATTTAAAGATAGATACAGAAAGATTCCCCATGCGATGATTGAAGAAGTTAGGAAAGAGATAGCTGATATGTTGGATCAAGGCGTGATTCGTCCGTCACCAAGTTCGTTCAGTTCAAACTGCGTTCTAGTTCGAAAACCAGATGGAAGTTTACGAGTATGTACAGATTACCGAAAGCTAAACGCGAGAACAGTCGAGGATGCATATGCTATTCCAAGAATTGAAGACACCTTAGATGCGCTTCATGGATCCCAGTATTTTTCTTCACTTGACTTAAAAAGCGGATATTGGCAGATTGAAGTTGCGGAGGAAGATATTTCAAAAACTGCTTTCACGGTTGGGAATTTAGGTTTCTATGAATGTTGTCGTTTACCATTTGGCGTTACCAATGGGGTTGCAACTTTTCAGAGACGTATGGAAACATGTATGGGAGACTCGAATCTCAAAGACTGTCTTCTTTACTTAGATGATATCATTGTATTTAGTAGGACTTTTAAGGAGCACCTTCAGAAGTTGGAGACAATTTTCAGAAAATTGTCTGATGCGGGACTTAAACTAAAACCTTCTAAATGTAAATTCCTCCAGAGTGAGTTGAAATATCTTGGACATGTAGTTTCCAAAGACGGCGTGTCTTGTGACCCAGAAAAAATAGAATGCGTGCAGAAATGGCCAGTTCCAAAGACACTTAAAGAACTCCAGAGTTTTTTAGGATTTGTAGGTTTTTAACGTCGTTTTGTACCAAACTTTTCTTCCATTGCCAAACCCCTTCATAGGCTCCTACAGGACGTCGGGGGAAAGAGGGGCAGCACTAAACTAATTTGGAGTGACGATCAACAGGCGGCATTTGATCAGTTAAAAGATCTTGTGGTTGACGCACCTGTTCTGGCTTATGCCGATTACTCTAAAGATTTCATTCTTCACACTGATGCTTCATCTGAGGCGATAGTTGCCGTTTTGTACCAGGAACAGGATGGCAAGAAACGTGTGATAGCGTTTGCAAGTAGAGGTCTTTCTAAGTCTGGGAGAAATTATCCTGCCCATAAACTTGAATTTCTCGCGTTAAAATGGGCTGTTACTGAGAAATTTTATGATTATTTATATGGCAACAAGTTCTGTGTGTACACCGATGATAACCCACTGACTTATGTAATGACTTCAGCTAAGCTTGATGCTAATGGTCACAGATGGGTTGTGCACCTCTCGGAATTTGATTTCGAATTGAAGTACAAACCAGGAAAATGTAATCGAGATGCGGATGGTTTGTCTCGGATTAAATGGCCATGCACTGTCCATAGTAATGTAATTCAAGCAGCCCTACAGGGTTCCACTGTTCACACACCCTTGAGTGATATTTTGGATAGTGGCACAGATTTAGGACATAGGGAAGCTAATGACATTCCTGACAATTCAGCTTTGTTTGAACAGGTTGACACAAAGATTGACTGGGCCAACGCCCAGCAATGTGACAGAAATATTAATGAAGTGATATCGTGCATAAAAGAGTCCGTATCAAAGTTAAAGTGCACTACGGGTGCAAGGCAACTTCTGAAAGAGGGAAGTAAGCTGAAAATGAAAGAAGGTGTATTGTATAGGCAATGTCATGAACATGATAATACCATCTTCCAGTTGGTGTTGCCTGTGGCTTTCCGCCAGAAAGCTTTGAAGGGAGTTCATGATGATTGTGGACACCTTGGAATTGATAAGACTTTGGATCTTTTACGTAGGCGATTCTTCTGGCCTGGCATGTCACAGGACGTGAAAAGATATATTGCTTCGTGTAAACGTTGTGTCTGCAGGAAGGCAGATACACATCAGCGGGCTCCTCTCGTAAGCATTACGACAAGTCAGCCTATGGAATTAGTTTGCATTGATTATCTGTCTCTTGAACCTTGCTCAGGAGGGATAGAAAATATACTTGTCATCACTGATCATTTCAGTAAATATGCACAAGCCATACCGACGCGTAATCAAACAGCACAAACAACTGCGAAAGTCTTGTTTGATAATTTTATAGTTCATTACGGTCTACCCGCTAGACTTCATTCAGATCAAGGACGAGCCTTTGAAAGCGGAGTCATTCAATCTCTATGTCAGATCACAGGTATTAAAAAGTCCAGAACAACACCTTACCATGCCCAAGGAAATGGTCAGACCGAGCGTTTCAATCGCACACTGCTGGACATGCTCGGCACTTTGCCCGATGAACACAAAGCAAATTGGAAAGCTTTTGTACCTCAAATGACGCACGCTTACAACTGTACCCGACATGCTTCCACAGGCTATTCACCGTATTTTCTTATGTTCGGTCGCGAACCCAAACTTCCCATTGATCTTGAATTTGGTTTGTTAGAACAGTCGATGCCGGTACCATCTAAATCCTACCCTGATTATGTGAAAAATATCCAGGAGCGTCTGGACTATGCTTATAGATCAGCTCTTAAAGCCTCCGAAAAAGCAAAGCACTCGCAGAAACAGTGTTATGACAGAAAGATTCAGGGAGCTGCTATTCAACCAGGTGATCAAGTTCTTGTTCGAAGACTTGCTTTCACTGGGAAACATAAACTAGCAGATAGATGGCATTCCGATGTTTATGTAGTATTGAAAAGACCTAATTTAGACATTCCTGTATATGTCGTGCAAAAGGCTGACGGCCAAGGTCCTAAAAAGACATTACACCGAAATTTGTTGCTACCCTTCACACCGAGAGAGGTTGGCGAGCAACCTGATAATGATAAGGTGACTGTTTTAAGTCACGCCCCACGAAAATGCAATAGGTCCGTCGCGAATTTGCGAGAGCGACATGAGTCTTCTCCTTCAGATTCAGAGCAAAGTGTTTGCGTTATCGAACGGTCAGACTTAGAGACAAACGCAGTACGAATGTCAGGTACCGATGACCATCTCTCATCCAACCATGACATTAGTTCTCTGGCAGATTCTGAGTCCAGTGAGACTCCGGTGGAAATTCGGTCGCCTAGACGACGACGAAGGCCAAGATGGATGATATCTGGTGACTTCGTTATTTCACAACAATTAAGAACTTTAAGAGATAAAGTTCGGGACTCTTTTATTTTCCGTAAATTCCGTAGACATTAATGGTATGCATGGTTCCAGTTGACTTGTCCGAGACCTCAGATGTGTCTTAAGGTTTCAGTTAGGTGGTTTTGTTCTTATTTCTTTCTTGTTTATTCCATTCTGAGCAAAAATCGGGACGATTTTTGGTGTTCAGGGGGGAGTATGTGGTATGTGGTATTTTGGGATTCAGTATTTTGTCTTAAAGGAGCGTAGGAGCGTGTTCCAATCACAGTGCTTAACTGTGAGCGACAGTTAGACTGACCCGCCCCCAAGACCGTGGGAGGATGGGAAAGAATCGTATAAAACCCCGGGCCTGTCAAGCCCCAAGCACTGCGTCTCTTCCCCCAGTCGAGAGCAGGTGTGTGTGTTATTGAATAAACGTCTTTTGTGCCCTACAATAGACTTATATTCTTCTTTGACAGGTACGTGCTCTTTAATACTTAAAATACTGTTCTTGCTGATTTTAAGATGATAATATCAGATGCTATCAGATCTTTACGATGAGTGTAACTCTGTAAGCAATAGATGTATTTTCCTCATAAGTATATTAGACTCTGGAAGTTATGAAAGAGTTCTGTGGTTATGCTGTTTATATTGTTTTAGATACATGTAGCCTGCTGAAATGCCGTATACTATTAGCCTAACCGAGCAGAGTGTTTGCTCACAAATGTTATGTTATATCCACGACCACGATATTAGTGCACTAGTTAAACAGTTGAGGCCACCGCAGACGAAATCCAAACGACAGGGGTGATCAGTCCCTCTCGTCCGTTTATTCTGTGTAAAGAATCTTCTGAAATAATAATTAATCGTCAGAGATAACCTCTAGCAACAATTCATACATTGACACTAATAACAGGTAGTAACACAAACACAGACAGTTAAATTACTGACCACAACACTACAGTTCAACACAAAGTCACAACGTTGCAACACACGTTGGGGCCCATTCAGCGGCGAATCCCTGGGTGGGTCGCCAGTCTCGAGGTCAGCGGCGAATCCCTGGGTGGGTCGCCAGTCTCGTAGTCTTCGCTGCAGCTCTCAGGCCAGCGCACCGGCGATACTCACACGTGGTCATTCCGGTCACGGTGCCTCGTCATACAAGTCATAACACAGTCCCAAGCTGTGTCCTCTTTCAGCTTTCGATTGACAGTCAGTTACCGCCCCACGTTGGGCGCCAGAAATTGTAACAAGATGGTGTTAGGGTGAGGGTGAAGGTGTAGATATGGTGTAGATGAACCATTCATGTGGGTTTCACTCTTGTTACTGCGGCTGGTTAGGCCGCAACATTCACTCGGTTCATGCCAGGGCGGTAAAACTGCTCACACTGTCAAAGAAGAATATAAGTCTATTGTAGGGCACAAAAGACGTTTATTCAATAACACACACACCTGCTCTCGACTGGGGGAAGAGACGCAGTCGTGTAACAGTATACCAATTAACAACAAAACAAATAATATACATGTAATGTCACATGGCATAGTTAACACGACTAGCATAATAATAATACATGTATACTAAAACGTAAATAAATCAAGAGTGAAGATAATAAACTAAACATATTAGAGAGAGAGAAGGAGAGAGAGAGAGAGATCAATATTATCTAAAGACTTCTAAACATTCAGTACGCACTAATATCGTGGTCGTGGATATAACATAACATTTGTGAGCAAACACTCTGCTCGGTTAGGCTAATAGTATACGGCATTTCAGCAGGCTACATGTATCTAAAACAATATAAACAGCATAACCACAGAACTCTTTCATAACTTCCAGAGTCTAATATACTTATGAGGAAAATACATCTATTGCTTACAGAGTTACACTCATCGTAAAGATCTGATAGCATCTGATATTATCATCTTAAAATCAGCAAGAACAGTATTTTAAGTATTAAAGAGCACGTACCTGTCAAAGAAGAATATAAGTCTATTGTAGGGCACAAAAGACGTTTATTCAATAACACACACACCTGCTCTCGACTGGGGGAAGAGACGCAGTGCTTGGGGCTTGACAGGCCCGGGGTTTTATACGATTCTTTCCCATCCTCCCACGGTCTTGGGGGCGGGTCAGTCTAACTGTCGCTCACAGTTAAGCACTGTGATTGGAACACGCTCCTACGCTCCTTTAAGACAAAATACTGAATCCCAAAATACCACATACCACACAATGTACTGACAAAAACAAAAGTATGGAAGATAGAATAGACAAACAATAAAAACAACCCTTGACAGGAACCCTTAGAGGCGCGGATTAAATATTCAAGCTAATATTTGAAAGAGGGGGAGAGAGATAGAAAGAGAGAAAACGAGACAGAGAGAGAGAGAGAAAACGAGAGAGAGGGAGAGATGGCTGGCTGGGTGGATGGATGAGTTGAATGACGAATACTTTCTATATTATACTCAACATCTCTTATGTTTTTGGCCCCCGAGATAAAAGTTGTTGTCACCTTCGTGGGCATTAGTGAACGTTTGCAACACAATGAAAAGGGTAGAACATCCGAATAACGAGCGATTTTACTTCTATTGTTCAACTAATAGCGAGCGGGGGGGGGGGGGGGTGGGCGGGGTTAGCGCACGTAGCCTATTACATAAGCTCGCTATTCCGATGCTTAGCCATGAAAAGTTAACAACTCCTAATATGCTCCCGCACAATTTTCCCTGACAAAATAATAATAAGGAATTAGCCACGTGCAATTAGTAGGGCCAACAGCTCTAGTCTATGCTGAAACTCTCAAGAAACAAAGACCTCACGTCGGGAAAAAAAATCACGTGTATGTATATTGATTAATGGCTTTTAAAGTTTGTAATCGTTGCCTGGCCGCGCGGGAAAAAAGTCACCAATAACAGGCGAGCGTTATGCCATTACAGGGGATTCCGACAATGCGGTGCAATGTGATCTGGCTTGATATCTATTATATATGTGTATATCACCGTTAGGCTTTATACACCTACATAATGTGCCACACGAATGGAATAAGCTACATACGAAAGTCTTTTATTTTTTCTTCAAATGCCAGCTGGCTAGGATCGCCGTTTACAACCATCTGATTAAAGCTCAGTCATTTTTGTTCAAACTGCTAGAATTTGTAATAATTATCTTGTACAGCTCTCAAATCCACGAAAAATGAAATATGTGCTCAAGGTGCTGAACTAAAATCAGAAACAGGATTGATATAAAATCAATTCATCATGCTCCCACTCGCACAGATTAACAAAACTAAATCTACTCTCATCTCAAATCTCGGAGACCGAAAGGAACATCATTCAGTTTCAAAGTAAACGACCCTAAACAATCCAGTTCCTGGGGTCAACGCTACCATCGTTGCACAGTTTAGGCGCATCGACAGAAAAAGCCTTTCCATTGGGCGACAGTCTAACTGTGGGTGTCTCAGGAGTTTCGTGTCCACTGATCTGAAAGGGCATGATGGTGGTATGACTCCACTAGCTCAGACAAATATTCTGGGATTAGCCTTTTCGAGCATTTAAAAATAAAGCAAAAAATCTCGAAGTTTATTCTTTCCTTAAAGGGTGGCCAACGGTGCGACTTAAGAATTGGGAGAATGTCTCATGATGGATGCGATAGTGTTATTAATCTGGGTGATCTATTTTGAATTTCTGGAAACGATTTCGAGTACACTTTGGAATGAACTGGGTTATACAATAATATTATTCCCTTTATTGTGAATGCAAAACAATCGGTCCCGACACAGATTTCTCGAATACAAAAATTAATAGGATTCAATTGTGATCGGAAAGACATAGGAGGAATAACACTCTCTTGTTGAAAAGAGGAAGGGTTGGGTGGAAGGGCGAAGGCTCGATGCGACACACAGGGTGGGTGGTTCGGGTTCGACTTTCATTCATCATGGGAAATAATCCTTATTCGGCTTAAAATAAAAGGTTAGTCATATATTTTGGGTTGTGTCCCGTTATTATTTGTTTTTCTTCTTAGCTCATACCGGTACATCCGCTTAAAAAAATTATATTGCTCACTTTAACTGGCCAGAACCAACACAAAGAATGGCAAAAGACGAAGTTAACTATGTTTCGTTTGAAGCGGTGACTGCTTTGACCTGCAGTGATGCATCGCCGGTGTACGATGCCATTCTCCCCTATGAGCAATTTAAACAGCTAGGCTAGTGTAAAAGAAACTTCTTAAAATAAAAGAAAAAAATCGTGATGTCAAAATAATTTGTTTGATCTGCTTCACATTTTTTTTTTTTAATGTCTTCTCTCTCCGATTACATCCGCCCCCTTTCTGACTTTTCAGTTTCCACACTCTCTCTTTTCGAATTCCCATGTTCCCCCCTATTGCTTTTGTTTGTCCGTCATGCACGATAAGTGTCTGGCATTTTTCGTTGTCGTTTCCTTGATGACCACCCCTCTCTCCCCGCCCCCTGATTTGTTTGCAAATGGCCCTACTGATTGTTTAAAGTTAAAATTCATTGATTTAGTTTGATAAAGAACAGTAAATACAACGTTTTACTGAAAACATCCTTGTCTGAGCATTCTGTTATGAAATAGCAAACAATATAAAGAGGAAGAAGGACATGCAGTATGGATTTTCCAGCAGACACTCCGCAGGCCGCATTCGGCTAACATAACGGGATGTCGGGCCAGCATTCTAGATTGACCTTCGCTAACGCATGCGTGTAGCATGTTTACAAAGTAGTATCTGACCACGTGACCTGAAAAATGGCGACGTCGGGTAATTTGCGTCACCGAGTGCTAAGGTTCGCAATGTTTTTATCGAACTCACAGCACTTCTCCGGAGATTACTGATATGACGGCATTTTGACATTTCAGGGTTAACTATCGACAATTCATATTTGTTTCTCAGAGGATATTTGCATTTCGTTGTGATCTATTGAATGACGATAAAAGTTGGAAGTGTATTTTGACGTGTGTGCACTTAGACACAGTAGCAAAATAAAAAGGTGGGAGAAACGCACACACAGCACATCCGAGGCAGTCAGCTGTCGACTGTGTGACAAGAAGAGGTGTGTACTTTTGTGTTAGCGCTTTGCCTTTTCGAAGAAACTGTTCTGCTACATCAAACTTGAATAAGATGGTCTTCAAGCACGGACTTTTGGTGAATATTAATTATTAGGCCTATATTATTGATAGGTTTAGGTTAGGCCCAAATTGTTAGCAGTGAAGGAAGGAAGGGATGAAAATAAACAAGTTTTGCTACATTAAGTTACAATATCTGGCTTCAAGAGAATTCGTTAGAATAATGCCAGACTTTGTGTCATTATCGTAGGGATGTTTTGCTAGGCAGATCTACCCGGGACCGAATTCCGTTCCTAGCAAAATTACAGTTTTCCTTAAAGGAAGTGTCTAGCGAGACCAGGATTCTGGTCTCCCTAGCCTGTGGTCTTGGGAGACCAAGATCCTGGTCTCTCTAGATTCGGGGCTAGGGAGACCAAGATTTTGGGAGGACTTCTGAATGCATTCCGTAACTCGACAAGTGCATAGGCATTGTCAGATTGATATGTAACGATGTGGGGGTCTAGACAGTTTGTATCATCGAGGCCGTAGGCAGATGTTCGTCTGGGCAGTAGTCAGAATGACACATCAGGGAAAGCCGCCGGGGTAGCTATGTACTGTTTTCACTCGGGCTATGGAACGCGGTGTGTACACGAGGGTGCTTTATCCCCAACAGACAAAGTTGCCGCCATGGCCAAGGCTGGGTGCTGACGCCTGTGAGGTGAAGAGATCGGGAATGATGCGTTCTCTTATTTTAAAAAATCGAAGGAAGGATCCGGCGTAGACATGCGCACTGGCCGGGAAAAATCTTGGTCTCTCTAGCCCCGAGTCTAGAGAGACCAGGATCCTGGTCTCCCAAGACCACAGGCTAGGGAGACCAGAATCCTGGTCTCGCTAGACACGTCGAACTAACGGGGCTAGGGAGACCAGAATCCTGGTCTCCCTAGACTCGGGGACCAGAATCCTGGTCTTCCTAGACTCGGGGCTAGGGAGACCAGGATTCTGGTCTCCCTAGCCTATGGTCTTGGGAGACCAGAATCCTGGTCTCCCTAGCCTCTTCCTTCCTTTTAATGTTTTATGGTAGACTGTCACTGTTAGTGTTAGGCAGTCCCTGGGCTGAGCCTAGGTCTTTGATTTTGGCTTCCTACCTCCTGATCAATGGCACCGCAGAGCTTTGTTTTGTAGGAAGTAAATTATATGCTAATAAAGTAGAGCACTTAAGAAAGTAAAGTAATTCATTAGTTTGCCAACTTGAAATGTATTGCATGTTATAATTGTTATCCCGATGGACGTCAAAGATGTAGCGGGCCAGAGAGGAACCGAACAGTAGCAGAGTTATTGTTTGAGCTGTGTGCTTCAGGGATCGGATGTGAAAAAAAACAACAAAACGAGCAAACATAAAATAGGCCTAGGCCTATATGTTGGAAATTGCTTTTCAATTTTTTGAAAGTTTCCATTTCTGGATGAGTGATCATTAGGCTACTTCTAAAACTTATGTCTGGTATTGACAGTTTCCTGCACAACAGTATAGCTAGTTTGTACTTTTTAGGTATCTTTTCATATCATGTCCTTGGAGTGGATTCTGACTTTAGAGCATTTCATTTATCTTTTTGGCAGGCTAATTGAGTAGCATACCCTCGGGTGTTTTGGTGCGCTGTGAAGGTTTCACATTGTGAGAGTAGGTTCTCAAGTAATTGTAATCAGAATTATCCCAGTTTCTAACAACAAATCATTAAAGTCCACTTGTTAGCTGTGCTTCTTCTTAACCTGTATCTGAGTCAATCATCAAATTTTAGAAAGGGATGGCATGAGTGAATTTACTAATTTGACTGTAAAAGTAGTCCCAGTATTGTGGTAGTATCAATTTTTCAGTCTTTTCTTTTCTAAAATTTATTTCAATGCATAGTATTCTTCTTCAGAATTTAAAGAAGAAGAAAGAAAAAAAAGGAAAGGAAACGGCCACACATTAATAAGGTTAAGGATAATATGATACCATGTCACTAAATTGCATGGCACAACTTTCAAATATTAAAAATGCGAAATACTGGGGTATTAAAATTTTCCTTGAAATTATGAATGATTCATATATAAATATGATAGATTTTCTTCTGCTTTTAAAGTTAAAGTTGTGCAAAATCCTACAGCTATGTTAGGTTTAGATCTAGTGCCAAGCCTTTTTCTAAATATAATGTGTGTATTCTGATTGACCTTTGCAATTAATCTAGTATCATGCTGTGCTCTAAATCCAGCAGAATCTATAATTAACTAGCCAGCATAATTTATGGCTGGAGCATTAAAATTCAGTTATATTTTTGGAAACATTTTAGTGCAAGACATTTTAGACCTGCCTGGCATAATTTGTAAAGATCACATTTTATTTTTATGCAAGGCCACTGGTTTATGTTTTATAAATCACCTCTTTTTGCATCTCCTTTTGTGAATAGAGTACATACAGGCCTAGATTAATTACTTAATGGTCAGTGTTGTGTCAGCTGGTGTTTTTACATCATGTGTATAAATCCTAGAGATACCTGTTGGGTCAGTATATTATAGGTACACTGTCTGTCAGTTTTGAGGTTAGGTATTGATATTAGAAATGTGCTGATGTCACACATAGCCTCTCGCTGTATCAGTTATGGCCTGTTTGTTTATCACTATCAGTATCAAAATTCTAGTTCAGAATTTTTGGTCAGGGAAGTCATCATGTGTATAAATAATTAGGCTACTGCCTATGAACTTATGAGGGAGTGGTGGCTTTCTGTATCACTAGTGGGCCCAAACTTGAAGGCATTCAATAATATTAACCAAATTCCTGTCCTAATCATTCCTAAATTTGCATCATAGCTTTAAAATAGGAGCTATGCCCCCCCCCCCCCCCCAAAGAAAAAAAATCGGCATTTTTGAAAGCAACTGTTGAGAAAGCTCTTTTTTTAAATTATGGTATGGATGTACTCATGTACTGACACTGAGTAGTGATTTATGTATGGTCTCTCACCCCAGCAGCGTTGACATTTTTACATTTCAATTGCTTTTGTGGACACTTAAAATTCTGGTGAAATAAAAAGTCCAAGTGAATTCAGTGATCTTCCGTGAGTGAATCAAAACATTCATCATGGATTCAGATCGACAAAGTCTCACAAGCATTGGGAGCAGGCATACTTTTGAGCGCCCTGGATCAGACATCAGAAAGACTGGATATCTCAGAAAACTTAAGGTTTGTGTGCATGCCACTTGAATTTTTGTTCTTTTGTATTGTTGTCTTCATGATAATGGCTTTATTAGCGCCAGTTGAGAGGAGTTTTTGATGCAAGGCTATGTAAACTCAGCAGATTTCTTGAGATCAGTTGCCTTTTCCCTGCAAATTTGTGACATCACTGAGATCTGTTTAATTGTAAGTGGTGTTTATTCTGTGATGTTGGAACTGTTTATACAATTGAATTGGGACTCTGATCTTATTTTATACGGCAGAGAATATTATACATAATATTTACACAATGAACAATGACTGTAACATTTCTGTCTGTCACTATCAGTTTCAAAACTCTAGTTCAGGATTTTTGGTCAGGGGAGCCACCATGTGTGTAAATAGATAATTAATATCAGTTAATACTGTCAGTTGTAAGATAACAAAATAGTTCGCTATAAAAGTTACATTGTTTGGTGCTTCGCTATAAAAGTTACATTGTTTGGCGCACAACAGGCAGACAGGACCGTGATAGGACATTTTTGCAAGCATGCACCGCCTTATAATCTTATCTTATATTTTCATTTGTCATGCCATTTGTTCATGTAGTGGAAAAGGTGTCTGTCTGTCACATACCACAGGTAAAATGCATACATATGTCATATCAGAGACCTGTTGAATTAGAAAATGAAAGATACTAAAAAAGTGGAGACTTTGAAAAATGCAGCTATGCAGAGCCAATAGTAATTTGAATTGCAGTCATTGTCTTGGGAATTACAACTTAGATATGTTGGATGGATTAGATGACATTACTTTTGTATTTTACTGAATTCATATTCATTCTGAGCTTTGTCAAAGAGTTCAGTTTATTCTTAGCCATTGTTAAGACCACCCAAAACTTATTCGTAACTTTGGCCTTATCTCAAATGCCTAATCTTACCCTCAATCCTTTCAATAATAACAATTAAAAAAACAAAACAAAAAGAAAATAAGTAAAGAACTGTATGACTATGAGTTCAAAGTTACGTTTTTGTGATGTATGCAATTTTTTTTCCAAAAACTTGCATGCATGTATTTGTCTTGAAAAAAAGTTGAATGGTCATAGATCTTGGTATTGGCATACGTTGTACTTTTCAGAATCAAATGGCAACCCCACCATCTTTTGTTATTTCATACTTACATAAATAGACCAAAACATCCCGGAATGATTGATTGCAGATGTTGATGGTGGAGAGAAAAAAAAAAAAACCCAACAGGAAAGTGCAACTTCTTTGGCTTACTTTTGTTAAAAAGTCCAGTGGCGTCGTTGTCGTTATTCTGCGTTAAGTACGTAATTGAGGCAAATTTGAGATAATGACATCATGGCTGATAACCTCTGGTTGTTTTGAAGTTCTCACAGTTAGGCTGGAATTGTAATCAGAAACCCATTCTATATAAAAGGTCTTTTTGTCGGGTTGTATGGAAATCAGGTCAAGCACCACTCTGTGTCAAGCTAGGTGAAAACACCAGTTGTCCCCAGTTGTCATTGAGGCTCAGAGCGAGGTCGTGGGATATTTTCGTCAAGTCAAAGTCAACTTTGAGGTTGTTCTTTTTCCTGTTTTACTGTCTTATTTGGGTCCATTGGAACGTTAGTGCAGAGGTCCTGAGACAGGTGTTTGGTGGTTAGATCTTTTTTGTTTTTTGTTTGTTTTGCCGAGGTACCTTGAACCGCGGTGATGGGACTTTCCAACACCCTTGAATGCATGAATGGATAGTTGACTTTCACCCATGTAACAACGTTTTTTAAACCTTGTGAAGGTGTGGGGAAGGGGGACGGGGAGTACTTCCTGAGATTCCCTTACAGGAGGGGAGTTTGGGGTTTCATGGGAAAATTTTTTAGGATGTTTAAGGTTAAAATTAATAATGCACACTGCTTGTATTGTGAAAATACAAAAGCGCGTTTATGGTGCAGTAAGGAAAAAAAAATAGTTTGTGCATACAAATTTCAGCCGCCGTCCAGCTCAATCTCCGTAGCTTATTGTGGAGACACTGACTCCAATTGCTCCTTCATCTGAGTCATATCTGACTTGCATAGGGAAACAAGCCATGGGAATGACTGCAGGGTAAGACAGATTTGAAAGGGTGAAGAAATACTATTCCCATGGTTTGACGCAGTGCAAGATGTTTTTTTGGTGCATAGAAAAATATTTTAGAGTGTGCGTACAAATTTGTGCAGTCGTTCAGCACAATCTCCGTTGCTTAATTTGGAGCCATTGACCTCAGTTCATCTGAATTATAGGGAAACAAGCCAGGAGACAAGTCCGTAGGGTGAACCAGATTTGAAAGGGTTAAGTAACAGGATTCCCGTGTTTTGACGCAGTGCAAGATGTTTTTCTCAAAATGCAAAGCAATTGAAGTTAACCAGCCACTCCTTATCATACCGGATATGTACAGAGGACAAAGGCCCAATATTCTGCCGTGTTGCGTGAAAAGACTGTATGGCGCTGCACCAGTCGAGGTCAAATTCATTTTTTTTAAAATACCAATTTATCCAGTAAAAATAACTTGTTGTGTCATTCTACCAGGGTTGTAGTTTTGTACAACTAATAGTTTACTTTGGTGATCAGAAATATGGAAATTCAGTAAAGAATAAGAGGGGTGGCAATGGTTTTTGCGTCTCCAGCATTAACTACATGCAATAACTACATGCAGCCTGTGTCTTTGACGCATACGTTCTTTTGTTTTTTATTAATTCTCAACACGCAAAGTGCCGCCTGCAGCCTGCAGACATCTTTCAATTTTTTTAAGGAATCCCGAAGCCAGGCAATGCTTGAAGTTGCCCCCAGCGGTTATTGTGTGTCTAGCGAGATAAAGATCCATTTAAAGCCACGTAACATGCAGACAGCATTGTCGCGAACGTTTTTACTGCTCCATCGGGTTTTAATCCCAAATGTCCATGAAATGGTAATTTGAATTACTTGTCAGTATCTTCCTCAGAGCGGGATTTACATTAAAAAAAAAAATGATTTTGAATCTACATTTAGAAGCGGCAGCAATATTTTCAACATTCACGTTAGATCATGAGCTGGGCTTTTATGTGTAGGGAAATGGCAACGGAACCGTCAAAAATTCTTAGTGAAATAGAAAGAATGTTTTCGTGTGTTCGGAAATCCTGTTTCTGTGCACATGAAACACCCTTTCTTTTTACTACTTGATGGATTTTTGCCGTTTCCGCTTCCACGTATACGAGAACCCACATGTAGTATGCGAGTTGTACGTGTATTATTATTTTCATTTGGTTTCCAAATTTTGCACGACAGTCAGCTCCAGAGATATTTTACACTAAAGTTAGTGTAAGATATCTCGGGTCAGCTCAAAAGGCTTTGAAAGGTCACCTCAAACCGCCCGTACATGAAAAAAGATTCACATTATTATATGAGGTACCGGCAACTGAAATAACAGAATCTAATGTAAGCGGAATTTCAGGACATTCAGCTTTCATGGCATCAACAAGCACAGGATTATTGTAATATACATGGATCTTTTTCTTCCACGGAAACGCAAAATCTGGAGCAAATGTGGGACAAGGAATGCAAAAACAGGTTAAATCTGCGTATTGATCGTGTTAGGTTCACGTGCAAAAAGGCCCAAGCCCCAGACGTGTTGGTTGGATGAAATTTGCAACACACCAGTTGTCAAGTAAATCCACGACTAGGGCATGGCAGGGTACAGTGGCAACCCAATTCTGTGATTAAATCCCTATAACTGTGTGAATTTTTTATAACATGTCATAAATTATTCTAGAACAGTGGTCCCTCTTTTTAAAACCTTTTATACTCTGCCCCTCTTATATCGGTGGAAACATATTTTTTCCTCTTAACGGTCGTGGTTTTTAACCATTTAAAATCCAATTCCCTTTCAGTAATAAAATAATGTAGACCTGACAATTTGTTTGATTCCGGGAGAGAAATCTGACGTGCATATTTCACATTCAAGAGAGCGGTCAGTATCATATTATAATGGAGCTAGCGCCAAAACATTGTGGCACCTAAGGCTCAAAAACTAAGAAACGGACACAAACCAAATTTGCCATGTTGATTTGGACAAAAAAAAGGGTGTGAGTGACACTTTTTGTTTTTCAAAATAATCTTTGGTTTGATTGCAAATTGACTTAAAACACAAAATAATAAAAGCAAAAAATGGATTTTTCGATAGGCCATTCCAGTACGAACTGTTTCCTGTTTGATACGTTTCCTGTAATCACTAACAACCTGAAAGCAACAGTACCAGTACTCGAGTATTCATATTTTTCGCTGCCTTTCTGTCTGTTCATTAAAAAAAATGTATTATCATTTGTGTCATTAATAAAAAAAAATTGAACTCTCTCATATCTGAACAATTGTCGGAGTCACTGGGAAAACATAAAACTGAAGCAAGACCTATAACCTGCGAACTATAAATACTCAGATATTTTTTTTTGTATCAGTTTTAAATTCGGACAAATACAGTTATTGACACATTACTATCAGCTGGAACAAAGACAACAATGGAAGCGCGGCGATTACAGTTGCAAAAATGAGCAAAAGTGAAGTTTTACAGTTGGAAAAGCAAAATGCAGACGTTATAGATTTAATAAATATCTAGATCTAGATAGTTTCGTGTGTGTAGTTTAACCTCAGTAAGAAGCTCAGATCTAGAGAGTAGATTTAAAGCTCTGCAGATTTTCTTCCACGTGTGTGTAGTTTAACCTCAGTAAGAAGCTCAGATCTAGAGAGTAGATTTAAAGCTCTGCAAATTTTCTTCCACGAGTTTACCTTTCTTTTTATTGGCTTAGATCTAGCAAATAAAGTACATTGACATTGTGAAAATTAATCGTCTTGGAATGTCCTGAAATAAAATTTGCCTCATCATCCCCCGCTCAAAAAAACGTTCATCGTTAACTAGCAGAACTACTCGACAGTTACGAAAGAGAGAGCAAACTAGAATTGTCAGAGATGTGGGAAATAATGACATTGAGAATGAAACAACTGTAGAAGTAGATCTAGAAGATGCGGATAGAATAGGAGTGGCAACTCGAGCTCATGATGAAACACCGTTACAACCTATCATTAATCAAGCCATTCTGGATGGAGACGATGATGATACAAATAGAATTCAAAGAGAACCTGCTAGAGCACAACGAAGAAAAAAAGATTATGTTGGGTGTGGACGACAAGTAGACAGGGAAAATTTTGATGAGAACATTCATCGTGTAATAGAACAACACAACGATGGGCAAATGGCTGTCATCTGTGAACATCGTCGTGCGTTACGATGGTCGTCAGAGCGCTCTTCTTTCTGCTGCGGAAATGGAAAAGTTGTGATTGAATTTCCTCCACCACCACCACCAGTTTTGATGACGTATCATAATGTCAACAAGAGAGAATTTATGACAGTGTAGATTCGGTGGAAGAGAATGAACATCAGTATCCATTAGAATTCATCAACAAACTTTGTCCATCGGGGCTTCCTCCTCATCGTCTATCTCTCAAACGCCACTGTATTGTGATGCTGCTTCGTAACCTGGACCCTCACAACGGTCATTGCAATGGAACTCGATATGTTGTAGATCAACTCCATGCTCACGTCATTGATGCCACAATTGCATCTGGGCCACATGCTGGGAAAAGAATATTTATTCCACGCATTCCTCTGATACCATCGGAAAATACATTTCCATTTCAAATGAAGAGAAAACAGTTTCCAATTCGTGTTGCATTTTCTATAACTGCTAACAAAGCACAAGGGCAAACATTACAAAGAGTTGGTGTGGCCTTGAACACACCCTTTTTTAGCCATGGGCAATTATACGTCGCTCTGAGTAGAGTTGGAACAAAAGAAAATCTGAGAGTGCATGCACAACAATTTCCTGATCATCCCGGAGTATATACAGACAACATTGTTTACAGTGAGATTCTCCGCAACTGATGTGGTAAGTGATGTTTGTACCTTTTATTATATGGCGCTAGCTCCTTTATAATATGATTCCAACATGGCTATTTACATCAGATCATTTCTTCACTCCACTATACCTTTTTTTTCATCTTATCAAAAACAAAAAAACAACAACCAAAAAACCCCACTACATTTTGTACTTAACTCACTCTTTTTCAGGAGATATTTGTGCGGCTTATTATACACTAACATTTTTTTTTCAGTTCATATATTTGCGTCTTTTTTTTTTTTTTTTTCATTATATGTGGTATTTCGTTATAGCTTTTTAGGTACTCAACTAACAAGTTTTTGTCACCGTGTCCGTTCGTAGAACGGGTATACTTGCTAGTTATATGTAATTGTAAGAAAATCCACGGTCGTGTTGTTACCACTAAGCTTGCCCAGCTTGTTGATTCCGCACACAAAAGGCAAACTCATTCGCCAGGGCACATCCTCCCTTCCCCCCCGCCCCCGCACACTCACACGCACACATTGTACGACGAGATCACACGCATAGTTGTAGCGCATCAACCAAACCAAGATTTGGAACAACCGACAGGAATTCTCCTTCTCCCCCCACCTCTCAAATTTACGCACACGAAATTCTTCTCCGTGTCGTAGTGGTAGGATGTGCCAAGCTGCACAATAGTTCCTTGCTGGTGCTATTGTTAGATCTGGGGTGCAACTCAGATCCCAGCTAAGATGCCGCTAGATGTATCTCTGTTCTATAAAGGTACTGCCAGTAAAATTAATTGTCTTTTCCACCTGTCGTATTTAAACAAATCCTAGTAAATTATGTGGCCCGGGCTTACAAAAATACAGCTTTCCTCGGCAGCTCGAGTGGCATTTTTTTTATACAATAAAAACATAACAGTTAAGAATGTTGTTACAAGCACGTGCGTCCCCCAGGTTTTTTTTGCTCTAGAGGTACGTATTTTAAAGCCTTTTGTGACTCCCGAGTCAGAAGCTCCTCCCGAAAAACTCCTAATTAATTATTCTTTCAGAGTTTCTTTTTGTTTTCCTCTTTTTTTTTGTATGTTGTTAAAAGGCTAGGGGGCAGAGTTAGGGATTCGATAAGAGTTAGGGTTGAGGATAAGGACGACGGGGTTAGGGATAGGCACGTACACGTACGCCCTCCTAGCGCAAAACGCTTGGGATGCGTACGCACTTACAACAACAGCCAACCATTAAATACTAAATCTACGTTAGCATAAAAAAAAATAAAAAAAAAAATCTAAATATGTACACATCCCAAAAATCCTGGTTAACTAGATTACATTTTTCTCCTTTCGATGCCACTCCGTTCGGGTGGAAATATTTGAAAAAAAAAAAATCATCAATACTTTCGTGAAGCTAAATTTCAAGAGTGTCTTGTTGAACTTCAAATAATTTCAACAGTTAGTGCCAATTTTAAAAGCTGTAGGTGCTGCGATGACTGAGAAGTATTAATTTTTGCTCTCCAAGTCCTCAGGTACGTAGATAATGCGAGCATAGAATCACATTTTGGAGGCTGTTTCTGTTGTTAATCTGTTTGTCATCCAGCAGTGAAGTGTGGGAATAGGTCAAGGTGAGGGAGGTAACGTTTCGTCAATACAGTCATAAATATATGTGTTTATGGCGTGTGTTTTTGAATAGTGGAAAAACAAATAGAATGTTAATTATATAACGGAGACAGGGAAATGACTATCAGGGGACACGTCAGCGACAAAGTATTGCTTATGCAACATGTTTGTCGTGTATTCTTGGATTTGGTCCAAGACAGTAGGCTACAGCAGAAAATAAAATGATAATAATTTTAAAAAAAGAAATCAATTAAAACACAATGCCCGTGAGCGAAATAAACATCGCCTGGTATATATGACTCTTATGTTGTGAAGAAAAAACAAAAAATGCAGAAAGGCAAACAGCTCATTGAACACAGAACAGCACAGATAATGGTGGTCTGATCGCGTTGTTTTGGGCTCGTGTCATCTATAAAATAACATACGTTTAGTCAGTCGATCAGTGTCTCTCCATGTTTTTTTAATTTTATTATGTGAGCGACCCAGATTATCCATCAACTTTTGTTACGAGCGTAGTAATTCGGACGAACGGTAAAATATTCAGTAAATTCAAGACCGTAATGAAAGAGAAAAGAAAAAAAAAGTAATAATGAAGCTAGAGATAAACAGATTTTACAGTCAGATGATAAAAGAAAAGGGCTCTTCCTCAACCCGCAGCTGACAGCTTGACGACCCATAATTATGTGTTGAGATGTGCTGCATTTGTAATAGAGGAGGAAACGTTATGCCTTTTTGTCGCATCTGTCGCCCTGTCTCATTTCTGAATCTCTTCGTTTGGCCTACAATCAGTGGCGTAACCTGGATGGGGCAGGTGAGATAAGTGTCTGGGCACCCAAATAATGTGAGCCGAAAATTGCTGTGTAAGAATTCAGCCAGAATTTTAGAGAACTGAGATTTCTAGGGGCGCACATGGATGCCATCTGCACCCTGGTTACGCCGGTGCCTGTGATCATGCCAGGAATCGTGTTTCTGTAGGTTAAGCTATATTATCTGCACACTAATGAGCTTCCCATTCTCTTTGCCCGTCTGTCTTTCTCATTTCTGTCGCGTCAAATTAGCCAAACCGCGAAAGGTACAAGCTTCGGAATTTGTATTCGGGGTTGCAGTTGATACCCAGGCCATATGGGAACCATTGATAATTACCGATTAGGCCACTAAAGAATGACATCGTTCGCGGGTCAAGATTTTATATCCATGTACAAGGGAGCAATTGGCAACCTCAGTAATAGCCGTGAAAAGAGCCTTGTTGTTGGAGTTGAATGAAAGTGCCCGGGGGTGTGGGCCCTTGATGACACTGATCTGTTGCTGTAATCTCGTGGAGCTGGCTAAACAAACATGTTATAATATGGATCGATCGATGTTTTAGCTGCTGGCTGATCGCGTCAGCTGTTTCCCCAGCAGTCACATCCAGCTGAACGAAACGGATCTTGCGCTTGTATTTCTGTGTTTTAACATTAGAATAATATGCAAGAACATCAGTCGCCCCGATCTATTCTCTTGGGAGACTCACATTACAGAGATTATGCATTTAGCAACGCAATCACAATTAGCTGGAGGGACCTTGCGCGTGTCATTTCATTTCTGTGTGTAAAACAATGGAACACAATGCAATTTGCAATGAGATTTCCATTCCCATCCACACTCCTCCCACACACGCATCCATCTTCCGTGGTTCATTTTTCATGCACTTTAGAGACTCATGGTACAGGGATCACACCCACCCTTGCATTTCGCAATAATGGCTCGACACAGAGATAGCGTTCCACACTGCCCTTTCCCAGGGGACAATGGACCAGGATCTCAGAACTACTTTCACTTCACAGAGATAGCATTCCACAACCCCCCCCCCCCCCCGACTTGTGCTTTCCAGAAAATGCTTCTTTTATTGTAGTTGATCAGTGCAAGCTTCGAATAACAAATTGATTGGGTTATCACTTGGAAGCTCAAAAGTCCATGCAGTTTAACAGTAATTTCTCTTGGTAGCAGTAAGATTACGACTCTCCCCTCTCTGCTGTTTCTCTCTCTGTCTTAGCAATGTCACTGTCGAAATACATCGCTCATAATAGATTTCAGTATTGACTCGAAGCTGCATGGCTTAGATTTTCATGTTTTCACCTTTGGACCTTACACAAGAAATTCATCCACATCGATGATTTTTGTCCCCGAGGGGTAGGCAGATGGGCATTATGGGGGTGGGCCGGAAATATCAGAAGCGGCCTTAAAAGCCGGTCTTGATGAAACGCTGGGGAAATTATCTGTGTATCAACAGTGTAACACGATACTGACCTTTAAGGGCCATAAAAAGCATCGCTCGATAGGGTCATTTTTTTCTTATCCCTCTTTGCGGTGTTGCACGGAACGAAAGAGCGAATGCCAGTCTAGATCAAATTAGTGTTTTAATATTATTTTATGGAAATGAAATTTGCTGTATCAGTACAGTGTATTTCTTTTTTGGGCTATACCCGGTACTTTTGTATGACTTTTACAATCTACGTGTCGTCAATGCTCTGCGCTAATGGCAGTCGCGGTCCTACGCTTTTGGGACCCTGAAGCTTATACTGTTCTGGGGCCTTTCGCAACCAGCAACAATAAGGCAACATCCAAAATTCACTCATTAAAACATTTCTTGAGGGCTCGGTCGGGATAAGGGGCCCTGAAGCTTATGTTTCATTAGTTTCATAGTAGATCAGCCACTGCTATTGGCATTCGTCATTTGTGACAATTTTTGACATATTGAGGGGAAAAAAACCTGTTTCTTTTCCTGTCATTTGGTGACTTGTGCCATTATGATTCATTGGATTATTATATTTTCCTATTGGGGCATTTCTTTCTTTAAAATTATTTGATAGCCCTCGTGCCCAGGAATGCAATGAACCGTCAGTTACTTTTTGGCATAAGTCTGGCACACGCCATTTCTAGAGCACTGGCGATGTACTTGCAGTTTTGTTTTTTGGTCATCACTAAACGGAAGTTTGGAATTTGACTTCTGAGTGTGGAGAAAGCGTGTCAACACTGTAATGGCCATATTGTGCTAAGAGGAAGCAAGACGACACACAGAATATAACAGAAGGATAGGCCAGAAGGAGACCTTACCAGAAGTGCCCACCAGCCACCCGCTCTCAAAATGGAAATAGAACAAAGAATAAAATGGGCGAGACGCAATTTTTTCTTGTTTGTCTCTTCTGTAAAATTAAAAATTTGTTTCTTTGGTGAATGCGGTGTTTTGCCGTGAATTGGCGGCTCTTGTTGCCAGCCCTCTTGAACAGTTTGGTATCGCTGATAACGGTTTTCTGTATTTGGCTCGGTTATTCTTACCTTTGTTTGTGTGTGTGTTTTTTACTTTTTGTACCGTCAGTCGGTCTATCTTTGTCTGTCTGTCTGTCTCTGTTTTCAATCCCCGCCCACTCTGTCGCATTGGATAAGGTATCTGTTATCTGACCACGCGCACAGACAAAGTTATTCTTTGTCTCTTGCCGTGGTATAAAGTGTATCATCTACGATTGTTGGCATTCCCCATTCTCCGTTTCGTACACTGTACACATCCACCTGTCCGTCCACCTAACTCTCTCTCTCTCTCTCTCTCTCTCTCGCTCACACTCCTGTTTGCAGTCTTGGTGTTAATATTTTGTAAGTCCACATATTCTTGCGTTCCATCCCTGAAATCTGTAACTTTCAGTCCAAATATTCATCATCTTCCATCTGTTTGGTAAACGTTCATGAATGCTTTATCCAACATTTGGCGTACACTGATAGTGTTGGCTTGCTTGTTTTGAAACCAGAGAGAGAGAGAGAGAGAGAGAGAGAGAGAGAGAAAGAGAGAGAGAGAGAGAGAGAGAGAGAGAGTTGGGGGGGGGGCGGGTTTACAGTTCACCCATGTAAAATCTTTTCTTCACTGACACTATCGCAGACAGCTCAGTGTGTGTTTATCACAGTGCACGTATCATTATGTGTCAGTCTTTTTTTTCTTTCTGCTGCTCGTCACTTCCATCCCTCCTTATCAGTACTTAGTTTCTCAATCTCGTAATTTTATTACAGCGTGAATGTGAATAGTAATACGTCTCTCTCTCTCTGTCGTCGTCAAATTACCAACTTTCTTTGTTGTGTTGGAGTGCGGCAAGTTCGGCGATACATGTGAAGTGTGAAAGTAGTAATTGTTTCATTGTAACATTGGATCCTAGGACATTGGGAAACTGCTGGTGAACAGAAAGAGTATCAAAAGCTCCTTCAAACGTCCTTTACGTGGATCTTTGGGAACCTTTGCCGCATACTATGACAGCTGAAGGTTTTTGTTTTCGTAGGATCAGTGCGTGGCCACGATCAGTGCCGGGATATTTGCACACTTACAGTTATTGTGTCACGGACATCGACACGCTGTAATCTTGGTCCACTCAGTTTTGTAAGAGCAGTGACACTCCACTGTTTCGGCGCCCAGCAGTGGTCAACAACCGGTGACCCAGACTCTATGGGCAGTGTGGTCTTGGTCACCGAGCCCGGCCCCAATGTTTGTCAGCTAATCTTATCCAACAGGAATCTCACACTTTCGCCTAAACAAGAGGGTTCTCATCCTGCTGCCGCAGGGGTCCGGGACGCAGAGGTGGGAATTCCCTCGGACGATTCAGGAATTATTGATTTTTCTCTTTGTTTTGTCCTGGTTTCAAGTGCCCTTTAGGGAGTTAACCAAAGCAAGGAAGAGGGAAAACGATTTTGAGGTTTTGCGTTTTGCACCAGTGTTGTACATGTTCAAATTCGATGTTGGCTGTTGTAAGAAACGACTTTAGGAGCCATGAGGCCTTAGTACGTACGCACCCCAAGAGTTTTGCGCTAAGGGCGCGTACGTATGCGTATCTAACACCGTCCTTATCAGCCTAGAATAAGTTGGCCATCAGCATCCATGCACTCTTGTGCTCACAAGTTAAAATGCTTGTCATCTCACAAAATGCGCTTGTCATGCCCCGTCCCCGGTGGCTTGAGCTAGCATCGCCGTGGACCACCCTCGGTGGGGGTCGGCGAGGGGGCGACAGTTTACAGACGAAGAAGCCTTGTTATGACACAATACACTGGTAGTACTGACCTGCCGGGGTCGGAGAGGTGCTATTTTTACCCTTTGGTTTCTTCACTGCCTGGAGCAGCTGTTACACTTCGTCGTTGATAAAGCTGCTCTCGTTGGTTTACGTTCCTCGCTGTTGTTTAACAAGCTGCCATATCATTGTTATTCTCATGTTTTTTTTTTTTTTTGCACAGTCAGACATTTGTGACACTGGACTTTTATTTAAGTTCTGTTGAGTCACTGACCTTTTGTGACAATTAAAAAAAAATAATTTTTTTCTATCTGTTTTCCTCATCCATGATGGTGATGTTCCTCCTCTGTCTGTTTAATGTCGTCTCGCCATCTTCTTCCTGGTCGTCCTCTTCTTCTTCTTCTTTCTGTCATTGGTTGCCATCCAGTGCAGAGTTTTGTCCACCTGTTGTCATTCATCCTTCCCACAAAATGCCCAGTTCAATGTATTGATGGTTACCCATTTCAAACCAAACATTTTGCGTGGCAGCCGCCAGGTACTTCACGAACCCCAGTGTACTGCGCGCACATTTACCCGGTTTCCCCACAGTTGTTGTTTTCTGAGGTTGTTGACAGCAGGATGGAGATTCCCTCCGAGGGCGTACCACACGGCCTATCACTGTAAACTTAACCACACAGCAGCCTCGGCCATCTTGCTGATGATAAGGATGAGGCGTTCTTGAAGGCTGGCGTATCGCGGCCTTAGTTCTTGTTTGTTCTTTCTCCATTTCCTGAAAAACTGGAGATCTTTTTGGTATGTAGAAGAGGAATAACAGATGTCCATTTTGGCACTAGCTAACAATATTAAACAATGTCTCAATTAATTTTGTTATGAATGTGACGATATTTGAGATTTTCAATAGATTTCAACTTTCATCGGAGTCGCAACACACATGCAAGTCAAAGTAGCCGTTCTCATTTAATTATTTTTTTGTTTCGTTATTTATATCGGCGGTTAAGAAAAGGAAGGGGCCACAGAACTGGTGAAGACCCCTGTTCTAACTGGTGCATGTTCATTTGCTGGCTGTGTCTGTTAATATAATAGGCCTGCTGTCTTGTTTTCCGGCACAGTCATTTGTCACATTGCTGTTGTTGCGGCTGTTATGTCGTTTAAAAAAAACAACAAACAAACATTCCTTGAACCGTAATTTTATTTGCTGATTTCCAGACACCCCCCCCCCCCCCGTGGGAATTCCCAGTCCATCTCTTGTTCGTCATTATTACTTTTAATTACATACTAGATATTTTAAAACTATTTTGACGGTGAAACTGCCCCTGGAAGCGACACCGATTGGTGTTATGTCTTAATTTCTTGGCAAATCCATTGTACGAAACACTGGCTCTGTGCGCCGAGAGTGGGCGGTGCCCCTGACCTGATGTAAACGGTATTTTAATTAAGAGGCCCGAAGAAAGGAGTGTCTGATCTTATCAATCTAGTATCTTTGGTGTAAGAGGTCTCTGGTGTAACTAAGGCACACCTGCTGGTTGGCAATCAGGAATCATCAACGGAATTTCCATGGCCGTTCTATGAGAAGACACCAGATTGGAACACCTGTTGTTAGCTGGGATAGTGCAGGGAACAGGGTAGACAAGTAGATAGATAATTATGGTCCGATGGAATGTTATGGAAAGCTCACTGTTACATCACACGGCCATGTTATGGAAGACCGTACACGACTTAAACACAGTTTTACAGTTTTGTGTTTGAGTTTGGATTTTACGGCCCCTCGGCACGATAACGGACACTTTGGGCCCTTCACGTTCTTTTTTTTTTTTTTTTTTAGATTTGATATTCAGAGTTTCGTCAATTTAAATTTCACATAATATAGAATTACATAGTTCCGTGCAAACTTTATTATGTTAGTAAGATTCTCAAAAATTGTTTTGTATAGATCTGAGAAGAATTTTCTAAATGTATATAAAAGTTTTAAAATCAAGCTGTAGATCTTAGCTTCTTCCCGAAAGGACAAAACGCACTGGGTGTCCACATCAGAAAATAATTCTTTCATGGATCCGCAGGCATAGTGCTTTCTTCGGATGTGCGTGAAATCTACACATTCGGTTAAAGTATATACGTTACTGATAGCTGGCTATTGCTTGCCAGGCACTGAGGGAAGAGACGCAAAAATAAATAAATAAATACAAAATTCTGTGCACTCGGCATTATTTATTCTTTGCTCAGATTCCATTTTGTGGTGACCAAAAACATTGGTGATCGAACGAAATTATGATTCAGATAGAAATGTAGAAAAGGTTTCATTCTATGAAACGGGGCATGGTCTAGTATAGTCACTCTCCTTGGAATGGCAGTCATTCCAACATACATTCTACCGGAAGCAGTGGAAACCCCTCATTACACCCTGCTCTACTGTCATCGATGCATGATAGAGAACACTGCATAGGGGGGCATCATACTAAGCCCGGTCAGGCACAGCCAGTCGCTTGGTAGCAAAGTGTACATACACCAAAGAAATAATGGCAGAAGCTGACTGTGTCTTGTCCAGGCTTAGTATAGGGTTCGCACAGGTCCTTAACAGTCCTCAAAGTCCTTAATTTTCATAAAAGAAAAAACAAGTACTCAAAAAGTCCTTAAATTCTGAAAATAATGTCAAAGTCCTTAAAATTAGTTTCCAAGACTTTGTATGAACCCTATTAGTAGTGTTAGTATGATACCCCCGTAGGAAGGTAGTATGTGACGGCGACCAAGGTGTGTGGGTGCCCACTGATTTTTTCCCCCCTTTTCCCACTTGCCTGCCTGCACAACAAACATTGCAAGGTTACCCAATTCTCTGCCCAGGAATTTCCGTCGTGATGATAGAGCGGGTTGTTTTGATAGGAGGGGTGGGGGACAGGCGGGGGGAGATGAAGCAGGTCGACGGGTGTAAATAAATAAACAGACAGACAACAAGAAAGTAAGGAAGAGGAAAGTTATTTAACCCTTCTTGTCTCAGGAATGGAAAAGAGAAAAGAAAAAATTGTATAATAATGTTACCCGAGACACGTTTATTACTATTTTGACCGCAATTTCAATGGCATATATTTCCCTTTATTACTTAAGTATCTGATGTAAACAAATGAACAGGTAAATCAAGGAAGGAGTAAATAAATAAACAGGCAAACAAAAAACTAAGGAAGAGGAAAGTGATTTAACTCTCGTTGTCCCAGGAATAGAGAAAAATTGTGTAATCATAATGTGACAATTTTGACTGCAGTTCCAGTGGCTTATCGTTCTCTTTATATCTGATGTGTCCGATGTGAAGAAAAAGGGGGGGTTGAGGGTGGGGTGGGTGACTTAATTTATTAGTCTGTGGAGTGGGTAGATGGAAATAATTTAGTGTAGAAAGAAAGGAAGTGCGTAGCGAGTTTATTTAAATTTATATAGGAAAGAGGTAAGGAAAGGATAGTCCTCGTTCACCACAAGTAAAACACACTGCCCTGTACTAATCCTATATATAAAAAAAATAATTCTACCCCCACCCCCACCCCCTCAAAAGAACCAACAACGCTTTTATTCTGTGTCCATTTCCCATTTTGCGGTTTATATAGTCGAAAGACACCGCATGTGCCCGTATTTAGGTAAGACCGAGATTGAAAGATACAATTATCATTCATTCTATATAATGTTCAAAAGTGAATTGTATTTAGTTTGGCATGTACTGTCTATTTCCGTATCATGTCAGCGCAATCTAAGGCAATATTTTAAAACATTTTTTTTTGTCCCATGCCCCACTTTAATTTTCAACAATAACAACAACAACAACAACCGTGTCGCCCAAACATGACCGGGCAAAGTTAGTATGCAATATGTACAAACAGGTTATGAATCTTAAGAATATCTTATTTTTGGTAGCGTGCCTCAACACTTGTATCGAGAGAACAAGAACGCGAATAATCTTCTAGACTGCATTGCCGTGGCAACTGTTAAGTTCCATGTTTTAATCTGAGCTAAACAAGGAAACCACCAACACAACATAAACAAACAACAGTTTATCTATGCACTTAAGTTAAAATACATTATGAAATTAAGATTTCTATGAAAAATCCTCACGCCCCATTCTGAAGTCACACGCCCCACCGAAATATTGCCAAGTCCCAGTGGTGGGGGCGTGCACCCCACCTTGAGAAACACTGATCTGATGTATCAATCAATGCTTTCCCTGTCCCCCAAATAAATAAACGGTGTTTATTTGCGTTTTATGAGAAGATTATTTGCCCAGATGATAACTCATAATAGGCTGATTATGTGTGATGATTAATTTGTATGAAGGATGCAGATTATTGCTCTGTATGACAGATACAGTGTATTATGAAGTTGTTCGCGGAGTGCGAAGACAGAGGTGTAAACTGCCGTACTACGGGAAAAATAGCTGTAGTTAGGGGACCGCAGCCTGATTACAAAGCCAAATAGAGAAAATAACTCGCGGTGTTCAATGCTCAGCCATAGCTTATTATATAAAAGGGTGACCTTATATAGGCTACACATAGCCTTAATCATCAAACTATATAAGGTCACTTAATATGAAAGGGGGTGTTTATTGGGGGCTACATGTAGCCTTCATAACCAAACCCCACCCCTGAAACAATATTTGGGCTACCCGTTTCTCGCTACGGTAATATCAGGTCTCTGGTAATATTGATCGTGTATAACCCCAATAAACACTCCCTATATAAAAAAAAACCATGGTTTCCCAGCAACAGCCGGAAAAATACACGCCAAAACTAAAACTTTCACGGGAGACGCAAAAAATATTTTCTGTTACGCCACGGTTTATTCTTTGTTCAATTTCTGTTTCGCGATGACCACAAGAAATTTTTCAAATTTCTGCATCATCCAGGCAACGGAACAATACACATCAAAGCTAACAGAGAAAGATACAGAAGATTGTTTTTGCCCCCCCCCCCCTAGTTCACCACAACAGGACAGCACAGCAAGACGTGTGCCATTATTGTACTAAGGTTCCACGCCATGTTACTTTATGTAATAAGTATGTTATTGAGTAATGATATGTTTATGTTATGATGTGTGTACCGTGCAGCATTATGCTCCCTTCAGCAATACACTTTAGCTAGATGCGTGCCGTATTCGACTGAGGTTCCACGCCGTGTTACTTTATGTAATAAGTATGTCACTGCCTGATGATATGTTTATGTTGTGATGTGTTAGATGTGCGTACCTTGTATTATGTGCTCCCTGAGCAAGACACTTAAGCTGGATGTGTACCTTGGTCTACTAAGAGACTCCATGCCACGTTACTTGTAATAAGCCTGATATTTAGTTATGCTATGTCTGTGTAACGAGGCCTTAAATATGTGTACCATATAGGTGTTCTTCAGCGTTCTATGAAAGTAAATTTCCTTCATGGGACAATAAAGTGCTTCTTATCTTGTCTTATCTATCTCAAAGTATCAGTCGTGCGAGTTTATAACCCCGATAGAAAGATAAAGTACATTATTTTCATTCTATAATATAAAGCTGAAAAGTGAATTTGAGCACTGGTTGGTGTGTACCGTGTAGCATACTGTGCATAGTATGTGCATATACAGTGTTTTTCTGTAGCACGGAAGTAAACAGTGAGGAAATGTCTGCCGATTGTTGCCATCGTGTAGCGGGCCCGGAGAGACAGGGTTTCCTTCCTGCGAGCTGGTTGTTTACCTGTAGCTTTGTTGCATAAGTTTTGGCTAGGTTGATTAACATTGGAACAGCTTGCTGTTATTGTGTTTGTGTCCGTTTGGATAGTGTTTAGTTCATTACATGTGTCTTGGTTTGCCGTACCTCTGCCAGTTGGCCTTCTTTCTTTCTTTCTCTCTGTCAATCCGTTGTTTTTCTCTTCCTCTTCTACATTTTTTCTCTCCGTCTCCCCCCCCCCCACCCTCATCTCATTACAACCAGTCGTAGTTGTCGAATCTGTATGTAAGAAAGATCTCTCTGTCTCTCTTTCTCTGTCTGTCTCACTCTCTCTCTTGTTCTTTCCCCTCTTTCTCTCTCTCTTGTTCTGTCCCCTCTTTCTCTCTCTCTTTCTCTGTCTGTCTCACTCTCTTTCTTGTTCTGTCCCCTCTTTCTCTCTCTCTTTCTCTGTCTGTCTCACTCTCTTTCTTGTTCTGTCCCCTCTTTCTCTCTCTCTTGTTCTGTCCCCTCTTTCTCTCTCTCTTTCTCTGTCTGTCTCACTCTCTTTCTTGTTCTGTCCCCTCTTTCTCTCTCTCTTGTTCTTTCCCCTCTTTCTCTCTTTCTTGTTCTGTCCCCTCTTTCTCTCTCTCTTGTTCTGTCCGCTCTTTCTCTCTCTCTCTTGTTCTTTCCCCTCTTTCTCTCTTTCTTGTTCTGTCCCCTCTTTCTCTCTCTCTTGTTCTTTCCCCTCTTTCTCTCTCTCTTGTTCTGTCCCCTCTTTCTCTCTTTCTTGTTCTGTCCCCTCTTTCTCTCTCTCTTGTTCTTTCCCCTCTTTCTCTCTCTTTTGTTCTTTCCCCTCTTTCTCTCTCTCTTGTTCTTTCCCCTCTTTCTCTCTCTCTTGTTCTGTCCCCTCTTTCTCTCTCTCTTGTTCTGTCCCCTCTTTCTCTCTCTCTTGTTCTGTCCTCTCTTTCTCTCTCTCTTGTTCTTTCCCCTCTTTCTCTCTCTCTTGTTCTGTCCCCTCTTTCTCTCTCTCTTGTTCTGTCCCCTCTTTCTCTCTCTCTTGTTCTGTCCCCTCTTTCTCTCTCTCTTGTTCTGTCCCCTCTTTCTCTCTCTCTTGTTCTTTCCCCTCTTTCTCTCTCTCTTGTTCTTTCCCCTCTTTCTCTCTCTCTTGTTCTTTCCCCTCTTTCTCTCTCTCTTGTTCTGTCCCCTCTTTCTCTCTCTCTTGTTCTGTCCCCTCTTTCTCTCCCTCTTGTTCTGTCCCCTCTTTCTCTCTCTCTTGTTCTGTCCCCTTTTTCTCTCTCTCTTGTTCTGTTCCCTCTTTCTCTCTCTCTTGTTCTTTCCCCTCTTTCCCTCTCTCTTGTTCTTTCCTCTCTTTCTCTCTCCCTCTCTGTTTCTCTCCCTCTCTCACTACAACCACCAGCTGTTGTCTTTTTGTACTCAAATCTGTATGTGAGAAATAAGATCTCTCCCCTTCTCATTACAACCAGTCGTAGTTGTCGTATTGTACTCGAATTTATTAGTATGTGACAAAGAAGATTTCTCTCTTTCCCTCTCTGCAACCAGTCATTCGTGTGTTATTGTTTTCGAGTCTGTTTTGTTGTGAGAAAAAAGATCCATTTTTTTCTCGCGCTCTCTCTCTCTCTCTCTTTTTCTGTTCCAACCAACACTATAACCAGTACCTGTAATAATATAAGAGCCAAGTGTGTTTCCGAGCGTACGTAGGCGTGAGTGAAAGAGGCTTATAAAAGACGTCGTTTGTGTCAAGAATTCGCTCAGCCCGGCTTATTATTCTTGTTTATGCTTGTCCAGACGAGGGCAGCGGAGATAGGTTGTTGACCTCTCCCTGAGCTTTTCTATGCCGTGCTCCGACAGAAGACTGTATCTCACTTGCGCGCAGCGACCTGCCAGAAAAAGGTGTCTCCCGCACATCGATCTGCTTATTATGCTGAAAGAAGACGGTATCTCACTTATGTACAGTGATCTGCCATTGGTTACCCACACAAAATGGCCAGCAAGGGCGGTCAGAAAAAGGTGTCTCCCGCACATCGATCTGCTTATAATATGCTGAAAGAAGACGGTATCTCACTCACGCAGTGACGCACAGTGATCCGCTTGTGCTGACAGAACAGCGGATCTGCATGTGGTCACTTTTACACACGGATCTGCGTAGATCTTCTAAAGACCGTATTTCACAATATTCGACCCGCTTATGCTGACAATTAGACGGTGTCTCCTTTGGGCACTCTTAAGTGTGTATAGAAATTCCAGTATGGCAGTGGACGATTGTTTGTTCCAATTTTAGCACCGGCTTTCTGATAACACAGTATTATTATAAAACCTGATCATTGGGCTGCGGTATGGACGAAGAATTTCATCCATGAACATTAGATTTGACTGTGTCTGTCTGCTAGGTGTGCCAGCTGTGGTCTGGGGCGGGGTGTTTACGGCATTGGTTTGGTAATCGGTTTTCTGACACTTAGCACTGAAGTTTTTCATATAGTTTATGACGTGGTCATTCCATATTCATCCTGTGAGGTCTGGGTTTGACCATGTATGTGTACGTTAGTTGAAGAGGGGGGGAGGAAGGAAAGAGAGAGAGAGAGAGAGAGAGAAGAGTTGACATCGTTGACATAAAATAACAAGCGGCCAGGTATTGCGTGTTTCCAGCTTAGAATCAAGGCCTGGGCACTCTGATGTATTGGTAGACGCCGTTCCTGCATGAGAAGGTTGGACAATTCAGGACGAGATACAACAAAAATGTGTTTACTTCACGGCACATCACAGAATTTGTACACCCCAAAATGATTTCTTCTTCTTTCACATTAATACACTCATTGTTATAACATTTGCAAATTTGTGACAAAGTTTTTCTTTCGTTTCCAGGCACAACATGCCGTGTAGAATGAGTGAATAATGAAAACTCATAGTCAGTAATATTACTAATAAATATTACAATTAAACTATTTCTATTTAGA